>OZ038478.1:77865239-77987739 GCA_964036315.1 Acanthosepion esculentum
CTCGACCTCTTTTTTATTTCCAATCTCGTTTTCTCATTACTCAATAACTTTACTATATTTTTCTCTTTTTAACTTACGATCCTTGGCAAATATTGTTAACTGAAATAAAAGAAATTATCAATATCTAAACTATTATATATATTCAGTAACAATACGAGAAAAAGCCATCGAGTTTCTTAATAAAATCTTGCATAAATAATAAAACACTAATCTTGGCTTCAGTCACTTACCCACCACCGTAATGTTGCTTCCCTGTGCCTTTTTTATAAATACTTTCATGGTAATTGTATTGATGAACTTTTCCTGGGTTTCCTGAAAAATACTTCGCGGAAGTTTTACTCAACAGGCACGTCAGACCTTTCTCTATGTCAGTATCCAAGTTGATGCCAAAACAAGGCATCTCCTGATATGCCGTTCCATAGAATGGTTTTTCCTACACGAAGGCAGACTAGGACAGCTTAAGATCTTAAAAGGCAGAAGGTTATCTCTCCCTTCTTAAAACATATTGGCTCCAAAACTACTGGCCGCGTCTCAGAATGGTTCCTTTCTTGAATGGAGAGGTATTTTTATCACAGAAAAATTATACCAGCAAAAACCGAATATTATTTAAGAGCTGCTTGAAGGATAATTCTTTCCAAAGTCTGTGGAAGGTGTCAAGTATCTACCTGGTTTTCAAGAACGCGGGTAAGCGTCATCTCTCTCTCTCTCGCTCTCTCTGTCTCTCTCTCAATATAGACCCATTAGTCTCATCAGTGAAATTAGCAAGCTTTCTGAGGCTATAATCAACAAGAAGGTTGGTTGATCAGATCAGCTAAATAGGAACAACCTCTTGAGCCACAAGCAGTACTAGTTTTGATCGGCCCTACCCACAGCTCCTTTCGTATTCCGCTGGTGAGATGTTCGAGCTTCATCTTCCCACGAACGGCTGTTTTATGGAAGCAACTCCCAAAAGGATACTTCCCCGATCACTGCAATCTCAACTTGTTCAAATCTAGGGTTAAGCGTTATCTTCGCTACATATACGCATAAACTGTGCCTATTGCTCTACCACTCCATACTTCGAGTAACACTTGAGCCTTGTAGAGTCTGAAAATCATTGTAAAAATAGATTTTCGGCCAGATCTCATCATTTTACAATGTTGAAATGGTTAGACGTAGCCGTAAGTTCTATGCTAACAGTTCTTTTCTAAGCGCACTTCTCGCTTGTGGATCTCTCTTCCACCTTATTGCTGCCCAATCAAATTTGATCTTCACAAATTTAAATGCAATGTAAATCATTATCTTCCGTCTTCTTAATTCTTGTTCTTTTATTGTTCTCTCTACGTAATAGTGTTTTTTCTCTCATATTCTTTAACACTCTGTAACCTCTTTTATCTTAGTGGCTTTAATGCCTTGTTTGATTATATATATATATATATATATATATATATATATATAGATATATATATATATGTATATATATATATATATATATATATATATATATATATATATATATATATATATATTATGGTTGCTATATTACTGGAGGAACACGGATTCATTCCTTTTCCAAAGGCATTAGTGTAAATTGAAATAAGTAGTATTTGAAATTCTCGTGCTAAGTCAGATTTCCGTAATAATAACCGTTACCCTGTCTGCACATGCTCTGAAGATCGCTTTAGGCATGAAAGTGACAGTCACGATTCAGTGTTGATTGCTATGTCCTTACTGTCTATATCTGCAAGCACTCTATGACAATTACTGAGTACTCATCCCATAAATATTAAGCATTTTAAATAATATATATATATATATATATATATATATATATGTTTGTAGGAAGATATGCTTTTAAAGTGTATTTTCTTGTGGATTTTCAACTTAGTGCTAAATACATTCTTTTTTTTAGTTCAAAGTAGATTCTAATAGCAGTTATATAAACATCGGAGAATTCCAGTAAACATACCTAAGTTCAATGGTTCAAAACTTAATCTAACAATTGGACAATTTTGCTGTTAACACCCGGTATATATACACGCACGCATATATATATATATATATATATATATATATATATATATATATATATATATATATATATATATACAGGTAATAGTCCGTTGGTATAATCCAGGCGAGTCCTATTAAGACAAATTAAAATTTGAAATGTGTTAAAACTGATTCCCAAAGTGAGTCAGTTTTAACATATAATATATCTAACATATTATTAACATATTTGACATATATATATATATATATATATATATATATATATATATATATAATACAGGTTTTAACATACACACACATACAAACACACACGCATATATATATATATATATATATATATATATATATATATATATGAGTATAATTGTATGTACATCGCCATTTGTATTTACCTTAATTTCTATATAATACTATATAATATTACATAACAATGATTATTATTTTTTCTTGTGTTTCATATATATATATATGTATATATATATATATATATATATATATATATATATATATATATATATATATATATATATATACTTGAAGGAAGGTATACCTTTAAAGTGTGTTTTCTTGTAGATTTAAAAAGTTCTTGAATGCTATCAGAAATGAAAATGCAAATTCCATGCATGTATGCTCAATGTATTCGTAAATGTCGACTGCTTTTATGCTTGTCTGATTATATAACGAGAAAAAGGATTATAATTATACTTACATATACTTATGTACTTTCAAGTATATATTCTTGGTTTCTGTTGATAGAAAAAAAAAACTGTTTTACATACACGAAAATATGCATACATTCAGGCATACATAAGGAAATCAATAGAATAACAAAATTCTAAAAATGACATGTTTCTAAGAAAGACAATTTACATTACCTTATCTAAAATTTAAAGAAACAAAAATTATGTATGATCTTGACGGTAATGAAAAAAAAGTAATGATAACGGAATAAATTTTCGTATTCCTTCTTGATGTCATTAAAAATGCATCTGATATATTCTATCATATTTAGCTACTGTTCAAGGTTGGTTAAGATTACTTCATTTTTGTTGGAAATTTTCATTTTTAAATTTTTAAATTTTCTAGCTTATAATTATTATTATAAATAGTAGAAAGTTTGATAGCCAACTTTAGAAGTTGTTTCTGATGACGTATACGCGAGCACATCGTGATTCAGCAGAAAACGGTACAGCTGACAATGAAAGTATTTGGAAAGGAACATGCAAATATATAGAGAGGCACAAATGCTTTTATCTCCATTTATGTACGTAAATATCTGAATATTGACCAATGTAAATTTATATGAACCTTTCTAAATGTGTATGGAGAAAATGAATTTCTCTTAATACATAGCATCATCTGTATTTATGCATATATAGATATTTCCTAGGTGTCAAATTATATGCGTTAATGTCTCATCACATGCATATATACAGGGTGCGATGGTTAAATTGTCGCCATTTTATATTCTTAATTTCGTGCATGCGCGTTGTTTGTTTTTTGGTCTCAGGACATTGTTAGAGAGTTAGATGAGTTTGATGATGATTACAAAGTTACGGCAGCTCGGAAAAAGCTACTGTAATCGTTCTGATAAGAAAAGATCACCCGAATTTTCTATGGAGAAGATCTTGACAGTACCACTTATGGAAAAATTTATTAATCGAAATGATATAAAATATAAAAAAGCCAAAAAAATATTACCCGAAAAGCAGAAAGGATAGAGAAAATAAACAAGAAAAACAAATGATTTATTAGTCCGGGTGTAACGGAAAAATTGACCAAATCGTGTAACAGCATAATTGTCTATCCCACAAAATGTTTAATATCTAAAAAACCACAAAACTAATTGAGTTACTTTTTTCCAGGTTTACAGATAAGACGTTTAGCCATCATGATACCATTTGTCGTAAGAATCACTGAGAACCCTTTGAGTTAAGAAGAGAACAGGTTCAAATCGTTTTGTGTCAGCCCCCACTGTATTCCAAAATGAGCAATGGTGAGACGAAAAAGATCATTCAGGTCTTCAGTAATGGTGCGAACATTCATATTCTGGCTTCCATCTTCAATGTCATTTCAAGAACCATCAAGGGAACGGTGAATAAGTTTAAAAATGAGGGAACAGTAGAGAGGAAAACTAGATCAGGAGATCACAACAGCATGAGGGATCGTTATTTCAACTTAGAGCTAAAGAGATCAATTAGAAAAGATCCAACTCAAGCCATAAGACGTTTGGCATGTGAGAGAAGAGTTTCAGCTATGACAGTACAAAGAGCAGGGAAAAAAAAAAGACTTGAAAATTAAATCGTACGTGAAAACCGTGAGGCACCTTGTTACTACAGGACAGAAAGTTAGAAGGTTAGAGAGGGCGAATATCATCTTGAATAAGTTGGAATATGATCATGGAATAATATGTATATTTGAAATTATTTCAATCCTTCATGAGCTTCCGATTTTCAGCTATGATTAATTAATGATGAAAATGTCATTTTCGTTTATGATCAATTTCATCACGATACTTCTGTTAAGCTTCGAGAGTAATTATACATTCTTATTGCTCAAAGTAGAGTCCAATAGTGTTATAAAAACTTCGGAGAATTCCAGTAAGATATCTTTAATCCTTTTTAAGATACAACACTTTAAAGCTTTATCTAACAAATGGACAATTTTGCTTTTACACGATTTGGACTATTTCGCTGTTACACCTGGTATACTGATAAAAATTCTTGAAAGAATTAAAAGCAAGAACGAAAATTCTAGCAATGTAATGCATAGTTTAAAATTTCCATGAAATCAGCCCTTAATCTTGTATACTGGAATGCCTGTATATTGAAATGAACACTTGATCGATCCAGGTGAGAGAAAGAACCAAATGAAAGATATATAAACACCCACCCTAGAGAGAACAGTCTCATATATCCTGACGATAATAGGCGATGTTCGGAGTCGAAATAAAGTAACAGTACGAGAGATTTAGATTCATCACTTGCATTATTTACATTACTCGGACTGTTATCCTCATCTTCATTGTCATATTCACAACGTTTCAGCCACTGTACGCTCCAGCCTTCTTCAGCTGATTGGATCTCTGAAATGAGGTATTATGATTACCTGCATTATTTACATTATTCGGACTGTTGTACGCTCCGGCCATCTTCAAGTGAATGGAATTTCGCCTCAAACCCTTTATTTCGTCCACCAGGATAGATTGTTCTTGTTTCACGTACCATGCCTCTCCCTGATGTCTCAGCTATTTCCCTTTTATCTCAACTCTCCAAATTTTAGTTCACCACTGCTGTGGCCTGGTACTGAACTCACAACTCATTCGGAAGCGGCATGGCACTTGGAACTACGACAATCTATCCCAGTGGACGAAATAAAAGGTTCGGTTCGAAATTCCAATCACCTGAAGAAGGCTGAAGCGTACAACGGCCGAAATATTGTGAATATGGCAATGAAGATGAGGATAACAGTCCGAATAATGTAAATAATGTAAGTAATCATAATACCTCATCTCAGAGATTCAATCACCTGAAGAAGGCCAGAGCATACAAAGGCCGAAACTTTGTGAATATGGCAATGAAATTGTGGATAACAGTCCGAATAATGTAAATAATGTAAGTAATCATAATACCTCACCTCAAAGATATAGACAGATATTTAGATTCGTGTTTTAATTCGTAACGCACGATGATAAACCTACAAGCAGAAGCAATAGTAAAAGCTTATAATAAAATAGTCGAGTCCTTTCCTAAATCAGACACGAGAAGAAGCCACAAGATTAGATTGGAGAACGGGAATATCGTTGACCTCACGTCCAGAGGTTTGACATTTTGCTGGACCTTGTGCGAAAAGAAAATTAAAAGAAATCGAATCATGATCATTGAATATTGTATCAATTCATCTTTCGTCCGGTTCACACACCTCCGGTGTCTTTTGAACAGGAGAAGAGGTTTATACTTACTTTCTTGTTTATATATTGTGATTCTGGTTCCTTCAAAAGTCTTTTTAGTTTCTTTCACTCCCAGTAGACGCTTGCGCCTTGCTTGTGGTAAATTGATTAAAAAAAAGAAGCTATCGAAGCAGTTGCGGATAAAACACGACAGGAATAGAAAACGGGGCAGTCTGAATTAAAATTCACACACAAGAAGCTAAAAAAATAGATACAGGTAAACGTCACCCTACGTCCTTAACTGGTTCCAGAGGTTGCGAATTAGGTCTAAAAATGACTTAAGTTGAAATAATCACACTATAAACCGCAAATAAGCACTCTCCATTGCCTATTACAATATTTATTATACGTACGTACAGTATTCTGAATAAAATAATTAATTTCCATCTTATCTTCCAGCGATATAGCTTTATGCTTAGCATTAGCGCTTGCACTAGGACTTTTCTTCGGAGCTAAAAAATGTATTCTAAATCACAATTGAAATGTAATTGAAAGAACGTCAGCAGCATAGTACAGACGTAAACAAGTATGAATTCAAAATCGGTGTTAGAGACAAAAAACAACGCATGAGTGCCATACGTCGGGAGGAATTTGAAATAAGAATATCTGCTGACCATACTTTATTATGCTAATTTTTTTGTTTTTGATGATTTTATGATTATCTATCTATCTATCTATCTATCTATCTATCTATCTATCATTTGTAAATTTATTTAAATATGATTTTACATGTATTTATTGTTTTTTTTTTGTTTTGACGTTTTTAATATTTTTAACGGCCGACGTAAACTCGAGTAAAACTACTTAAGGCGGGTTTTATTTTTGCATATAATATTTTAGAAAAACCGACGTATCTTTGAAAATGGCTTAACTCGAAACGACTTAAGTCGTGGTATCACTGTAGACAAATGACATAAAGAATTCAACAAATAAATAAATAAAAATTATATGATTGGAGAGTGGACACTCACAGAGAGAAACTGAACTTGTATTTATAGCACGCAGAAATATGTGTATAAAATCTATGAGAGAGTTTAAGAATCGTCAGGATACAGGTGAATGGTAATGATCATTGAAATGAAATGATCGTATGGAGAAAATTAGCTTCAGAGTGTAAAATTAGACATGATTGGGAAGGAATGGTGATCAAGTAGAAATTGTTCAAACAATTCGGAACTGACGACCTGAAGACAGATAATGTATTAAGAAACGAGAGGCTACCCTTGAAAAGAGAAAAAAGAAGACTTTATGAACAGTCGTCAAGGCCAGAGAGCCAGATTTACTCATGGGAAAGGAAGATTATAATCTGTGAATGCCGCTGTTCAAACAAATTAAAAAGAAACTGAACAACTGCATTGTGGAACATGAAGGTAATCACCGTGCTGATCCTCTAGAATAGTTCTGAAGAATCTTTAAAAAAACGATTAGAAGTGGAATCCAGAGGAAGAATTTGAATTCATCATGAATAAAGCATTACCTAAAATAAGCAAGAACACTGAGAAAAAGCGATGGTGAATTGAGGAGGCTTGCTGTAACATGAACTCTAGTAAAATCTTCCAGATTGAACTGATGCGAAAACCCAGTCATCAACATCATCACTATCATCATCATCGTCAGCAGCAGTAGTAGCGAAGATTTTTTCTCTTGACTCTAGATGTTCTTTATTTTAACTGGATGTTTTCTCTCCAAATAATGATTGCAAAGATGTCTGTCTTGGTGATGTATATGCAAAACAGACAGAATAAAGAGAAGAAAATGATATAGATCGTGTAGGTACAGAGAGAATTTAACAAAAGATATATCTCAGATATACATGTATCCTCCAAAAATGGTGTTCAAATTAAGTATGGCTAGCTGAATATTTCCGTGCCAGTCTATGTTTGAGAGAAATCCTTTTAATATCCGTTGAGTAAGTACGTTTTTAAAACATTTTTAATTTGCTGATTTACAAAACTGTTTATCTTGTTTTTTTTTCTATATCACGCAGGTCAAACCAAGGTTTAAACTTTAAAGTTTAATGTTATAGGATTGTTTCTGTCATTTGCACATATCTTTCTCCTAATGATCTATTAATTATAATTGTTAGGTGATCTGAAATATCTGAGAGAAGGGTTTTATGGCAAGAGCATATCCAATGCGATACCGAGTTCGATGTTAACTCACTAAAAAGATCATGATGAAGATACAGCATAATATATCAAACGTGGGATACAGATAAGAGATTTGGATATCCTTGTTTTCCTTTAATCGCTAGCAAGAGTTATCCAAATATTATCCTTTAGCTATTTGTTACCTTTCTGATTGGCATTGACTTGATGGCCTACAGGAAGGCGCTTGTTCTAATACAACTGTTTGCCATAAAAAGTTTTAAAAAAATACAAATGAAGTGGCGCAAAGATGACAAGAAACCTGTTATTTATTGCCATTTAAAAGTAACTTTTTCAAATGAGAATCAAGTAAAGAATGTCAGAAATATGAAACTTGAATGCAAACTTTTTTTTTTGTAACGAGCCAGAAAGTTACTAAGTGAGGCAATTTTGAAAAGCGTCTTGTTTTTGAACCCAGTGCGGATAAAAAATAAACAGGAAAGAAAATATACAAAAGATGAAAAGCACGCAACTGAAAAATATAAAAACAAAAGAAAATGATGAAACTAATAGAAACGTAAAATGAATATGGCTCCTTAAAATATGACCGAACATTCAGCTGAAAAGAAATGAACGAAATCGAAAAACAGAGAAAATATTTTTAGAAGTTAACCGAGGAAAAAACTGCATTTGTTAAAATTGGATTAATGTATATATTTATATGTGGAAACAAAAGTAGCTACTGAAAAGTTTGTTGTTCGTAAAGATAAATAAAAATAAATTTATAAATAAAAGAAACGAAATGACCTAGAAAAAAGAAAAGAAAAACCGAACCAAAACGAAAAGCAAAAACGAAACAGTTAAAAAGATGCAAGTTGGGAAATAAGAGAACAAGGTAATAAATTCCAAGTTTGCGTTAAGTAACGAAATTATTAAAAGTAAAAAAAAATGGTTGACCCAGTTACATAATGAATCGCTAAAAATATAGAACATTACAAAAGGAACCAGAAGTTTTATTAAAAGAAATAAATGAAAAAATTCTTAGATATCATTTCTGAGAAAGCAAAATGGAATTAAGAAAAATAGGATATTTCAGAATAAAAGTTAATTTTAGAGAAGTATAAACTGAATGAAAAAAATCAGAACAGTCGGATAAAGCGAAAACAAAAGGAAAAACCTGTCTATATCTCTGAGATGAGGTATTATGATTACTTGCATTATTTACATTATTCGGACTGTTATCCTCATCTTCATTGCCATATTAACAACGTTTCGGCCGTTGTATGCACCGGCCTTTATGTATATGTGTCTTCTATATATGTCTATATCTCTGAGATGAGGTATTATGATTACTTGCATTATTCACATTATTCGGACTGTTATCCTCATCTTCATTGCCGTATTCGCAACGTTTCGGTCGTTGTACGCTCTGGCCTTCTTCAAATGATTGGAATTTCGAACCGAAGCCTTTATGAAGATGAGGATAGCAGTCCGAATAATGTAAATAATTCAAATAATCATAATACCTCATCTCAGAGATCTAGACAAATGTATAGAGAGACATAGGCATAAAGGTAATATCCTTTTCTTACTTTCTCCTTCATCTGTGTATGCTGTATTCAATATCCTTCACTGACTCCTAGGTATTTATAGACTTCTTAATCCAGTTCCCTAATCTTTGTGACAAAATCTTGATCTATTGATTGTGTTTCTGTAATTCCCCCTTTCTTGAATGTTACCATTGCACATTTATCTAATCCGAGTTCCATACTAATCTTGCCTCTGAAAGATTTTACAGTATTGAGAATAGCCATCAACTCATTGTCGTCTTTGGCAAATAGTTTCATATAATCCATGTACAATTAAGGATTAAGGATTAAGGATTATTATTATTATTATTATTATTATTATTACTATTATTATTATTTCCTTTGATTTTTATAGTGATTCCAGCCAGAGTTCTCAGCAGAGACCTAAAGTCGGAAACGGCATCATCACGTTTTCCTCTTCACATTTGTGAAAAAACAAAAACAAAAAAAAAAAACAAAACAAAACCCAACAACAACAACAACGTACAAACAAACCTCTTTTAAATAAATAAAGCATTTATTAGCTGGGCTTGTGAAAACAGTTTTTGTTGTATTTAAGGCGTGAGCTTCAATAAACCTATCAGCGCCTTTTCCGATCAAACCCAGGACCCCAACCACAACTGTAGCACATGAAGACATTCATGTCTCCATATGACACAGAAATTAGATTTACACTTCAAGATTCTTATATTTTGATAGTATTTTTTTAAAGATCTTCAAAGCTACATTACAGCCCGCGGGAGCTATCATCTCAATAAGAAAGCACATTCTGTTTTGTGGTCTTTGATCACAATGTCTGGACGATTACCTTTGATTGTTCTGCGTGTGTATTTTTTAAAATATAAAATTATTACATGTCTATCACCATACCTGCACTTTTCTCCCAATAAATTTTGCAGATTTTCCAGTGTAGATATTGGACCAATCTGCCATGCCGAGTTTTGTATTCGGTGGATGCCAGTACCGTGCAACAACGTACAAGATGGTCGATTGTTACAGAATATTAATTACATAATCTGCATTTACGGTTAGCACAATGTTTTATTATTTTTGTTTGATAATTTCTAGGTAGCAAGCATTTTATCTTCTGCATCAATAATAAAACCTTCAGTTTCAGTTTTTAATCCTGTACTACGTAATCACTGATGAGTTTGCGTTTTGTCTACATCAGCTTGTTTGCTACCAGAAGAGTACTGACCATGAAGAAGTTTATCTTGCCATCGTTTTTACACTTGGTCCATTGCATTTACGTTCATTTTTAGGTTTTTCTTTTACTGCTGCATTCGGTGGATTATTATTTACTTGTTCTTCTTCCTCTACTTGAAATTCCCTTTTGAAATTGTTGGCTTTCTTTATCACGGAATAAAGTTTCTTATTTCTTTCATGTTCTTCGACACAGATTATCAACCAATCTTTTGTAGTTTCTAGGTATTTTTGTAGGCTGATTATGATCTGTTTGTAAGACAGTTTAAGTTGGACTAACCCTTTATATCCTACGGATCTGAAAACATACAGACGACCAACAACGGCCTTAGAATGATGCATGCGGTTGCAAGTGGGGAGCTTTCTAGTTTTGATGTTCATTCGCTTAATGTCAAGTGTGGTCCAGTTAAGGATGATGGAATTGTATTTCCCCACTGGGACAACCAAAGTGTTTTTGATCGATGTTCCGTAATCTAGTCTGAACCCTTGTTCAGAATTCTCATGCACCCAGTTTCGCTTTTAGTTTTTTCACGAGCACTTACTATTGTGGGGACTGACTCTAAACTTCATCTCCCGAGGAAGGTCTTACTATTTTCCAATTTCGTCAGATATTTTATCCCATTCAATCTGTGTTTCACAATTTTTATGTTGCCACGATGAGTCTAATGTGTTATTGACATTTTATAATAGTACTAATACGTAGTTTTTTTTTCTGGCACACATCATGTGACAGAAATTCTTATCATTTGGGTAATGTAGTATCCGATTATTTGACAGATTTGCAACATACTTCAATTTTGTTTCAAGAGCGCCAATAATGATGGGTTTTTACTACAAGTTTTTATAGTTTTTTCCATTCTTTCTCAATGTCTAGATGTATTTTCCGTTATTCACTTTCTTTCAATTCTACTTTGCAGGAAAGGCGATAAAAAGGACTAATATATGTTTGTTGTACGCCCGCTGAAACGAATACACTGTTAAATACGATTAAAAAAAATCAACGTTTGGGGTGCATTCTCAGCAGCAGAATATATATATATATATATATATATATATATATATATATATATATATATATATATGTATGTGTGTGTGTGTGTGTGTGTTTGCTTATATCAAACAGAAATTTATAAAATACGAATACATATTTCTTTCTTTTAATGGAAGAATAATCCGCTTTGGTTTTCGAAAAAGTAAAGCAGGAAAGATGAGAATGGATATTGCTTTATAAATCTGGCTATTCACGCTGAAAATAAAATTTACTCGTACAGATAACCTTCTTTTAAATTTTTGATTCTTTTGAAAATTCCGATTTTCATGCTTTAAACGAACTTGTTGAATGTAAAGGTATTCTCAGATGACTTCCCAGATACACATAAAAATACTTATCGAGATTAATTCTTTCAGAATTAGTCGTTCTGTTGAGCTTTACGTATTTTTAATGGCTACTTCATCTCTCCTTTATGTTTATTTCTTTTCTAAACATTTATTTTACACACATTTATAATATCATAAAGGCCCTTTACAAATATCACGTTTTTTCATTTATATTATTAATTCTTATATTATTAATTCTTATATTATTAATTCTACACAGCATGTAGAACTCTTCAGTTTTAAATTTTTTGTATCTTAACTCCTTTTTCTTTTGTCTTTTCTTTTGTTTTAGATATTCCACAACATTGTTTTGATTTCCGATATTATTTTCTTGATTTCTGGAGCATAGCAAGTTTCCTGAAGTAATAATGATAATGCATTGTATTGTTTGAAAAATTGATTCATTTGAAAACTCAGTCATAAGTACTTCTCTTTAATTTATCTTTAAAGAAGTCTTAATATTTCTTTTATTACCAAAATGAAAGTAAGGGCATTGTGGCATCCTATGAATTCCTAATAATAGAAACAACAGGTAAGTTTTTCTTCTTGTCTTTTTTTAAAGCAAGACACGCCCCTACTTGCAGTCTCTGTCTGACTCCCCGTCTGTTTCTGTTTCTCTATGTCTTTAGTAGAAAATTTATCAAATCACGTTTCATTTTATAATAAACTAGCAACCATACCAAGCTGGTCGATCAGACAAAGATTCAATTAGAATGGAGCAAAAACAGCATCATGTTCAGATGTAACAGAGTCTATTTTCTTCAATTACTTCAAAGTACTTTCATTAAAAAAACATTTTGAATTAATGCAGTTACTGATATAACAGAAGTAGTCTGTATTTATTTAATCGAAGTTAGCCGAGGACATGAAGGGGTAAAACAGGCAACATGAAGACCCACATCAGAACACAATTATTTTGGAGTTTTTGAAATTCAATTTATCAGTTTGCTACCCGGGATGAAAAAGAGGATAAATTTATAGAACAATTGTTAAATTTGATGAAAATTGGTTGAAAGAAACCAGTAAAAATCGCAATTTACGCGGGTTTTCACTATATGAGTGAGCTCAGTTATCAAGTTAAACGACTGTTAAACAATCGACTTATTGTTGGCTATAATTGAGTGAAATTTGTATTAGATTGCTTGAAAATTGAGGGAGTTCTTAGTTTAAAATTTGTGTTGAAATCTATTTGTTGAAATCGATTTATCTTTTTTCGCGGTTTTTCACTACGCGCAGTGGCGTAGAAATAAAACTGAGGTATCGTTGAACTCGTCAAGATGTAAGTAACCTACATACCTAGTTTGAACGAAATCGAAGGAAAAAGTTGAATTTATCGATTTTTGATTGTCTTTATCGATTATTGAAAAAATTATCGATTTTTTTACTCTAAGAACCTATCTCTTACATTGTACCATGTATGTGCCAAGTTTTGTCAAAATCGGTTGGATCGATCTCGAGTGGTAAGGTATCACACAGATAGACAGACATACTCTGTTTTATATATATATATATATATATATATATATATATATATATATATATATATATATATATATATATATACGTTGAGAGAGGTTGAAGCTTGATCATAAAGGATTAGCCGTTTGTATTGAGTTTAATAGATCACCATTTGAGAGCCAGAGAAGAATGTTTTCAAATACATCAGCACTAAAAGTTCGTTGGGAATATGTCCAGTGACATCATCTATGAAAGGAGATTGCGGTTTAGTAGCCATTGCTAAAGTTTTGTCTCAGCTTATATTACGGAATCCAAATTATATTGTCAGTTATGTACCATGCTTAGGCGATCATGTATGACGGACGAGGCAGATTTTTCTCGCAGTATGTTGCCATTTCTTTCTGCGGTAGATCAGTTGCCATTCAAGGCTATAGAACCTGGTCTGTCCTGCTATTTACCCATAGCTGGGCGAGAAGAAGAGGATTCATTAAAATTATATTATGGGATCCAAATTACTGTAAAAGATCAAGGATTATACCAGAAAGCATATTCATCGATCAATTCATAGTCGACACCGAAATCAGAATGGAAGAGCTATGGATGACATGGTTGGAATGATGCGATCTTTTCTTTCTTTTTATGTACCATGTCCTTTCAGGTAGTAAGCGATTATGGCTCTACACCCACCTCTATCCCTTGCAGCCTTTAAAAAGTTCCTCCTCTCTGCCATCTACCCCAGACCACGTTCTGTCATCCACTTGAGATCACCATTTGAGAGCCAGAGAAGAATGTTTTCAAATAGATCAGCACTAAATGTTCGTTGGGAATATGTCCAGTGACATCATCTAGGTACGTCACGCGTTGTTTTCCCTTGTCTCTCTTTTCCTTTATTCGACTCGTGGGTATCAGACTTTCCAGGCCCTCCTTCCTCATTATATGTCCCAGAAACTTCATCTGCCTCTTCCTGATGTTAAGTATAAGCCTCCTCCTTGTTTGTATCCTCTCCAAAACCTCATCGTTGTTCACACGCTTGGTTCATGTTATTTTCAGCATCATCAGCATCTTTCGAGCGTGTGATGCTAAGATGTGATCACGTGTTTATTTGAGAACGACCAGACAGATCGACTCTAAACTGAATAAAGAGAACATTGTTTTTTTTAGTTTTGTTTTATTGAAGCAAACAAATTCTATTTGTTGTCATATAGTATTTTTAACGGACCTAACAGCAGAAGTTACTATCGACGAGATATTTCTGAAGTGAAATTTTTCGTCAATGGAACATTTTAATAGTAAAAGTAGTTCTTTTTGTTTATGACTTCAAATAATTTATTTCATCCTCTTCAGGAGAGTAATGTTTTTTACCCGTTCAAAGATATGTATTTTCAACTGAAGTATAGTTTATGAACTATGACAAAAGAAAATGGCCGAAAGTGAAATAATGATGTTTGGTCACTTTTGGATTTCAAATGATATATTTTCAGTCAAAATTTAACATCAGGCAACTCCTTTAATAAACAAAATTGATAATCTCTAAAACGGTACTCGGACATTTGGCCGACGGACATTTGGCCGACGGACATTTGGCCGACGGACATTTGGCCGACGGACATTTTGGCCGACGGACATTTGGCCGACGGACATTTAACCGAATGGACATTTAGCCGAAAATGTATTGGTATCATTACATGTATGTCACACTCTTTATCGTAATGCACTACATATATTTATATTTATCTATTGTATTAATTTATCATTTTTCGTTTCTTTTCGACAGACTTTTTTTTAAAAAATCTATTCTGTATATATTGTATTTTACTTCAAATATTACTGTAAGATGATAAGTAATTTGAGAAAAAGCACATTTTACTACAACAAAAATTTTAAGCTTTTACGATATGAAAGATCTTTTAATTTCGCTTTTAATGATCATTATCTTAGAGGGATGGACTAGCTTTTATCTTACTGTTAAATACGAATTTAAATAATTAGGTGCTACATTTTACTCAAATACACCCAAATATTTTAAAAAATACTAATTTCAATAAACAAATATTGAAATAAGAAAACTTTTAACTTTAAATTTATATTTAGTAATTTAATCACTTGAAATTCAGTAATAATGATTAGTGCTATTCTACCTTATAATACTGCTAATTAAAATACTTAAAGTGTTGCTTGTTACTATTTTTACTTGTACTTTTTCGGTGAAATGTCCGTCGGCCAAACGTCCGTTCGGCCAAATACCTTTCGGCCAAATGTCCGTCAGCCAAAATGTCCGTCGGCCAAATGTCCGTTCGGCCAAATACCTTTGGTAAAATGTCCGTCGGCCAAATGTCCGTCGGCCAAATGTCCGTTCGGCCAAATGTCCGTCGGCCAAATGTCCGTCAGCCAAAATGTCCGTCGGCCAAACGTCCGTTCGGCCAAATACCTTTGGTCAAATGTCCGTCGGCCAAATACCTTTCAGCCAAATGTCCGTTCGGCCAAATACCTTTCGGCCAAATGTCCGTCGGCCAAAATGTCCGTCGGCCAAATGTTCGTTCGGCCAAATACCTTTGGTCAAATGTCCGTCGGCCAAAATGTCCGTCGGCCAAATGTCCGTTCGGCCAAATACCTTTGGTCAAATGTCCGTCGGCCAAATACCTTTCGGCCAAATGTTCGTTCGGCCAAATGTACTCTAAAACGTACCCAATGAATTTCACTTTTTTTGCGCAAAAAATACTGAAGAAATATTTAATTCCAAGTGCCGAGTTCTTTACATCTGTTACTACAAACTCGAAAAAATTATGTGTTTAAGAAAGAGGATAGAGACTTTGTAGTCATTAGGAAATATTACGATAAATTAATTATTGAAACAGAATAAATGAGAATAAAAGACACTGCACAATAGACAAAAGAAAACCTGAAAATGGCTGGAAAGAAAATAAAAAAAGTTAATTCATTCTTTCGAAAAACGCAAGTTGTAATAGTCGTGTTGACATAAAAAGCCTTCGCTGATTTCATTCCGATGAATGATTTCACTCCGACTTTTAATGCATGGGGTAAGTTTGTGATCCAAATCTTGCCACTGTGGCAGTTTATAACGAGAAGAGGTTGGATTGAGATCATATTCATTTCAAAATTTGTTTCTATAAAAATTCTTATTTTTTTCAATCGTCTACTTTTTCTCCAATCAAATGGTGCGAAATAAGTGCTTGAGTCTAACCAGCTCATGATTAAATTACGTTACAATATACAGTAAATCTTACGCGGAGTCAGAATCTCATTGTCATATGGGTAAACAATGATGTTGGTCAGTACTTAAACACTGAGTATATATGTATATATACATATATATATATATATATATATATATATATATATATATATATATATATATATATATATATATATACTCGTCTAACCCCAAATTTTCACTTATGAGAAAAAGTGTTTTAATCATGTATCTCGTGTATTATACGAGTTTCTTTTTTGAGAGACTAAATTACAATAGATTAACCCTTTTTCCTTTATCCCACCTAATAGTTAAATAAGTTAAAAGCGTAAAAGAGAATGATAAAAGTATCGTTAGTAACACTATACTCGCTGCGTAAACGCGTACAGCTATAAACAACCGAACGAGACACAGCTAACCATCTTATAGACGTAAACAATGGAAAAGATTCATATGTTTGTATTTTATAATACGATACTTATATGTGAATATTACATGCATTATTATTAAGTAAAACATCAATTTTATTAAAATCATGTTTATTTTAAATGCAGCTGAACTTTTTGACTACAGTAAATGGATATATAGTTTGGTCAACGGCGTAGCCAGGGCCAGCAGTATATACACTAATTTTATATCTAGTGTATGATGCGACCCCCTTAAAATTAACTTCAATATTAGGTCTTAAAACATCGCATGATACGCTTGTATATACGGTATATAATGTGTCATGCTAAGAATTGGCAATAATAGCTGTTAATATCTCATTCTCGAATTGTCCCCTTATTCTGTTGATATAGTAAGCCGAAGGAGGCACATCATACACATATCCCACCAAAATATTACCATGCCACACCGGTAGTTCATGCGCCTCACGTTGGGAATCATTGGTTTATACTGACCTGGGACTCACTAATAATTTAGCAGTACATTCGCTAATTTTATATCTCGTGGATGATGCGACCCCCTTAAAATTAGCTTCTTTTAAAGTCGCATGATATGCGTGCATATACGGTATTTACTAAGTTTAGCTTCGTACGGCACAAGGAAAATGGGAAAGAAGGGAAAGAGTGTGTAGCGCCAATCGTTCGCCTGTCGAAGCTTGCCAACCATTGATATATGCGTTTATACCAGTGATTCTCAACCGATTTTGGGCCATTGTTATTTCTAAAATTCTGATGCCCCCTTGTAATATTTAATTCTTACATGTATGCCGATTACATATGTATGTACATATACAAATATTTTTATGTATTCATACTGTATGGGCACGCATTAACTTTAACACTCTCATCCAGACTCACTAGAAAACAATTCCCTGTTAATAGCTCATTCTCGAATTGTCCCCTTATTCTGTTGGTATAGTAAGCCGAAGGGGGCACATCCTATACATATCCCACCAAAATATTGCCATGCCACGCCGGTAATGCCATGCGCCTCACGTTAGGAATCATTGGTTTATACTGACCTTGGACTCACTAATAGTTTAGCAGTTCATACGCTAATTTTATACCTCGTGTATGATGTGACTCCTTAAAATTAGCTTCAAAATTAGGTCTTTAAAAGATGCATGATACGAGGTATTTACTAAGTTTAGTTTTGTACAGGACAAGGAAAACGGGAAAGAAGGGAAAGATCGTTTTGCGCCAATCGTTCGACTGTCGAAGTTTGTCAGTTTTAAAATCCTAACCTTTGATGTGTGCGTTTATACTGACCAGGGACCCGACGATATACACGCATCTACTAGAAGTCATCTATATATGCATATTAACATGTTTAGAAATCTACAAACAAGAATTACAAACAAGATTAGTTCTTTTCCAAGACTTATTTTTTCCAGATTAATCATGAATAATTTATAAATTTTGTTTCTTTGCACTTCGGTTAGACTTTATTTTTCGTAGCTGTAGAGACTTTTACTTCTTCATTCTGTTTATATTTAATATGTGAGCTTCATTGGCATCCGTCCAATGTCTACCCGCAGTGTTAAGTATTTATGGCAGCTTTTGGTTGTTACGTCGAATCCAAGAGAAAATATTTCACAAAGTGTGCGTATATACAGCAGCAGACTGACTGGACACCGACACAAAAAGGAAATATCAGATTTGTTTGACTTGCATTAATATTAATCTTACTACGTGTCGTCTTGTTTTATCAGAAATGCCCCATATCTACTTATTTTGGCCGAGAATATATGTTGTCATACAAAAATTAGGGAGCTGGACCTCAATCCTCACAGGGAGTTGCCAAAAAGTTATTTTACGCAAAACTTAGTATCTTTCATTCATTAATTAATTTATTCATTGATTCTTTCTTTCTCTCTTTCTTTCTTTCTTTCTTTTTCACTCTCTCACTATCTGTCTATTTATCTATCTATTAATATCATAAACGTTATTTTTTCAGTGGATACTCGTGTAAGAGTAGACGACCCGTTTTGAGAAATATTATTAGAGAAAAATATGCGCTCTTCTAGTGTCTTTCATTAACTAATTAATTCTTTCTTTCTTTCTTCTTATATATACTATTACTTAAACGTTATTTTTAGTGGATACTCATATTTGAGTAGACGCTCAATATATATATATATATATATATATATATATATATATATATTGTGACATGGCTCTCAATGTATAATAAATTTAATAAAAGACGCGCTTTATTTGTGTTTCTTCTTCTCTTCTTTCTCTTTTTTTGTTTCACTACCTATTTGGACTGAGCCATGTTTTGGCTAAGAGTGGCCCGCAGCTATATGTAAAATAGCAGGACAGACTGGGTCCTATAGCTTTGGATGACAACCAGTCTAGAAGAAAGTAACTCTAATTTCAAAACTTTACGTAGCCCTGGCGTAGCACATAATATACAGCTGAAGAAAACAATCTTTCGCATTGGTTTGATGATCCGACTCGGTCGAATAATGATGATGAAGAGAGGTTAGTAAAGGAATTTGGGGTCGCTTGACAACAAACAGAATGGCCTCCTAAGAAATAGCAGGAAAAGAATTTGGGGTTGCTTGGCAACAAACAGAATGACCTTCTAAGAAAGTGAGTGAGAATCGGTCACATACGCCCACGGGACATACATCGCCTAGTGAGATTTTGATTTTGTAACTTTAGTTTCCCAGTGACTTCTGACGACAACGGTTCGCGACAGAAATAGACTCTCACCATGGGATCGTAAGGGACAAGAAATACACCCACAAGCTTATTTCGTTACTTGTTGTGTACGGAATAAGGAAATCTCGTCCCGGTGATCTTGGCTCTATTCGACTATTTAATGAGTAAAGGATAGCAGGATATCGTACCCAAATAAAAATACAAAGAAAATATATTACTTTCATTTCGGAGACAATCCAAGTAACAAAGGGTAAACGGAACACTATCCCCGAATTCTATATTTCACATTGCGGAAGAAAGAACAACCAACTTTGTGAACATTCTATAGCAACTTTGTCATTACGAACATTCGAACTCCAAATTTTTGAAACACAAACGTTTTAACTGATATCCAATATCAGTTAAGTGTTCTTTTATTAATTGTATGTCTGTCATCCCATACTTTTCCCATATTTTGTATTTTGTTATATAAAATTTATTTACAAATGTTAATCTTGCGTTTGTTGTTCGTCGGTACATGTTCGTGTGTTCCTATCTGAGTGAACCCACCTTTATTCTTTTTTTTTAACCTGGGGTTCATGGGGTTCATACCTTTATATATGGCGATATATATATATATATATATATATATATATATATGTGTGTGTGTGTGTGTGTGTGTGTGTGTTTAAAAAGTGAAAAGACAAAGAATATTTAAGGGAATTAAGCAGAGACAATCGCTGACACGAGAAAAATAATAAGGATACAAATATCAATGGTAAAAGAGGTATTTTTTTACATGAAAAATAATTAAATAAAACGGATAAAAAATGTTGACATCTTAAGTCTATTAGCCTCGCATCTTGCTGAGAAAGGTATTTGCGAACGCGTTTTCGAACGCATCGAAGCTTTACCGTGTCAAAAGGAGTATGGTGGATGTGACATCAGCATCAGCCCATCTCAAGCAGAGTGTTTACTTACACTGATCTTTACCCAACGCATCCATCAACAACAACAACAATTCCCAACTTTTCTCTCTTTCTAAAAAATAAAATTACTAATGGCCCAACAATTACTCGTAATTTTCTTTTTCACCTTTCTATTTCCTGAACTTCTTCTTTTTCTCTCGGAGCGCTTCAGATGAGCTATGTACTTTTTTTTCTAATTCTACTCATCTCTTCCAGTTGGCTTACTTTCGCAGTCTCAGCGGAGGAATATCAACAGGAAGTTAATCTGGATTCATCATCCAAAAACGGTAAATAGCATTTCGTTTCAGTCCTTTGCTTTTGCTGCTGTTCGTGGTCTATTCTTGTTTTTCATTCACTTTTACATGAACACATTGAAACGCACTCAAATAAGCAAAGGGAAAACACAGACATATATATTCTATAACCTCGTGGATCTGCATGTTGTATACGCATAGCAACATTCATGTGTGTAACGCTATGTTTGTATGAGTGTATCTGTATGTGCGTATGGCTTTGTGTTATATTTGTATACCTAAAACGGTATGTCAAAAAGGAAATGGATGGACGCGAAACTTTGCTTCAAACTCTTTATCAGTTGACCTTAATATTATACTTTATATTCTTCACTTCATATTTTTTGTCTTTCTTTTCCTTCGCCTCCTCCTCCTCCTCCTCTTCTTCTTCTTCTTCTTCTTCTTCTTCGTCATTCTTCTCTTCTTCCCCTCCTCCTTTATGTATTACCACATTCTTGGTCAGAATTCTTCGAGAACTACATATTTTTTACCTTTCTTTTTTCTTCTCTTCCTCCTCTTCTTCCTTCTCTTCTTCTTCTTCCTCTCCTCCTCCTCCTTTTATTTATTAGCATATTCTTGGTAGAAATTCTTTCTTCGAGAACTACATACATTTTGCCTTTCTTTTCCCTTCTCTTCTTCTTCCTCCTCCTCCTTCTCTTCTTCTTTTCTTTATTTATTAGCATGTTCTTGGTCGGATTTCTTCGAGAACTCCATACTTTTGCCTTTCTTTTTCCTTCTCATCCCCTTTTTCTTCTTCTTCTTCTTCTTCTTCTTCTTCTTCTTCTTCTTCTTCTTCTTCTTCTTCTAAATTAGCATGTTCTTGGTCGGATTTCTTCGAGAACTCCATACTTTTGCCTTTCTTTTTCCTTCTCATCACCCTTTTTTTTTTTTTTCTTCTTCTTCTTCTTCTTCTTCTTCTTCTTCTTCTTCTTCTTCTTCTTCTTCTTCTTCTTCTTTATTTATTTGCATATTCTTGCTCGGAATTCTTCGAGAACTTGGTGTTTAGTATTTTATTATAGATATTCACGATTTTTATATAATGCTTTATTTTCAATAATGTATTAATCATTAGTGATAAAAGTAATTGAAAATTAATTGATTAACAATGAATGAAAAAAGTGAATGTATTAAAAAAACAAAAACAAACCAAAAACCTAGGAATAGTTCTGTAAGTTTTCTCGTCTTTTTTTGGGGGAAAAAAATCACATTTCTTTATACTGTGTTATAATCTATTTATTTATGTCATTCATTTTTTTCAGTTTACTACAGGCGTCAGATCTTCCCTGCGCCCGTTAGACATGGAGTTTAATGGGCCTTATCCTGCCAAGCTAGCTCTGGTCGTGTTGGTAGAGATATTGAATTCACAGTTATCCTCCTCCTCCTCCTAGACCGTCTGACCTGCTATTTAACCCATAGCTGGAGAGAGGGGCATGCAGAAGAAACGGATTTATGCCTTTTCCCAAGAGCATTGGTATGAAGTGGACTTAATTTTTGGGATTCGAATTAGGCCTGCTGATTCCATTGTCTGCGCCGCAACCAACTACGTCACCACACACACACGCGCGCGCACACACACACATACATACACACATGCACACATACACCACATACACGTATACACACACATACACACGCACCCACATACACACGCACACATACACACATACGCACACACATACGTATGCGTGGCACATTTGTTTTGAAGTGAATTATTTTAAAGAAAATAATATATTTAAATATACTTTTACTTACACTTGGATTTTATTAAACAGATGAATAATGAAGAAGCATTCTTTTAAAATATAATCTCCAGCTGTACAGAGTTTTTTTTTACAGTTATTGAGCCTCTCACCACCCCACATATATATATATGTGTGTGTGTGTGTGTGTGTGTATGTGTTAATCATTTCACCCTAAGCAAGTTGAAAATGCCAATAAGATTCAAGGGGTTACTGGGAGTGAAAGAGAATGAGAAGATTTTAGTGAATACGAACAGGATTCAAGAAGACAGAAGATGGTGATTGGCATTGCATTTAAACTTTTGACCATTCTAGGGAACAGGGAAGCAAGAAATCGGAAGGGACTTCCACAGGTGAGAAGTTCGAGAAAATAAACTATTTGGATAGAATATACGGTTTCGTTTAGCTACTTCAACAGTGAAACGGTGAGACCTAACAGCCAATCTAGTAGCACGTTTAAATTCATGAAATGCAGTCGAGCTATCGAAGAGGAAAGATTATCTGAACAATTGCTCCAGAAATATTTGTAGAAGAGACAGAGGAAATCCACTTCACGTCGGTGAGAAAGTGACTGAAGTCGATTTTCAGGTGTGATATATCGCTCAGTTCATAAGATTATTTATTTGTCCATTGGCATCGGCAAGAGAACTTTGATTATAATCACTATGATGAATGGATCTATAATGTCCATTTGATTAGTCGGATTCTTACAGAAGCCTTTCTAAAATTGTGCAAACAGCCGATCTCCATTTAATCTTACGAATAAATACGTAAGTTGCCTCCTTGTAGACGTGGTGTGAAATCCTGATTCAGAAAAGAAAGAGACTAGATTCGCACGTTTGAAAAGTAGCGTAGTGGTTAAGGGGTTAGAGTTCCTTCATGTTTCTTTCCCTGTAAATCATGAGGATTTGAGAATGAGACATTTTGTAAGCTAATGTTGGTAAACCCTTAAATACTTGACCTCGCACTGCTCAACGTTTAAATCTCGGAAACCCTTAACCTTTCATCAAAGAGTTTTTAAAAAGTGTTCCCCCAGCCAGTCAATAGACAAAAGCCAATATACAACTGTAAGCTCGCCGGGTTCGATGTTCTGGTTAAGGGGTACCTTAGGTCAACAACTTGCGGGCGATAATCGCATGATGTACTGGTAAACCGCGTTCAGTAAAAGATAAAGAGAGTGTTTGAATGTTGCTAGGCGATTTGTTTGCTTGAAACGATTTGTCACTTACTTTTTGAATTTATGTTCTTTTCATCTTGTTCAAGCAGGGAAGGAGTAGGTGTAATTGGGTTGTGGGCCAGGTGGGTTGTCGAGATGGATGGACTCGCAAAGTACAGTGAGTAGGGTTTCGTGATAATTCGAGGTGAGAGTGGATCTAAGCTCGTGTCCGCGCATCCCAATTAGTGAAGGTCGTTCTTAGATGTGCTCTGGCGTTTCTTTACTTGTAAGCTTTTAAAAACCTGATCTCAGTTTAAGTCGTCTACTCTCCGAAGTCAACTGAAAGCTTCTGCAGGTAAATTAAAACACCTATTTTATACTTATTTATGCAGGTAAAAATATAAAGCGTATGAATAGACGAAGAGAATACTTTAATATCAAGCACGGTAAAATTTGCTTAATAATTATTCTTCATATAGATAAATGCAATGAGGATAAATCTTATATATATATATATATATATATATATATATATATATATATATATATATTAAGCATTTCACCCTTAGCAAGGCGGGAGTGCCACTAACATGCAAGGGATTACAGAGAGTGAAAGTAAGGGTAAAGAGAGGTGTTTGAGGAAAGGATAAAGAGAAGGTCGAAAATCAAGACCAAAGCATCAGAAGATGTCGATTGGCATTACATTTACATTTTTGAAGAAGGGAGTACTACGGTTAAGCTTTTTATTTAGTTTTTCTTGCGTTCGAACAAGAGCTTTCTTTTCTGGACAAAGGGTGTGTAAAAACTGTCCAAATGTTTTATGTTAAATCGAATCATCCTTGATAATGGCTAAAGGTATAGCCGAAAGCGCTCGATTGGAATTCGAACTCGGTTCTCTGATTCCTCAATCCGAGCGACATCATCCTTATATGTATAAAATAATTAGGTGAATTGATGGAGAAGTAATGGAAATATACACCCAATAAGTAAACTAAACATTTACACATATTTTGTTTTAATCGAGGAAAATTATATGCGTTTTTTTTAATATCCATTCTCATTGATGTTAATACAAGTAGTAACCGTGTACGCTTTAGCAACCTACTCGATTGAATTTTCGGAAAAAGAAAAATATTACCAGCAATATATAGGGTGACCCCCCAAAAACGGGAACTATTTAACAATCCAATAAAACCAAGAGTGATGGAAGAAAAATATTTAATTCATAATAATTGAAACCTTAAAACATGCCATTTAAGAAACAATGAGGGAATTTTCATTTTTTTAAAATTACGTCCTGTAGATGGCGTCCTCCTGTACGAATGCATTCTTGAAATCTGCTGTTGAGATTCCTCATTGACTGCTGCAACATCTCAGCTGGGATACTGTGAATTTCATTCTCGTTACTAAAATGGCGAAATGTTTACTTGCTCAAGGTCACTGTCTCGCAGTGTTGCCACTTGCTCATGTCTGGCAATACGCACTTCAAAAATTCCCGTTTTTTTATATTTGACTCTCGACAAAAAACAAAAAAAACAAACCTCTTTACAAAAATACGTCACTGAAACCTGATCTACGAACTGATTTCTTACAAAGAATACATATTGTATTCATACGAAGCTATCCTAAAAATCTTGTCGGCATTAAACAACCGATTGAGATTGATATGACGTAAAACAAAATAGGCCAAACGAAACGAAAGGCGGGATCACTAAACCGTATACATTATAAAATTCATAGTATTCAATAGAATAATGATATTTGCCATTTTCAATCTTTGCCATTTATTATTATCAACAATTCATTTGATGGTTAAAAATGTCTTCAAGCTTAATGAGCGATTTTTAAAAATTTAAATGAAAGCGATTACATATTTTTTAGGAATTTTGTGTTACATTATTTTTTGAAATTTATATTAAACTTGATTCTAAAGACGTTGTTCCATCGACGAGAAGGGACTGCCATAGGTACACTATTTACATTATATTGTTGCCATGTTTATCACAACGTTTCGGCCATTGTATGCTCCGGCCTTCTTCAGGTGGTTGGAATGTCGAACTGAACCCTTTATTTCGCTCGCTGGGGTAGACTGTTCTAATTCCACGTGCCATGTCTAATGGATGTCAGTTATCTCCTGTTAATTCACCTCTACAAGTTCTGTACTGGCTTAACCAGGTATTGAACTCACGCCGTTTGGATCCTGTCACTGGATGTAACTAACGCCTTTATCCACTATGCCATGTGTCTTTGAGGACATCTGTCTATGAATTTCTGGGTATTATAAGCCTAGTGTCTTCAGCAATCATTTTTTAACAGTGCTCATATTGCAATTTTTTGCTGTTGTTATCGCTTTTCTCTGGCACTCCCTATTACTGGTTCCCATATTGTATTCATTTCTATGCTTGGTCGGCACATGAGAGAAAAGCGATTTTTTATTTCTGGTAAAATTTTTTTCAAAAATGTAGAGCTGGTAATATCTTCTTTTTCAAAAATCTATTGCTGATAATCATTTTTTTACAAAGCATTTCTGGTATCAAAACCTATTTTTACACTTAAGTGTTTTGACCCCAGTTTGGGGTCTAACTGTTTACTCATAGTTGGGACCTCAACAGGTGCTACCACCCCGGGTCAGTGTGGAACTGGTAACACCAGCAATTAAGAGGTGTTTCCACGCTCCTCAAAATCTCCTGATCAGAGGTCTTGCTGTTGGACGTAGTTTATCGTCTTACCCAGGACGCGGATGTAGTTTATCGTCTTACCCATAGGGGATAAAGGAGCGATAACGAATAATGCTAATAAATAGCACATACTATATAAAGTTAAGCCAACTCTTGTGGCCTAATTGTAAGCAGGCTCAGGTTAAATAGCTGAATAGAAAACGGACAGAGATCGAAAACCTGAAGGAGGCATGAAGCAGTATGCACAAACAGGTGAAAAAAAATAACAAGATAAAAATCATGTTATTCATCATAATGTATATAGCCGGACACTCCTATTCGAGGATACCCGTCTCCTAGTGCGGCTAACTAATCCCTATTGCAGACGCTTGCTCAGGTGCATTTGTGTTTATCCAACACCCACAAAGCCCACCTGTGGTTTATACTGCAACTATGCCGTAGACCTTAGTTACAGTTTCTGGTAAAGAGCGTGTTATCTAGCATGATCAACAATTTGAACAAGGCCAGCACACTGAAGCCCTCGGCCACGATAACTTGTGACTTCGTGCTAGTACAGCTATCGACGGCACACAAGGGTTCCGTCTACCCAATTTCACTCACATGGCTTAGGTCAACTCGTGGTATGGTTTTCAGACCCCTCCAGTTCGATAACGTCAAGAAGTTTCTTTCCTGACAAATCGACCATGATGAGATTCAAACTCGGGTTTCATGGTCAGAATGCGAACGTTCTAACCACTCGGCCATTCATAATGCATAAAAGTCAAAGAAAGTACAATGGAAAAAAGAAACAGCATGCAGGTTTTCTATATTCCTATCGCTCGTTCTGACTGTATCCCGAACATGATTATAGCATTTCTTGTACCAATGTTTTGTACAAAACCTCATTATTACCTGCTATTTCAAAATTTTATTCATTATTCATGTGGCTTATCTTATATATATATATAATAATGAAGAAATGCTCTGCGACAAAAGAGAATTCTGCGATACATAAAAGCATAGAAGAATCAGTAATACAAACACCTGAAACAAGAACAGCAATGGCCAAGATGAGGAACGAATCAGGCAGGACTAGGGGGAGTTGTCAGAGAGATGCTGACAACATTAGATAACTTTGGAATTGACAAGTTTATTGGAGTGATAAATGAAATATATGATAATGACGAAACACCGGAAAATCTAAGCAGATCAATTTTCATAGCGTTGTCAAAGAAAGCAGGCGTAAATGAAGTCGAGCTTCATCGAAAAATTCGCTTGTTGAGCCACATGAATAATGAATAAAATTTTGAAATAGCATGTAATAATGAGGTCTTGTACAAAACATTGGTACAAGAAATGCTATAATCATGTTCGGGATACAGTCAGAACGAGCGATAGGAATATAGAAAAACCTATATCTGTATTTTATAGATCCGATCAAGTACACAAGAAAAACTCCCAGAAATGTTAGAAAGTTTTTACACACAGACTGCGATGGATAAATTGTCGTCTAAATTGTGCAAAAATGAAAATAACACGGACATCTCATTTTAACAAATATATTTACCAAAATTACACAAAAATATCTTGAAATATTAAAGAATAAATTTATTCAATAAATTCGTCATTGACTTCAACCATGGCCTCCAGTCGACTTCGAAATCTCCTGCAACTCTTCTGGGCGGTTTCCTTGTTTAAGTTGGCGAATGCTGTCATCTTTGGTGTTACAAGAAGTTTTGTTGGTCCCTCGCTCAACTGCGCCCCACACATAATAATAAAGTGGGCCGCAGTATGGGGAGCCAGATGTAAGTGGTGATGTGGTTGCAGAAATTGTCTGACAACCATGAGGTTCTCTTGCTTATGTGGCATGGTCCAGAGTCCTGTTGCCAGACATAGGTTCTTCCAGCAGCCCCCCTCTTAGCCAGCACTAGTTTCTCAAGGTACTTGATGTAGACTTCCGCGTTGAGTCTAAGGCCTTGTGAGAAGATGAATGGAGGCATAACTTCACCATCAATAATGATCACCTCAAACACCTTCGTAATCCCCATTAGACTCATCCAGCTCTTTCTGAATCCTCTTCACTGTCCTCAGATTGACACCCAAACACTCTGAAATGTTCGTATTGGAGCTCCCGGTGCGAATGCCAATCAGTACAGTATGCTATTTCCAAATTTCTGGTGGACTGAATTACGTCATGGTGCTCTTTTTCTCACAGACGGTACCCAATTGATTCTACTATACTGTGCAGTCGACAAACTCAAAAATAAACAACACGCATGCGAAAAATTAAAAACATAAAATGACGACAATTTATAAATCGCACCCTCTACATTATATAACTGGAAAGAAAATACGAATAAATCGCTATCAATATTAGGAACAAAGAGCTTGTATGTGAATAAACAACGAATACACGAAAAACAGAAAGGAGAGAAAGTCAGGGATGTTTTCTTACCGTATTTATGTAATTTGTATAATGAATTGATTCTAAGAGAATTTGAACTTACCAGGATTTATTATTGGTAGAAATAACCTCAATAACACAGTGGACAATGTATTGATGAAAAATTCAGAAGGAAAGAATTATGTGAAAAGTTATTTGAGTACAATGGGCTGACGTTGTAATTGTAAGGAAACGGGATGCATAGTGGTGAGCAAAAGGGTTCGTACAATATGTTAGTTACAAAACGGGGACATCAAAATTAAACAAAATTAATGAGGCCAAAAGAAAAACAGCTACATACAAAATTAATATGAATGGGCAAAAATATACCAATAATAATAATAATAATAATAATAATAATAATAATATTAATAATAATAATAATATCCCCTTTTCAGATTGTTGCTCATACTCTGTTTTCGCAATCCTTAAACCAAGCCTATTCCTATCAGTTATGAAATATCAGCTTGCTGTCCTTTGAGGTTTCTAGTTGAAACTTGGGAACAGCGTGTATGACAAACAAATAAATTCGGGACAAACAATAATGATTGTACATCAGGCATGATTCTTATTGATTCTGGTGCTAATTGTTTAGAATCGTAACATTTACATGTTTTGTCTTGGTGAATAGCATTTGCAAATATATTAAATATCAGGTTTAATTCTACAGATATGCTTCTCAGTTGCCTAAGCTTTCACCAGTCAGTCATTTCCCGTAGGGGCTAACGCACTGTGCACCTCGGTTCATATTGGGAAGCATTAAGGCCAGATGTTGAAATTTTTTTTTTTATTCTTAAAGTTCGAAGTGCCAAGGATGTAGATGAAACGGACACCCTTAATCAAATAAACAGGTAGGGTTATCCAACATGGAGTTATTTCTAACTGGGCTCCACATAGCCAGATTATACGAAGCTTTTATCAAAATTTGTCATGTATCGCTAACATTTACCTATGCTGCATGTGCTTGGTATACACTTATCAGATTAGGCGTTATGTTAGTTATATTGGGATTTGTACATCAGAGTAACCTTTTAGCGTGATATTTTCTTATTCGGGTCAATAATAATAATAATAATAATAATAATAATAATAATAATAATAAGGAAACTGCACGAAATTGTACACTATTTACATTATTCGGACTATTGTCCTCATCTTTGTTGCCATATTTATCACAACGTTTCGGCCGTTGTACTTACCAGCCTTCTTCAGGTGGTTTGAATGTCGAACTGAACCTTTTATTTCGCTCGCTGGGGTAGACAGTTCTAGTTCTACGTGCCGTGTCTCATGGATGTCAGTTATCAGTTATCTCATGTTAATTCACCTCTCTAAGTTCTCCACTGCCTTAACCAGGTATTGAACTCACAACTCTTTGAGTCCTGTCACTGGATCTAACCAACGCCTTTATCCATTGTGCCATGTATCATTAACTAGAACAATCTACCCCAGCAAGTGAAATAAAGGGTTCAGTTCGTCATTCCACCCCTCTGAAGAAGGACGGAGCGTACAACGGCCAAAACGTTGTGATAAATATGGCAACAAAGATGAGGACAATAGTCCGAATAATGCAAATAGTGTACACAATACCTCATGGCAGAAATATAAACAGATACTGCAAGAAATTGGTATGAACACCACCTAGCACCGGTTATGGAGATAGGACCTGTAACAATTTTAGGGGACAATACACACAGACAGAACAATCATAGCTAATCGCTCTGACATCTTGATTAGAGACCGCAAAGACAAAATGTGCCTCATTATTGACATGGCAGTCCCTGCAGACTGCAATGTATCTTTGAAGATCTTCAAAAAAAGACCTTGAAATCTAAATCTAAAAAATGTGACACATTAAGGACATTTAAAATTCCAGTTTTAGTTGGCGCCCTCGGATTGATTAGAAACGATTCGAATAGACCCATTGAAGGGTTTCCTTAAAGAAATGCAAAAAAAAAAAAATTTTACGCACAAGTACAGCCACACCTTACGTAGGGCTTTATCTATGTAAAATATGTGCGATTTTTCTCAAAAAAGCTCAATGGAAAATGTCATAATGCCATTTCTGACTTTAGATCTCGCGCTGGGACCCGGAAAGAAATGAGTATATAATAGAAACCAAAGGAAAGAAAACAACAATAATAATAATAATAATAATAATAATAATAATAATAATAATAATAATGATAATAATAAAATCTCAAAAATGTGGCACATGAGGATATCTACAACTCCAATTGTAGTTGGTGCCCTCGGATTGATTGGAAAATATTCTACTAGACTCATTGAAGGGATTCCTAGTAGTCTATGCTTTAAGTACAGCCAATACCTTACGAAGGGCTTTATCTATGTAAAATGTTTGTGATCTTAAGTTACTTTTTTTTTTGGTAAATAAATGCTGAGTGGAAAATGTCATGATGCCATTTCTGACCTTAGATCTCTGGTTGGGACCTGGGAAGAAATGCGTACACACCATAAATCAAAGGAAATTCCACCATCACCACCACCACCAATAATAATAATAATAATATCAGAGGACTTTCATTTATTTGTCTTTAATATGACTAGAGTGTAATCAAATTTATTCTGGTTTTTGTTCTTTGCAACTCCAACTTTCGTTTTAACATTTTCCTGTTCTATATTACTCTCTCCAAGAAAAAGAATACTAGTGTAGATAGTAAAAAAATGACGATTCGTAATAATCTGTTCGTCTTTATCTATGTGAATCAGACGTTCCTACCAATCTACTATGTTTGGTACCTAAAAATGTGAAATACTCTCGTTATCTTGCTGTATTTGATACAAAATGCTGGAGTATGAGATTAAAAAAAAATGTAGTTGGTATTTGGTAACAGCTTTATCATCAAATCGGCTTTTCCCGGTATAATCCATCATTTGTCGTTTTCCCAAAGGCCTTGAAATACAAGATATGAAAACCGAACAAGATAAAAAATTGAGATCAGGGAAATATATCAATGAAATCCAAAACGCGAATATGTTCATAATTAATCGTATTTTATTTCCGGTCTTGGACATATTTGTTGCATATCGGCCAGCAATCTTATATGCGACATACATTTACAGAGCGGAATAGATATTCGCATTCAGAGCTGCATACATGCACTGATACATAAAATGCATGCACAAACGTATCTCTGTTTTCAATAATTTGTGTCATGGCGTCAGTACACGTCCCGTATTTTTAACTTTTTCGTTTTTTTTTTTTATTTTAAAATATTTTTTTTTTTCATATAAAATAATGTTCAAATAAATGCTATCTCATACCGTTATTACTAATCATGTTCTTTCAACCTCAATCTTTCTTTTTCTTTTGTATTTGTATGACTTCCTCGCAGATACGTAGCTATAACAAGTACAAATGAAGAATACCTACCATTCTTCGGTTTTGCAACGATTACGCATTCTAACACACGCTCAGGCTCACGTGCGTGCGCATATGTGTATTAGATGCGTGTAGTATCTGGCTCGACTTAGATGATGCCGACATAGACTTTACACTCAGTGTACTTCAGAAAAGCCATATGCAGGGTTGCCCTGAGGGATGACCCCCCTACTCATGGGGTAGTGATCCGTGATTCACTCAATGGCAATGGTGACTCCGGGAGATTCATGTCATCAGTTCAGCTGCGCTTAATATGTGCAGCCGTGGGAAAACTATATGACAAGTAGATATATAAACACCCACACCGGAGAAGGACGAAAACTCTCTTTCTGACACCGCGCATAAGAATGTGGGGTCCATGTTTGGATGAAGTCCCCGGATTTGAATAAACAGTAATGTTAAGTATGAAACAGTTGTAGCATACATAAGGGCGATAACTGGTATATCCCCATTCAAAAAAATACAGTAGTAAATACTGTATGTTGGTCTGTATTTGGAGATTCGTCTCCAGCTGTGCTGTTCAAACTCTCTGCCTCCGGGCAAAGAGAATCCTCAGACGAGGCTATGTCGAAGGGCAGAGTTTCGTCTCGGGAAACAGCTACCCGACTCCGTTTTATACGGGGTCTACGGGGAAGTTTTGGCCGAGCCTACGGGCTCGGATACGCCACATTAAATTCAGCCTTGTGCCACATTTGACCACGTGGGGCGGTTGGTAGATATCCTTCAGCTGGAGATTCATTGTGGAATTCACTTGACTCACTTCTATCAGTTGACTACTGGCGAATCTTCTATGTATTGTTCTTGTCCTAAATATTATCGTTCATTACAAACCTTCGTGTGATTATTATATTCAGTAACCTTCCCTAGGTTAAAGAAGAAACAATTCACAGTATTCACTCGTTCTTCTGCTCAGGGTCGTATCCGAAACGTAAACAAAGCAATTTGTAAAGAATTAATGGATTTCATTTTTTGAATGCATTAATTATTTAGAAATTGCTTTTATGATAAGAATACTGAGCATGTATGCATTTCGAGAAATCGGAATGAGTGAGTGAACCTTGTTTGCTTGGAAAGCTCTTGGTAGCCGAGAGGTTAACGCACGCCGGACGAGACGGTGTTTCTCCCTGAAATTTATAGTTTGTTAATGTTTTTTATCGTGTATGTAGTCTTGTAGACGAAATAAATACCGTTCAGAATCAAAATGGAGCGTCTACGTAAATACGAGTATCCACTAAAAATGACGTTTAAAGTAATATATATATATATATATATATATATATATATATATATATATATATATATATATATATATATATATATATATATTTGTGTATAATAAATATATATACAGTTGTGTATAATAAAAAGAAGAGAGAAGCCGCAAACGCTTTTGGTTGTAATGTGGATTTTTTAAGAAATATATTATGCTTTATTTTGCATAATTTTGCTACATCAGTTTCCGGTCTCGCGACTTCATCAGGCAAAGAATGGATATTTCCACATATTATTAAAAGGAATTATTCTGCGTGAAGGGCAATAAAACAATTAAGACTGGTCTGAGAAAGGGTGAGAAATATATCTATATTCTTATCTTTTAATGACCCCTGTGTGTTCTTAGATGTATTTCCATTTTTTTTTTTGTTTTTGTCAGCATGCGTACGCATACGCATACGCATATTCCCTCTCCATATATACATACTGACTTATTATAAGGAATTAGTATACACATATGTACACATATACATACACACATACATACACATACATACAAACACAGATACACACACTTCCTATGTTGTGTAGGGTTTGCGTGCGTGCCCCTGAGCAGTTTTGTTTTTGTCAATATGTGTATATATATACCAGTACGCGCATGTACATGCGCACTCCCTCTCTATACACACATACTGTCTTATTTTAAGGAATTAGTATTCACATACATACACACACATATACATCCATATATACATACATACACACACACACGCACACACACTTCCTATGTTGTGTAGGGTTTGCGCGCGTGCCTGTAAGCAGTCTATTGTTTTTGCCAATATACGTATACATATTCGTTATTCAGATATATCCGCGTGTGAGTGTGTGCGCATGGATGCGAGTGGTTTTACCACTGTATTTGGCCATTATGTGTGCATGTTGTGTGCTTTTTTGTGTGGGGGATTATGATCTATTTAGTACTGGTTTAAATTTGTTTATGAAGTTTTTTTCTTGTATTTGTAGGTAAGAATAATGTTTGGTATATTGGTATAATTTTAAATTCACCCTGTTTACATCTATAGATGTGATACAAAGAGTTTTCTGTTGTCTGGTAATTTTATGTTGCTTTTGTTTAGGGAGACCCTGTTGTTTAGTTGTTGGCTGATAACTATATATGATTTCTTGCATTTTGTGCACTCGAGTGCATAATTCACATTTTTGGAGTTGCAGTTTAAATTTTTATTTATTATGAATGTCGTTTTGGGGTTTTCAAGAGTGTAGGAGTTTCCTTCTATAATGATGAAACAAACCACACATCTTTTTTTGTTGCATTTTGTGACTCCTGTATTGTGTGTTGGTTAAATTTGGATGAGGTTAATATGTGTTTTAGGTTTATAGATTGGCGTTTGCTTTTAATTATTTTGATTGTTTTTGTATATTTATCAGTTTGTCATTCTTGCTAAGAAGGTCTAGATTTTTTGTAATTTCTGTAAATATATCTGGATTGTTCTTGTTGTATGTTGAAACATATGCTAGAGTTTGTTCGACGTTACATTTCTTTGGATTTCGTAGTTAGTGTAAAGGAATTTTTTGCGAGTTCAAAACCTTTGTTTATTAGTGTTGTGAGGAAGCCTCGTTTTTTTAGAGTTTTATCAACCAATTTTCATCAGACTTAAATGTATCTTCATTTTCATCCTTGGTGTGCTGACAAATTGGATTTCAAAAACTCTAAAATAATTGTGATCTGATATCAGTAACTGCATTAATTCAAAATGTTTTTTTTTAATGAAAGTACTTTAAAGTAATCGAAGAAGATAGACTCTGTTACATATAAACATGATGCTGTTTTTGCTCCATACTAATTGAAAACTTTTTCTGATCTACCAGTTGGCTATGGCTGTTAGTTAAAGGATAAGTGTTAGGGATATTGATATTCATAATCACTAACTGTAATCAACATAAAGATATAGCTTCAAATCTTTTTTTTTAAAGCTTATCACCCCAAGCAAGGCTGGAAGCCACTAGCACGCAAGGGGTTACAGAAGGTTTGGAGGAAGAGCAGATAGGAGTGATAAAGGACAGGATGTGGAGAAAGATAGTGGATCGATCAAGGCAAGGGGGTTACAGAAGATTTGGAGCGAGAGCAGATAGGAATGAAAGGTGAAAGGATGTGGAGAAGGGAAGTGGATAGATCAAGGCAACTGGAGATGTCGATTGACGTTACACTTAAATAGTTGGAGGTTGTATTTGTCAGGGAAACAGGAATAAGGAAGGAAGTTCCACAGGCGAGATGTGCGAGACATGAAGCTATTGGAGTAGAAGAGACGTCTACATCTAACAGTTTCAACGGTGAAGGGGTGGGAACGGGATGCCAGCTTCGTAGGGCGTTTAAATTCACGAGGCCTAGGAACCAGCGAAAGCACCTCATCGGAGCAATTACCGTGAAAGTATTTGTAAAAAAGACAGAGCGAGGCAACGTCGCGTCTGTGAGAGAGCGGCTGCAGACGAGATGACAGATCAGGGCCAATTACATTGCATATCCGTCTCTGGATCTTATCAAGAACCCTGAGGCAAATAGCAGGGGCTCCAGACCATATATGGCAGCAATACTTCATGCAAGGGCGAATGGTCGATTTATAGATTTGGAGGATCGATTCCGGGGAGAAACATTTCCTGGCTCGGCACAGGGAGCCAACTTTCCTTGCGGTGGATGATGCAATTGACTCGATGTATTTGTTCCATCTCAGATCAGCGGAAAGCGTGAGACCGAGCAGCCGAAGAGAGGAGCTCTCGAGAAGTTGGTCTTCAGACATTCTAATGGGATGCAGGGATTACAAAAAAATATCTTTGGATACTGAAAAAACGAAGCGTGAGGAATCATAACGTTAAAGAAATTATGACAGCATTTGTTGCTTGACAGATGTTCATAAATTGTCTCACTCGGTTGCACATATACGAAACAATATCTGTCAACATTCAGGTGCGTCAGATGACAATACATGCTATCTTGACGACAACAAAGAACCTTGATTGCATATATAAATTATGGAAATATCGATCCATCACCTACCTTCCGACTCCATGCCTTCCAGCCAACTTTAATCTTCAAAAATTTAAATGCAATATCAATCGCTATCTACTGTCCTCCTGATTACTCTTCCCCTTTTCTAACCATTACTAATATTTCTGTTCCTAATTTTTCCACACCCTGTAACCTGTTGTGTCGTAATGGTTTTAATCCCTCGCATGGGGTGATAGCGATTAAGAAATATTATAGTAAAAACATTTTTTTATTAATAGTAACATAGTAACCAGGTATAGTAACCAGGTATTGAACTCATACTCAAGGACACATGGCACAGTGTATAAAGGCGTTAGTTATATCCAGTGACAGGACCCAAAGGGTGTGAGTTCAATACCTGGTTAAGGCGGTGGAGAACTTGGAGAGGGGAATTAACAGGAGATAACTAATAACTGACATACATTAGACGTGGCACGTGCAACTAGAAAAATCTACCCCAGCGAGCGAAATAAAGGGCTCAGTTCGTCATCCCAACCACTTGAAGAAAGCCGGAGCATATAACGGACGAAATATTGTGATAAATATGGCAACAAAGATGAGGATGATAGTCCGAGCAATGTAAATAGTGTACATAATACTTCATCTCAGACATATAGACAGATAAAAAAAACAATAGTAGAAAAATAACTGATGAATGAAAATATTTGCTTTACATGCATGCCTGCCTCTCGTTTACGCACATAGACATACACCCTTGTGCAACTGAATTGAAACAAGCGTTTTAGTTTCCTTTCTTTCACCATACGGTCAGTTTTAGACCCACTGGAATGACAGGGTATAATCGATTTCTATTTTTTCCTCAGATTTGCAGTGGTGTGCAGTAATATGAATCTATTTTCGGGGTGTATGATGAAATTTGTTCGGCTTTGAAAAAATATTGCGTCAGCCGTTATTGCATCAGATCTTCATCACGCCCAGATACTACTGTCTCGACTGTCGATTAGTTGTCCTATGGCCATTGTCTGCGATGGAAGTTACTACACGGAAGCGTACGAAAATTGTAAAGCTGAACGAACACATTGGCAAGCCTTTCCAGTGAGCAAATCAAAGTACTATAGCCCAGCCCGGAAACTCTCCCGATTTAAATCCAATCGCGAATCTGTGGTCAATCTCCAAGGAACGACTTCATGGAATGGACATACAAAATACTAACATGTGCATGTTTCATTGGAAAAATGAAACAATGTAAATAATTATTCGTTTTGTTTCAATTAATTTGCACAAGGGTGTATGTATGCTTATCGTGTATGCGCGCATACACGTGCATTTTCGTTGCAGGATAATCGTAACCACTTATTTAAGTATAGCTATCTAAAATATATGGAGGCACATAAAAATATAGATGTATGTGTGTGTGTGGACATGCATAAAACACAGAATTTTTTTTTTCTCTGAGATGAGAAGCATAAAGCTTCTATTTTCCTCTTTAGTTTTATTAGGACAGTTTTTGAGTATTGTTTGTCCTTTGAAAGAAAATGACCGAGAATTTTTTTTTTGTTTCACATATACCAAAAAGTAAAGAAAAATGCATGAATAAAAAATAAAAATAATCCGAAGAAAAATAGTTGTAAATAAAAAAAAGGTGTCCCCAGAGCAGAAAGTAATATGATACAGGCGGTTCTTTTCAGTGGAGTTTTGCGTGATTGACAAGGTCACGTGGCGCTGGCTTTGTAGGCCAAACCCCGCCCAACAAGTCAGACAGTTCTCAGTTGGGCTTCGTGGTGCATGACTTATGTATTACCTTTTCCTCGTACGTCGGCAAGTTAGAGTTCACCTGCAAAAGGTTCGCAGCCCGATATCTATAGCGTTGTAGTTTTGTCTACTTTGTTCAGTCATTGTTTCTTCGATCAAACACTTTGGGAGAAAAAAAAAACAAAACAAAAAAAAACACTGATCATTTTACTTTCTCTTTGGATAGAATTCTCTATTCGTTTCCCTTTCATGACTTAATATTTTTTGTTTTTAACCAAAAGTTCCAAGTCTATGCTAATCGACCTGTTTGCCTTTCTTTGTTCTTTTTCCCCTTATCTCTCAACAACTAGCTTTTAGCCTTTTCATTACTTACTCTTGTTTTTATATTTTTTAAACTTCTAGTTCTTTTCTTCGGACACTAATTTAACATACTTTATGTACAGCAAACAGTTATTGTTTTGGGTAGTATTTCATGGCTAAAGTATAAAACGCGGATACGCTTACTAAACTAATTTACTTCGAGTCAATAACAAAATGTGAAAATATATAAATTTAGTAAAAGCAGCAAAAATATATTTAATTATGTTTGCGGCAGTGATAATAATTAAAAATTTGTTTTCACAAAACAGGTGAAAATTAAACAAACATATCTTGTTAGATTTTAAATTTAGGAGCGTACTGTTGTGGAAAAAGGGATGATAATTTAAGAGAAAAATAAACTTCAGCTTGGAACGGGTGACGTTTTTAATAGTAATTTTTAATAGTAATTTTTAATAGTAATTTTTTAGGTAAGAAAGTCTGGTTTCTTATTAAGTAATATAGTCATTTGAGTATTGAATATTGAGTTGGGACAAAAGTTCGTGGCGTTTTTAAGTGAATCTTAGACGATATTTATTTATTTCTACATAGATTTAATCAAATGCATATGTGTCATTATGTTCCATTACTTTTTACTCTCTTTGAGGCAACTTCATGATATTCAGATCCCTTAACAGGGCGTCTTTCTGGTTACGGAACTGAAATTGTTTTTACAGGCTTCCAGAGAATTAAAGTTATTCCCATTAAGGAAATATTGTATGGATCGAAATAAGTGGTAAACTGAATATGAAAGGACAGGTGAGTACGGCAGGTGTAGTAGGACATTCCTGGCAGGCAGAACTAACCTCTGCCGAGTCTGTAAAAAGCTGTGTTGTCTGGCGTTGACCTGATGAGAAACGATACCCCTTCTGATTAGTCAATCCCATGACGCTTTTCAACAATTACTACATTTAATTGGTTAGCACGAAACATAAACTTCTTCGTATGTAGATTGGCTTTAACAGTGGTTAACTGTGGCTCATTTCATTCTTTCCAATACCTTTTCTCTCCACATTGTTGTAAACAATAAAGTTATAATTGCTTACAACGCTCATAGGAGATGTGTGAGTATCTCAGCGATGTCCCGTCACCTGGATTATTTTGACTCCATCTTAATAGATTTCACTTTCCACTTCTATAATCAAGCAAATAAAACAATCTGTATAACATTTAATTCAGCATATGAACCAAAGAACCTAAGGTTAGCCTTGAATATAAATAGTTGAACGGATTGCTAGATGCTTTAACAGGAAAACAAAGATGGTGACTTAGCAGTGTGCTGTCTGAAAGTGCTGCTGATAATATGGTATGTATTTGACATTTTTTCTTCAATAAAATGAAAATCAAACTTAAATGCATTTTTACCATATATATATATATATATATATATATATATATATATATATATATATGTGTGTGTGTGTGTGCGTGCGTGATTGTGCGTATGTGTGTGTGTATGTATACAGCACTGTCCAAAAGTATTGGAATGAAAACGCCAATTCCTTTTTTATGTTTGTTCACTGAAGACATTCGGGTTTAAGATAAAAGAAATATAAGACAAGATTTGAGAATTTCAGCTTTTATTTCCAGGTATTTACATTTAGATGTGTTACAACTTAGGACATACCACCTTTTGTCTGAGCCTATCCATTTTTCAAGTGAGCAAAACTTTTGCAAAACGTGACTGAAAGGTGTTTCTTGTTGCCCAGGCGTTTCTTTTAGATTGCTTGTTTAAACATTAAATAGCTCTGAATGACTACTCTTGGTTTTAGCCATGTGTTCCACTTGTAAAGACTGCATTTCTTGTTAAAAAGGATATTCCAACATGAAGTCGAGAGAGCTGTCTATGAGAGAAAGGCAAGCCATTTTGAAGCTGAGAAAAGAAGGAAAATCGATCAGAGTCATTGGAAAAACATTGGGTAGAGACAACACAACAATTTAGAATGTCTTGAAAAAGAAAGAAACTACTGGTATACTGAGCAACAGACATAGAACAGGTCGATCAATGAAAACAGCAGCAAGTAATGACAGAAACATTGTGAGGAAAAGAAACCCAAACAAAAGTCAGTGACATCACCAACAACCTCCACAATGCAGGGTTGAAGGTATTACAATCTAGCGTTTGAAGAAAACTTCAAGAGCAGTAATGGTCATTCCACAACATGCAAACCATTCATCAGCAGTAAAAATCAGAAGACCAGATTGGAATTTGAAAAAAATACGGAATTGAGCGACAAAGGTTCTGGAAGAAAATTTTATGGACTGATGAAACGAAGATTAATCTATAACAAAGTGATGGAAAGGCGAAAGCGTGCGGAAAGAAACAATCTGCTTATGATCCAAAGCATACAAACTCATCTATGCCTTGGTTTGGGCTTACATGGTTGCCACTGGAACAGACTCATTCATATTTATTGATGATCTAACTTATGATGTTAGCAGCACAATGAATTCAGAAGTCTACAGAAAGATTTTGTCTGCCAATTTACAGATAAATACGTCCACACCAATAGGAAGTTTATCATGTAACAGGACAATGACACGAACCATACTGCCAACACAACAATGGACTTTATCAGGGAAAAAGTGGACAGTTTTAGACTGACCAAATCACTCACCGGACTATAAACCAATAAAACATGAATTTCATCTCACGAAGAGGAGACTGAAGAAAGAAATCCCCCTAAACAAACAAGAACTAAAAGAGGCTGCGTTAAATGTCTGGAAAAGCATCACAAATGAAGTATGCAACTAGATTGGTGATGTCAATGGGTTGCAGGCTTGATGCAGTTATTGCAAGCAAGGGGCATGTAACCAAATATTAAATGGTATTTACTTTAAGACTATCTGTTCATTTACTTTTGATCACCAAAAATGGGGTGACTGATAGAAAAGGTGCTATGTCCTAAGTTGTTTAACACATCTAAATGTAAATACCAGGAAATAAAATCTGAAATTCTGAAATCTTGTCTCATGTCTTGTATCTTCTCATCTTAAACCCAAATGACTTCAATGAACACCGAAAACAAAGGAATTGAACTTGCCGTTTCACTACTTTTGGAGCGGACTGCATATATATATATATATATATATATATATATATATATATATATATATATATATATAATGAACTCTCCCGTCGTTTTCGACGTATGAGTACCAAGCCACTCAGTTTCTAGGAACTAACAGCCAGATTCCTCCACATAGACTTGATTACAGTGGTAAAGGCTTTGTGCAGAACCAACCACACTTTTTGAAGAGTCGAATACAGAGATCTGGTGCATCGTGTGGCACAAAGTCCCCAAACGACCCTCCGCAGATTTTTAATTCAGAGTTGTCCTTCTCCTAGACCTGTTGTCATCCAAGGCTATAGAGCCCAGTCTGTCTTGATATTTATCCATAGCTGGGGGTCGGGGAGAGAAAGATTCATACATTTTCCAAGTGTATTAGCACGTGAGTGAGTGTAATGGATTCAACTGAAATTCGAACTCGGCTCTCTGATTCCTCAGTCCTAGCCGCTATCCATTACTCCACTCGACTCGTCTATCGATGAAGAGCGCGGGCAACCACGAGAACTGGTGCGAATTGCAGAACTCAGTGAAAATCGACACCTTGAACGCACATTGCGGCCTCGAGATTTCTTGTCTCGTGGCCCTGCACGAGATGTATGTATATATATATATATATATATATATATATATATATATATATATATATATATATATATGCGCAGTACTTTGTGGAAAGTGTTCAACATCAGTGACAGAGCTAACATAAGTTGTACTGGCTTATTTTTATAAATTGGATCTATTTTTGCTTGTTTGACTATGTTTGGTGGCGGGACGGGGAATCTACTGCTGTGTTTGTTTGGGCTGACACTATCATATACATAGACATACATACTTACAGGTGTACGCATTTTAGTTCACACAAACACATCCATATAAACAATCCAAGGCTAGGCGCAGATACATATCCGTGCGTTCGGGCATACATACATACGCAGTTGTAATTCTATTTCGGTGTCGGGACCTTAGGTTTTTATGTGTAGCGATGCTCGTTTGAAAAGGATCGGGTAGGGGTATTCTTGTGGCTTACACACATGTGTAGACGAGCACATATATTATTACTGGTCTAGGCCTTTTCCCCACCACTTTGGTTAAGCTGGGTTCTGTTTTTGGTTATGGTGATGATGATGATGATATATATATATATATATATATATATATATATATATATATATATATATATATATATATATATATCAGGTCATCCCATAAGTTCTGGCCGAATTTTGAATAAAAAAAAACAAGTGACCAAATGTTACATTTAATTACAGATTCAACCAACAATGTATTTTCCCTGATTATCTATGACTTCCTTCCATCTATTAACAAGCTTACTAATTCCATTACTGTAAAATTCTTTTGGTTTTGATTCGAAGAACTCACAAATGTCTGTTTTAACCTCTTCCTGTGTTACAAAAGCTGTTTCTTCCAAATGATTCTGTAAGCTACGAAACAAATGGTAGTCTGAAGGAGCAAGGTCGAGAGAATAAGGTGGATGAGGAATGTTCTCCCAACCAAGTTCTTCGGTCTTTTGTGACGTGATTCTTGCTGTGTGTTGTCGCGCATTGTCCTGATGAAACATCACCCGTTTTCGATTCACTAGAGCAGGTCTTTTTTCCTCAAAGCTTGGTTCAAACATTCTAATTGCTGACAGTATATTTGAGCATTAATTGTTACATTAGGTGGTAAGAATTCAAAGTGGATTATTCCTTGGCAATCCCACCAGATTGAAAGAAGAACATTTTGCCCATGAAGTTCCCTTCTCGGCTGTGGCTGGGGTCCTTCCCCTTTACCAAGCCACTGTCTACGGCACTTAAAATTTCGATAAAAGATCCATTTTTCGTCGCCAGTCAAAAGTCTATCCAAAAAAAGTGAAACAAGTTGGCGAGAATGGAGAGAAGAGCAGATGTCAACACGGGATTTGAGGTTGTTTTCAGACAATTCATGAGGCACTCATTCTCCAAGTTTAAGAACTTTTCCAAGTTGTTGAAGATGACGATGAACAGTTGTATGGTTTGAACTGAGAACCACTGCCAATTCCTCAACTAATAAAGCAGGATTTTCTTCAAGGGCTGCTTCAAGAAGCTTTTGATCAAAATCAACTGGACGTCCGGTTCGTTCTTCATCTTCAAGGGTGAAATCTCCACCTCTGAATTTTGCAAACCATCTTCTGCAAGTTCTTTCATTCACACATTCCTCTCCATAAACTGAGTGAATGTTTCTAGCTGCTTCGGCTGCTGAGTTTCCTTTCTTGAACTCATAAAGCATTATGTGCCTCAAATGATTCTTGGGTACTTCCATGTTAGCAGGGTTTTAATCAAACAAAATTTAATTTTATTGTTCTCTGAAATAAAATTTGATCAGTTTAAATGCATCTAAACATAAAAATAATGTTCAGCTCCATTAGACATTATAAAATACTCTTTAAATTTTGTTCATTTTAACAAAAAGTTAAAATTCGGAGGGAACTTATGGGATGACCTAATATATATATAATATATATATATATATATATATATATATATATATATATATATAGTTGATTATATGTCTTTAAAAACTGAAAACATATTGCAATAATGAAAACATCTTTGAAGTTTCAGCTTAAATTGCAATAACAAAAATCTGGACAAAACTTAGTCGTAAGAAAAAATCTACATCTCGTCCATATTTCTGAAATGAGGTATTTTGCTTATTTACATTATTCGGACTATTATCCTCATTTTCATTGCTATATTCACAACGTTTCGTCCACCGGGATAGATTGTTCTAGTTCCAGGTGCCATGCCTCTTCCGGATGTCTCAGTTACTTCCCTTTTTTTGGTTCATCACTGCCGTGGCTTGTTATTGAACTCACAACTCTTTGGGTCTAGTCTCTGCTTCTAATCAACATCTTTATTCACAGGGCCATGTATACTTGAGGATGTCTTTGGATGAATTTCTGTGACTTATAAACCTAGCGTCTCAGCATCATTTTTTAAATTATTTTCTTAATGACCTTCCATATATGCTAATTACATAATCTCTATACGTTTTAAAAATACAACTTTCTATTAAAAATCCCACTCTTATTGGATATTGTCGAATTTTACATTTATCGATTATTAATATTATTATTATTATTTTTCAGAAGTGTCCAAGGTGAATAATTTGAAAACATGAAAATAATATTTAAAAAAATTTCTAAATTTTATTTTTAAATTCATGTCATATTTTCTTGATCAGTTGAAGTGTCAAATAAAATTTCTTCTGGTTTAATTTTTCCGGTGATTTATAGGAATGTAAATATTTTTAATGGCCATAAGAGATTTTATTGAACTTCAATAAATTAAATAAAGAGTAATTTATTGACTTTAAATTTATTTCCAGAAATATTTCTTACAAAATAGGATTTCATAAATAAATATCTTCCTAATAAATCACTACCGAAAATTATTTTTAAAATCCGAAAATTAGTTGATTTAAAAAAAAAAATCTGGGTGTTTTTCGACTAAACATTTTGTCATGCAAATTATTACATTACACTGTTTTATACACATTATTGAGCTCACCAGTGGTTAAAACTGTTGGTTAGATCCAGTGACTAGACCCAAAGTGTTGTGAGTTCAATACCAGGCTACAGCAGTGGTGAACCAAAAAACTTGGAAGAGTTGAGCTAAAGCGAAATAACTGAGTGACATCCGGAAATGGCATGGCATGTAGAACTAGAACAATCTACCCCGGTAGGCGAAATAAAGGATTCGATTCGAAACTCCAGTCACCTGAAGAAGGCCAGAGCGTACAACGGCCGAAACGTTTTGAATATGGCAATGAAGACGAAATAACAGTCCGAATAATGTAAATAATGTAAATGTATAATATATGTTGCTAATCTCATTAAATACCGCGCAGCCATATACAACATAATGATTTATGAATAACCCTTGAACGTACTTGGATAGATACATCCGTGCCGTGTTTTCAGCATCTCATCAATTCCATGCTAATTTCGCGTAACCAGCCTTATTCAGTTAAAGAGAAGAAATCCATGTTAGGAGGTGGTTGTTTTTTTATTTATTTAGCACTTTAGTTTATTTGAACCTGGACTTAAAGCTAAGTATTGTCTAATACTTTAAATACCCAAATTACTGATGCTAACACGCGTTTAAGATTTCAAAGCACGAACCAGCAGAAAAATATTGACCCATTTGTTAGAATGAAAACGAATTTAAGAAAAATGTCAACATTTTTAGTTGAAATTAAAGTTTATAATTTCATGTGGAATTTATGATGGATTCTATCGAAGTTGCAAAAAAATGTATCATAGAATAAAATAATTACTTTGGTTTGCACTGGAATTGATGTTTTTCTTTTTCACATTTTTACTGAGAAAGACACTAATTTGAATCTTAGAAAAAGATCTTAGGTTTAAGAACATTGCGCTGGAACAATAATTCTGCATTTTGTGTTGAATAGCCCTCTATTTCTGGGGGTCTCTTGGATGACGGGGTCGATTCCATGATAAATCTGCATTCTTCTCTCTCGGACGTCTTCTCCCGGACGGGTGTCGAAATACTTTTGGTAGCTAAATGTTGCATAGACCCCTCGTTCTTGGGGTTTCTTGGGCGACTGTCTCTTAGTTGACGGGATCGATTCACTTATGTTGCATTTTTCTTTCTGTCATCTTCCGGCCGGGTGATCGGAGGTAAATTGAGGACTTCAACAAAAAGATTTTAAACTTATCTATTTTATTAGCACGTCGACGTGTACATTTTATACTTATCCAGTGGGGTCGCTCTATCACCCCTACTGGAGAGCAAGTTCCCCAAGACACGAAATAACCACGTCTGATCTTTTTGACGTGAAAAACTCCTTGAAAACACTTTCTCACTCTAACATTCCCACGTTCGGCTCAGCTAATCAAAATCAACATCCCTATTTTGTCTACCAGCTGACCACAAGGTCAGCCTCAGATGGTCTGAGTCAAATACACTGCCACTAAAAAATAATAGTCAGAAACAAGTTTAATGAAGGCCAATTTTACAAATACATCGTGTAAGTCAGAACATTGGAAAAATATTTGAACAACAATGCTATGTTCCTCCTCGAATAAAATAGATGAGACCATATTATTTATGTACTCACGGTGGTTGAAGATTTATTTAAATTTATTTTTAGACCGGCGTGTGTTGACAAGAACAAATATTTCAAACAAATGCTGAGACATCTAGTCTATCAATTTACTGCTCCAGTCAAAATGCTAAAGCCTTCTCATGACAAATTTACTGAAGTATAATGCACCTAGTAAACTCTGCAAATGGCACGAAATTTGTCCATAACGAATAAACATATATACGGCTGATTGTAGAAGAGCGGTAAGGTAACGTAGTCACGGACAACGTAAGAGAAAGCGCTTTCTTTTAATTTCTGTTAAATCTCCCGCCTTTACACAATCCCACTTTATTGGTAAATGAGGCATTTGGTCCGAGAGGAGAGCAAATACGAACCTATGAAATACTGACCGTTTTCTTCACTCTCATATTTTCGACATTTCTAAAGAAAATAATACAGTTTCATTATGTAAGCAATATACAGCGGCCTAAGAAGAAATAAACTACACCCAATTTCTAAATTTAATTACGTAATCCCTATTCAACATAAACTATTATGGAGTAGGTCCTTCATTTGCTAGTTTCAGTGCTTGTATTCGATTTTTCATGGATTTTTATCAAGTTATCAACAATCGTCTGAGCCATATTTTGACACTCCTTTAGCAATGTTTCTTTAAGGGTTGCCACTGACGTGATTTTGGTTGCACGCTCTCGAAGTTTTTGGTGAAGGTGCTCCCAAACGTGCTCTATTGGACTGATGTCAGGATTTTGGACTACCCATGGGAGTGACTTGATTCCTTGCGATTCCTTCCAGGCCTATGCTACTTTGCTCGTATGACATGGTGCTCTATCTTCTTGAGAAAGGTAGACATTCTTGTCAATCTGATTGGATTCAAATAGTGGGAATAGTACTTTCTCTAATATTTGACAGTATTTTAGATCGTTCAACCGCTCGTCAGCAAGATTTCCCTCCAAACTAGACAGCGCCACACACCATTACTCCAATCCCTCCATGTTTCACGGTCGTCTGCAGACATTCAGTGTTCCAAGTCTCATTCTGATTTCTCCAAACATAAACCAACCTCGAATTAGAATATTGGCAGAATTTACTTTCATCTGACCAAATTACAGACTGCCAAAATTCATAATCTTTGCCCTCGAAATCTCTCGCTCAGTCCATACGAAGATTCCTCTTAACCTCTGAAATCAAGGGCTTCTTTCTTGCAAATCTTCTTTGATAGCCTAGCTCTTTCAGAGTCTTTCTCACCGCATATTGCGACATTTTCATACTGTTGATGACACCTTTGACGCTCCGACGACGGTTTCTGATGACTTCCCTATTTAATACTCTCTTCGTTCGCTCAGACACGATGCTTGGTCCTCCTGAACTTTGTTCCACACGACAATGGCCTTCTTCATTAAATTTGTTGACAATATTATTAACCGTTTGATGATTAACCTGGAAAAACTTGCAATTTCTCTATTTGACTTGCTATACTGAGGCCATTGACCTTGTTGAAATTCACTAATTTCTTTACTTCCACGAACATTCATTGCAAGATATAAGTTATCTATTGTTCATAGATGAGAATAGTTTGATACTAACACGGTATTGTCTGAAAAAAAAAGAAGAGTCGTTATTAAACAAGCCCAAATTGCTGCAATCAAGGGTGGCTAAAAACTTATCATAGCCCACAGTACGCAGATAGTTTTCGATATGGAAAATTTTGCTCAATTTTTGCGCAAATCTATATGAAGATAAAAGGAGTTGATTCTTTTATCAAAATAACTGCACTTATCTATCGTTAAATTTGTCACACGTAAAATTACATGCACCAAGGTTTTTCTTTAAATGAAATCTTTTTTAAAAAATCGGCCTTGTGGTACGAACTGGCGCTCTGATGAAAAAATAAAAATCTTACGAAAATTGTGAACTCTAAGCCTTTGTACATGTATTCGACTGAACATTTCGTATTAAAAACTAAAAGGACAAAGAAGTAAAAACAGAAAGTAAGAAAAATAAAAATAACATTTTACAGGACCCTACCAGAAACATACCAAATCAAAGCAGTGTTGTTTTAACCACGGGAAGGTTCAGTTGTAGATGACAGATAAAAAGAAAACCGACCTGTTTACTAACCAGTTACACCTGTCCTTTTCTTGTCGAACTGAAATTGCAAGGGTGCCTATTGAGGTGTTGTCGGGTAAAGGAAACTTGCTGCTAACAGGAAAATGCTTTTTAATGCTTGAGAAAATTTCTATATTTTTATTTTTTTACATGTTACCAAATAACACTGAAATGCTTCCGGAGTGAGGGGGAAGCCATGGAATGATTCAGTGTAAAAGAAAAGAACTAAACACATGAAAGTAATCTTTAAAAGTAAAATAAGCATAAAAGTATCGTACTGATTGAAACTTCAAATAAATATTACCTCCTTTTAGGTGTTTTGTACAGAGCGAAATGGTTAGCACGCTAACAGAAATAAAACAAATAAAAACAATGATTATGAATTAGTTTCACACTGGGGACCCCAGTAATCAATTATGCTGCAAATGCATAATCAAATAAAATATATAAATAAATAAAAACATCTTTTCTTTCTTTTTGCGTGTTGCTGGTTAGTCATCAGGATTTACTTAATGCTTTATTTGTTTTGAACGTTTTACTATTTAGTATGTTTTATACCTAAATACATATATGTATATCTTTGTATATTTCTCATACAGTTGAATCAGAACGCAAGAGTGTTGGAAGATTCCGATATTAAAATCTTTGTCTTCGTGCTTCAGTTCAGTCAAAAGATTAATATATAATAAATATCAATTTTATTGCCAATATTGGTATCATTTTGTAAATTTTATTAACCAGTTTATTAAATCTACACACACATACACAACACACACACACATTATATATATATATATATATATATATATATATATATATATATATATATATATATATATATATATATATATATATATATATGTATGTATGTATACATATATATATATACATATGTATGAAAAATTTCTCAGAGTTAACCTGCAGAAAAAGACAATTTACCTTTATACAAACATATATATATATATATATATATATATATATATATATATATATATATATATATATATATATACATATATATACATATACATACATACACGCACTTTATTTTAGGATATTGCTCTACTTTTATATTGAGCCCTCTTTTAAATTAAATGTTACGAACGTCGGAATTGGACTCCATTCATTCTCATTTTACCTGGATATATATATATATATATATATATATATATATATATATATATATATATATATATATATATATATATATATATATATATATCATATAGAATAGGAATCCGAAATTACCACATTCGATTAACTATTTCGACCCATAGAGACTTCCTTGAGGGTCTTCACATCTCCGAGTTGACAAGACTCACAAGCAAGTCTCTGTGGGTCGAAATAGCTATTCGAATGGGGTAATTTTGGATTCGTATTCTATGTAATTTATATGCCCTTTTATAATAAATACATTGATCTCTCTTTGTGGATCAGTTTTAATATTTTATATCGTTATGATTCACGTGGATTATATATCAACGGATTATTTAGCTGTATATGTATATCTTTTTTCTGTTTATATGTAATTTTTAGAGATATAATTTATTGAAGTATATGGTCTGTTTTTTTTAATTAAACAGTATTAACTGCAATTACCTTCCGTGTATTGATGTTAAAGAATGAGAGAAATGAGCTATAGCTGTTTAAATTTCTTTTATTTTCATTTCCCAAGTACTTTCGATCTTCTTCAAAGAGGCCATTCATATTAAAAAATTAAAGTCGGCGCTGAACAGAATAAACTGTGCCATTATCAAGGATGATTTTATTTTTGCTTTTTACCTAAAAAATAACAGCACACCAGCAAAATCAAAATTACAATGAGCGGACATTATCTATAAGTTCAAATGTCCCTTAATGAACTGTGCTCCGGATCAAACCGAACTCATAAATAATTACATCGGCCACACTACTACATGCCTATCCAAACGCGTTACGTTACATCTATCTGACCACAGTTCTATTGGAACTCATTTAAACACAAACACAAACTTATCAGACTCCATCCGAAACATACTAGTAGAAAATACAAGCATAATAACCTCGTCCATATGTAAAAAAAAAAAAGATTAAAATGGAAGCCTTAATAATAAAAAAGAAAATTCCAACACTCAACTACGAACATGGCCACAATGTGCTGACGGTTTTTGGAAAATAAAACATCCCTATAACTCTAGACACATACACACAACCCATATATCCAGTTAAAAAGCAAAAATAAAATCAGCCTTGATAATAGCTAAAAGTATAGCCGAAAGCGCTCGGAATTACAGAACATTTGAACAGTTTCTGCACACTTTGTGTCCAGAAAAGAAAACACTTGTTGGAACACAAGAAAAATTAAATAAAAAGCTTAATCGTAGTACTTTGTCTGTCGTCTTCAATGAAAATAATATCTATCTATCTATCTATCTATCTATCTATATATATATATATATATATATATATAGTCAAACCTAGAGAGCCAAACAAACCTACCAAGGTTTCACCTAAGCGGAAAGCTGTCTTTCCCTGACGATCCGCTTAGGTGAAACCTTGGTAGGTTTGTCTGGCTCTCTAGGTTTGACTAGGTCTGCTCTACTTTTGTATTGAGCCCTTTTTTAGTTAGTTGTTTACTCGTGTCGAGGTTTTTTCTTTGGGCTTTGAACCTGCAAGCTGTACGATTCTTTTCGACAGACGTTCATGTTCTTGGCTCTTTCATTTTTTAAAACCTTTTTTTCCTTCGATATTGATTTGATTATTGGCAAATCAAGAAACCGAAGGTTTTTCGAGACGAGTATAGTTACCTATATATATATATATATATATATATATATATATATATATATATATTTTATACTACTACTAATAATAGGTTGGAAAAAAAATCGGATAGTACAACTTGTAAGTCTATCAGAACTAATTGGTACCGTGGTGAAAAAATGGAAAAAAAAGAAAGAACTAGAAACATCCGAACAGGGCGAAATAAATCGTCCAGTGCCTTAAGTTTTTAGTCCAAAAGAAAAAAACCCCAATCGAGTAATAAGCTAAAACGCAGAGTGCTCAATACGCTACGTCGAGCAAGGATAAATGAGATAAATCCTAAAGAGGCTGTTCCTGGCTCTTTAGGATTCATTAGTATTCATTAGATTCATATATATATATATATATATATATATATATATATATATATATATATATATATATATATATATATATATATATGTGTGTGTGTGTATGTGTGTGTGTGTGTATTATACCTACGATGCAGAAGCTAACAGTTATGAGCTCGCCTATAAAGACATAACAAAAATATTTGATCAGATTTTGGGAAGTAGGTCGAGCAAACACCATTTCAAAACTTCTTCGCAATAAACCCATGCCTCCATCACTATCAAAGCGAATACCCTTATTGATATGAGATAGCAATCGTAAAAAAAAACTTATCACCCGTGTTAAAGTTTTCTAAAACCATATTCTCCAAAGAATTATCCAACAAGTATTTAATTTAATCAAATTTGGCATTCTCTTAAGCCAAACAATCAAACACAAATCATTGCGCCTTCTTGGGCTAACGTTTTCAGCTGATACAAAGCGGAAAGAGTATATTGAATAAATTGCTAAGTTTTACATATTTTTTAAGTCTACAATTCGTCCTTGCTTTGAATATTGTTGCCATATCTGGTTTGGTGCTCCTACTATATATTTAGAGGTTCTTGATAAAAAGCAATGAAGAATCTGCAAGAATTAACCCTAAGTTCTATGTTAACAGTTTCTTCTATCGCACTTCTAGCTAGAGGAAATATTTCCCGGCTTCTTGCTTTACAATTAAGTTTGATCTTCAAAAACTGAAATTCAATGTCAATAGTTATCTTTTGTCTTCTTAATACTTGGTCTTTTATTGTCCTATATCGTTAACAGTAGTTTTTCTCAAATTTCCTAACACTCACTAACCCCTTGCGTCTTAGTGGCTTTATTGCTTTGATCTTCAAAAATGTGAATGCAATATCAATCGTTACCTTCTGTTTTCTTAATACTTGGTCCTTTATTGTCCTATATCCTTAACAGTAGTTTTTCTCATATTCTCTAACACTCAGAAACCCATTGCGTCCCAGTGGCTTTATTGCTTCTTATCTCCAAAAAATTAAATGCAATGTCAATCGTTATCTTCTGTCTTAATACTTGGTCTTTTATTGTCCTATATCCTTAACAGTAGTTTTTTCTCATATTCTCTGATACATAATAACCCCTTGCGTTCTAGTGGCTTTACTGCCTTGTTTGTGATGGAATGATTCGGGAAAGTGATGCAAGGTTCTCGACCCAACCTACTTCTGAAAAACCGACTAAAGGACCAAATAGCACATGTATTTTGAAGGCATTTATGCTTGGACGAGAAATTTTCAGCACCTCCTCGTACATGCACACGTGCACATCTGTATTTAAAGTATATCACTAAATATTAATTATATATTATAAAATCTTGCAGTGATCGAGGAGTAATCCTCTTGGGAGTCTCTTCGACAGAGTAGTTTTTCACCGGAAGAAGCTGTTTGAGTGGAACTTACTTCTCGCCGATGGAATACGGAGGGAATGTGGGTGGTTTGCTACAATGTAAGTAAGCGGCATGGCAAGTCTTATCCGTGACGGCTAGACCTGGCGGAACCAAGGAATGTAGTTCGTCCGAGCACATTCCATGGAAGTAGCGATAGAGTAGCGAAAGACTCGCCATATCCCACCTGTGAGAGAGAGGTTGAAGGGTTGAAAATAATTCTTCTCCAACTCGGAGACGCTTTTGAACTCTATCAAAGGATTTTATAATTGAGGAAACCCTTCCAGTGATTCGGTAGCTGGAGAGCTTGTGTAGCACACTTTTGTGGGGTCGAGGCTTTTAATAAGTCTAGAGACGAAGACGAAGAGCTCCTCCTTGTCTTTCAAGAAAGATATGACCATTTATAACAGTGGGCACAGCCGCTTTGCTTCTGTTCAAAATTTGTTTGGTGATCTTCCAGAAATCGCGAGATCCAATTTGTTTCTTTTCAACCTTGGCCTAGACAGCGTGCGCGTAGCTGAAATCGGTGTTTTTCAGAACTCTCTTACATAAATTGCGGGCGCTTCTGTTTGGAGTAAGGGCCGGACCATATCGCCCCTTGCGATAGATATTGAAGTAGTGATTTATGGCTGCAGTGCATTCAGGAGTGAACCAAGGCTGATTGTTTGATTTTTGCTGGAATTTCTTTTGGGTATAAAACACACCATTCCAGAAAGGATCCATCTGCAGATGAGTGCAGCAGTTTTAGAAGCAACATGTTTGGAGACGTTTGGGAGAGCAGCTTCTGTCATATTCCGAATATAGTGTATTTCTGTCATAGACATAGTATAACGCAGTTCATCATATTTCCGGTGTTCATATTTATCCAAGCAAACATAACCCACAGGACGGACCCCAAGAGCAACGACATCCTTCACCGAGCCGCTTAGTCCAACGCATTAGAAGCTGGATCTAGCATAGGTTTAGTAATTTGGGGATTTGTATAATTTCCATAATATATATATATATATATATATATATATATATATATATATATATATATATATATATATATATATATATATATAATGAAATATAGTTTTATGGTATGCTATATTTGTTGGTTAAAGTGTTCATTGACAGGGATAGTTTTGTAGCCTGGGAAAGGTTACTGAATAGAATAATCACACGAAAGTTGGTAATGAACGATAATACTTAGGACAAGAACAACACGTATAAGATTCGCTAGCAGCGCGTAAAACAAGTAGTCAACTGCTAGAGGTGAGTCAAGTGAATTCCACAATGAATCTCCAACTGCAGGATATCTATCACCTGCCCCACGTAGTCAGATGTGCCACACAGCCGAATTTTATGTGGTGTATCCAAGCCCACAGGCCCGGCCAAAATTTCCAAGTAGCTGTTTCTCGAGACGAGACTCTGCCCTTCAATATAGCCTCGTCTGAGGATTCTCTCTGTCTAGAGGCAGAGAGTTTGACCAGCACAGCTGGAGACGAATCTCCAACTGCAGACCAACATACAGTATTTACTACTGTATTTATGTGAATCGGAACATACCCATTATCATCTGTAGGTATGATAAATATGAAGTCAACGCGCAGAGGCGACAGTCTGTTTCATGCTAAACACATTCGTCATGGCCTGACGATTGCGTTTAGCATGAATTGGGTATAATTAAGTACAAACAGACGTTTAATGGTGGGAAAGTTGTGCAAGGAAGTTTCTGAGTCAGTGAGTTTGCGTGTATTATGTTTAAGCAAAAATTGATTATAAATTGAAGAGAACATTAAAGTATTTGCTTATTTTAAAATGTTGTTCTAATGTAAGTCGTTTTACTTTTCAATAAGATAACAGCTCCAAAATCTTTCCTTTTTCTCACGAATCAAAAATATATACAATACTATTAAGAATTCACACAATAGAAAAGATACGTACGTGAAACTTTCGTTTTTTTCTTTTTTGTTGATTTAAAAGATGGCAAAGAAAAAGCTAAACATCTGAAGCCATGAGTAAATTTTGAAAGTGAATGATAAAAAGTGCGATAACACAGCCACACACATACACACACACGCGCACGCGCGCACACACACACGCACATACAAATACACACGCACAAACATATGCATGGGTATTTTTTGTAGTCTCATTTTCCATTCTCTTTTTTTCTTTAGTTATATTCTCTTCGTGGTTGTATTGAATGTGACAATTTGTTTTGTTCGAAAGCCATTGTCACACAGAAGACATCGGAAATTATCTTTACCCGCACTGTACGTTTTTTAATTGTTACTGTTGTTAAACGTCGGGTCTATCCACCAGGATCCAATAGCATGATTCTTAGCATGTTGCATCTTATATACGGGTTTGTTATAAAGACTTCAAAGGATCAACAAATCTGAGTTTTTTTTTTTAACTTTTTAACATGTGTACGTTAGAAAGAAGATGAGGGAGAAGAAAAAGAATCCCCCCCCTTATTTTCATTTATTCAAAAGTTTCTCATTGTCCAATTTCGTTATTTAGCTTTCTTAAATGACGTCACCAGTTCACGGTCTTGTGTTCGTGGGCTAAGCCATGGTAATCTAATCTTCATTAAAAAAAAAATCGTGTTTTTTAGAATTCTTTTTTTTCTTTCTATTCTTAATGTATTTAACCCTTTTTTTTCACGAAAATAAAGCAAAATGATTTTTTTTAAAATTCGTTTTGCTTTATTTTTATTTTTAATTAAAAAGGAAAGCAAGAAAAGATAGAACGCATTCTAGGTGTGTTGAGTACAGTCTGATACTCAAAATAGTATTGATAGATTAAAACAAGTATCACGTATAAATTCTTATTTTTGCCTTTTTATTCTCAAAATGAACACAAAATATCTCCCTCTTTTATAAGCGAGTTTGTGATACCTGAGATCTTACATTGACCAAAAATCTGTACTCAATTTAATCTTTTCTATATACAATAAACGTGAATCTTAAATAAAAGTGTGGTCGGAAAATGCTATTTTTTAATTAAATTATATTTTTTCCTTTTCTCCTTGAACTTTTAAATTAAATTGGTGAAAATAATAACTGAGTTACTAATTTACAGTCACTTTTTAATCAACAATATTTCAATATGAGTCCTCCGTCCCAAAATCAACTCAGACGATTCCATTCTTGAGAGCCAACAACTGATCAGTACGCAGAAAACAAGGTTTTAATGGAATGAACACACAAGAATCTTAGTGAAGTTTCGTGTTTAAAGCAACTATTTGGAAATTCATTACGATGAAGTTTTTTTTTTTAATGACATCTAGCTCAGGAACAAGATCATTGATGGCCAGACTGGTATTAAATTATCTTCGTCTTTGCTAAATAAATGTATGAATATCTTTGAATATGTTACATGTTCTACTTGTCAATTTTAAAGGCTTGCAATCGTGGTTTCAAACATATAACGGACCACAGGCCATCAACTACATTTTCATGCATGCGTCTGGGATTTCATCCAGTTAAATAGCAAACGTACTACTCTGATTGATACGACAATCACAGTTTGATTTTATAACTACAGCAATTCGGTGACTAAAAATACTATTTGACAATGGCACTGATGCCATCTTCTGTGCTTGGGGGGAGACACAATTTATTACATTGATTCGAATAGTAGATAGTCTTATTGTGCATAGAATTTTAATTTTGCAGTGTGGTCGGAAATTTTGCACTCAGGGAATCCACCTCAAAGTTTGATTTGATCTTGTTTTGTAGTTCTTGTTTGTAAGTTACTGATTCTTTATAATTCATTTCAAACGTTAAATGTATAAGAGAGACTTGGACAACCATGTTGGATGTTCCCGCTTCAAGTGGTCATGGCGGTTATTCCTGTTCATAGATTCATTGCAGTGCACTCAACACATGAGAAGTGTAATTTGAATTTCACTTATAAACATTGGCGGATCAGTGTTTATAAGCCTAGTTCATGGTGTGAAATAAAATCTCAACAACAGCTTACAGCTCAACACATCAGTGAAATCGCCAGAAAAAATGGATCCGTATCCAATGTATCTTGCTACCCCACCCCCCTAAAATACCCCACCTTTGCTCAATGTTGGTTAATTTACCCACATTTGAGAAGCGCTGGGCTATAGTAACATACAACGATGTTTGAAGTGATGTTCCATTCCTTCAGCTGTTACTTCGAAATAATTTCTCATCATCCCAAGACATTATTCACCTTATTGAAAAATAAACAAATAAAATTATTAAAAAAAGAAAAAAAATGTTATAAGTTAATGATATGGAGAGCTTATGTGCGTGGATTAATTATTTGTGAGGTGAGTTTTTTGCCTGAATTTACGTAATATACATTTTAAGTATATATTTTACTTACGCTTTCTCTCTATCACTCTGTCTGTCTCTGTCTCTGTCTCTCTGTCTCTGTCTCTCTCTCTCTATATATATATACACCGAAATACACAATTATATATATATATATATATATATATATAATTTTGTATTTCGGCAGCAATCCCTATTTTATACAAGTTTCATTAAAACCGACTGAAGTACTGCGTTTAAATTTTTTTTTGTGTTGTCTGCCAGGTCATATAATTTAATAGTTGTGTACTTGGGCAGCCGACAAGGAAAGTTATGCAAGAAAATGAGATAAAAAAAACTTATTCGTAGTACCTTGTCAGTTGTTTTAAACGAAACTTGTATAAAAGAACGATTGCTGCCCAAATACGCAATTATTAAATTACATGATCCGGCAGACAACAAGAAAAGTAACACAAGAATATTAAATAAAAAAACTGATTCGTAGTATTTTGTCACACGTTTTTAACGAAACTTATATGAACAAGTATTATTAAATTCAACCGACAGGGTCTACCTGACTTGACTTTTTTTTAAATTCAATATGTTACGGCATATCAAATGTGCAATTTTGATCTGGATCTGTAACAACTAATTCGAAAATTGGAAAAATAAAAGTTAAACTTAAGCAGCAGATCTTAGTAGCTGAATTCAATAAAACCTGTTTAAAGGAATTCTTGCATCCCAAATATACCTCATATCAATACGCAAATGCACAACTACGCGTCTCGTTATATTTGTCATCAGTTTTACGTTTGATAAAACTATGCGAGCAATTTCAGTTATGTTTACATAAGAGAATTACGTGACAGTAATGACTCAAAATAGAAACGCGCTCACTGCTAGGTCATGAAATTGAACTGAAACATTAACCGTGATTAATTCACATCAGACTTTCACTTTATTAACAATCAAGAAATTTATATTTCAGAAAAAGCGTAATGAATTTGATTTCATTCATTTTTTTTGCCCTTCAGCTTGAGGGAGAAAATATAAAATCTGTGAGTTATGTGATTTTTTTATGGTCTAAATAGACTTGCATTTATTGTTTTAAACGTGTTTATGCTTAGAAATAAATGTGTGTCTGCGTGCAGACGACAAAATCGAAAAAAAAAATGAATTAAAAGGAAGCGACTTAGGAATTTTAATACTGACTAAACAATAAACATAGTTTACAACAAAACTTTCCAAGTTCATTATGTTTCCTCGTTATGAACGGTAGATTATATTTTGTATATATAGGCACTTAAAAGTGTTACGAATTTTTTTTATTTTAAATATTTAAAGTTATTAAATATCGTAGATGTGAAAATGTGCTTGAGTTATTGAAAACAAGATATATATATATATATATATATATATATATATATATGGCCTTTATATAAAGAATTTCCTTTTTTACTTTAATTTTTTAAATTTGTTATTATTTTTATATTGATGTCAAATATTTTAATAATATTTTATATTATTATTATTATTATTATTAGTAGTAGTAGTATTAGTATTAATTATTATTATCAATTTGTAATTGTGACGATTACAATGCGATGATGATAGTTTTGCTGCTTAAAATGACTAGATAATATCAATGTATCTATTTTGAATATGATCACTCTCTTCCTCCACCGTTTTTTTTATCTTGTCAAGTTCCCAGAAGAAAAAGTCTTTTCTGGTTCACACTGTCTACTATGCTTAATTTCCTCTTTCTTTCTTTCTTTCTTTCTTTCTTTCTTTCTTTCTTTCTTTCTTTCTTTCTTTCTCTTCCCGCCCCATACCTATCTCTCTTTCTCTTCCCTCTAAAAAGACCTTATATTGAAATAACTGTCTTTCTCCCCCTTTTTTTCCCCTTTTAATATTAAAACTTTTCCCCTTTTCTCTTTTCTCTCTCTGTTTTCCCTCTCTTCTTTCTTTTTATTTCTTCTTTGCCTGTTCCTTGTGTCTAAATAAATTGAAGTCCATTCATTTATGTAAAACTGGTCTGAAGAGATGGACGGTTGAGGTACACAAAATAAATTATAACCTAACCTGATGGATTTTTAAGGATTCCTTATTCATTATCATATTGCTCTGTTCTTACATTGAGCTCTTTTTGGATTTATATCCACCTTGGAATTATCTCTACTAATCATCAAATGACACACTCAATAGAAACATAACCGAACAGCTTTAAATAAAGAATAATAGAGGTATAATTTATTTATAATAGGTAGTATAGTTCGAAATATTTAATAATCTATGGGTCCTCCTTTATTTTGAATAACCTTTTCAACCCTATTTGGCATTGACTTGATTAGGTTCTAGCAAATCTCATCTCCAAGCACTGAATTCCATTCGGATATTAAATTCTGTTAAAATGAGATGTAAGTGGTATTTTCATTTTTGAGTATTCTTTTTCTTTTTGTTATTTCGTTCTCTGTGCAATATAATACAATATAATGTGTAAGTCGTTACTACTGGCGGCTCTAATAGTGTGTTAAATAAGTGTAAGTCTTCTATCCTCACTCACTTCCCTCAGTTTGATGTGTTAATAACTTTTGCCAATAAAGCAGAATGTTTGGCTTTATCAATTCTACTCTCGACTCATATGGAGTATCTTTGCTTGACTTTCCAATTAGAACTGAGTCTATCGTATGACATGGATATATGGCCTTTTCTATCATATCTAAACTGGATTCATAGAAGGCGTGTGGACTCCCTGCAATATATCCATAAGAAATGTGCTCCCGAACTGGTTCCTGTTTTCTCTAAACTCTACAATAAATGCCTTGCCGCTTCTTGCTTTCCTGCTTGTTGGAAATCCTCTTTAAGAATTCAGGCGAACTATTTGATCTTTCTGTCGGTCTATTAGCATCGTTCTTAAAAATTTTTCTAGCATCTCGATTTAGAAAATTGCTAAAAATTCAACTCTGAATTGGCTAAGCATCTCACCTAGCAGCATTTTCTTTCAGACAAACAATATGTTTTCCGTTACTCCAGGTCAAGTGCTGATGTATTGACCGTTATTATTGAAATTTAGATAAGAATGGTGAAGCTGGAGTTGTAGTTTTGTATATTTCGAAGGCATTTGACAGAGTATGACATGCTGGTCTTCTTAAAAAGTTGAAAGGCTATAGTATTTCTAGAGGAATTTTTGATTGGATTCTTCTCAAATCGCCAAATGAAAGTTGTCTTGAACAGCCACTAAATCTTTTGCATTAATGATGGTGTCCTTTGGAGTTCTATCTTTGGACCTACATTGTTAATTTTCAGTAGCAACCTTCCTGATTTAATCAAAACATAACCTACAAACGCTGGTGTTCCCAAAGATCTATCTTGGGCCTTACACTGTTCCCGAACTACATCAATGACCTTTCTGATGTCATCAGTTCCCAAGTGGGTATCTACGCAGACGACACTACTATTTACTCCTGAATTTCAATAGTAAATCTGGTATCGTTGACAAAAAACTAACCTGGCTGCTGATCTAGAGAAGGACCTCCAATCTGTGGTTGACTGGGGGAAGGAAATGGCTTGTAAACTTTAATGCCTCCAAAACGAAACGGCTCTCCTTTACCCACCACAGAGAACCCTCCCTGCCTCCCATCAGAATGGCTGATTCCCAACTCCTCGAGAGCGCCTCGTTACGCCTGCTTGGTCTCACGCTGTCCACTGACATGAGGTGGAATAAATACATTGAATCAATAGTTTCATCTACCGCAAGGAAAGTTGGTTCTCTGTGTCGTGCCAGAAAGTTTTTCTCGTCTGAGTCCATCCTTGAAATCTACAAATCAATCATCCGTCCTTGCATGGAATATTGCTGTCATATATGGTCTGGTACCCCCGCTGTTAATCTCGAGGTCCTCGACAAAATCCAGAGACGAATATACAATGTGATATGTCATGATCTACTCGACAATCGATTTCTCACAGACGTACCGTGGGTTTCCCTCTATCTCGTCTACAAGTATTTTCACGGCAACTGTTCCGACGAGCTACTTTCGCTGATTCCCAGACTGCATGAATTTAAGCGAACTACCAGATTGGCATCTCGGTCCCACCCTTTCACTGTCAAAACGGTTAAATGAAACCGTCTCTTCTACTCAAACAACAACTTCTCTCGCACTTCCCGTCTGTGGAACTCCCTTCCTCTTACTTGCTTCCCCGATGACTATAATCTTCAAATATTCAAATGTAATGTCAATCGATATCTGACACCCTGGGTTTGTTCCCTGTCTTTCTCTGTATCCTTTCCTCAAACACGCCACTTTACTCTTGTTCTCAATCCTCTGTAACCCCTTGCGTGCTAGTGGCACTTCCGCCTTGCTTGGGGTGAATTGCTTTAAAAAAAATCTGTTGTTAACTGGGGCAAGAAGTAGCTTCTTAATTTTAACGCCTCTGAAACAAAACAGCTCTCTCTTATTCGTCTGAGGGAACCTTTTTTCATATCATTGCTGCTGCTAATCTTCAGGGCTGTAACGCATTGCAACTTCTCAGGCTAACGTGTTTTCGCTGCCATGAAGTGGAAATATATTGAATCAATTACTACGCCTGCTGCCAGGAAAGATGGTTCACTGTATCGTGCTAGACAATTTTTCTTACTCGAATATATCCTACATATTTATAAGTCTACCATTTGTCTATGTATTGAATATTGCAATTAGATTAGTTCTGGAGCTTCTACTATGTACCGTAATTTCCTATGTATAAAACACATTTTATCTAAAAAATAATAAGCAAAATTAGGGGTGCGTATTATACAAAGCTAGAAAAAATCTTTTAAAAATTGCCGTTTCATAGGTTCATTTCAGTTGCGAAATAACTACTCACTACAAACATACGACAATTTGACACTAACATTCGGCGATTGCGACCCCACAAGGATGTCAAATACAATCATATGTACGTAAAAATACTTACAAATGTAAAATAAAATAAGAATTATCATAAAACTAAATTAGAATAATATTATTCTATGTTTAAAACCATTTTTTAATAAGAGTAGGAAACGCTGGCCGTAATGAAATTGGAGAGGTACAATTTATAGGGTTTGATTACCAAACAAGGGGTGCGTATTATGCATGAGCAGAAGCATTTTCCCACACTTTCAGTCCAATTTTAGGGGTGCGTATTATGGATGAAGGCGTATTATACATGGTGAATTACGGTGTTTAGAGATTTTTGATAAAATACAAAGTAGAATCTACATCTAATTGGTCCTAACGTGGCATCATGGCGTCAGTCACTTTCCTACCAAACTAACGTAGCTTCCCTGTGCTTTTTCTATGAATATTTTCATTGAAATTGTTCTGGTGAGCTTCCCATTTTGGTACCTGGACTAAGCAGTATTAGAGTGGCGGCAATGTCTCATCATTTTCCAGTTGAAATGGTTAGATGTAACCATAAGTTTCATGCTAACAGTTTCTTCTTTCACACTTCTCGCTCGAGGAAACCTCTTCCGGCTTCTTACATTCCAGTCATGTTTAATCTTCAAAAATTTAAATACAATCTGAATCGTTATCTTCTCTCTTCTTAATTCCTGTTCTTTTTTGCTCTCTCTCTCTCTCTCTCTCTCTCTCTCTCCTTAATAATGTTTTCTTTTTCTCATATTCTCTGACACTCCGTCTTTCGTCTTAGTGCCTTTATTGCCTTGCATAGAATGAAATGATTAAAAGAAATATGACTTCATAGTAACTTATCTGTGTATAAATTATATGTTCATTACTTGCAGAAATCGTTCTATTATGAACACTGTAGAGGAAAACGGCTGTGTGGCTCATGAGTTACAGCAGAGTCATACACAAGCATAAACTCACTTGCACAAGACACATACATAAACACCCACACCGAGGGACATATATCACTAAATATACGCACGCACACGCGTGCGCGTATTATAATATTTTCTTTTTTTTAAAAATTTCGTTGCTATGGCAACATAACATTTGCTTGTTTCGAGTGGCGCTGAGCATGCTATGTATTGCTATTATAGCGGATTTTCTTATTACTCACACAATATTGAAACAGTTTTGGCAATAATCGCAAGACAACGACGAAGTCTAATGTTACGGACAGAAAAATAAGCACACACACGCACACACACACGCACGCACGCACGCATATATACACACACATACATATATATAGATATACATATATAGGGTGTATCAAAATACTTTTACAAATTTTGGGGACGGGTTTCATTTTCATCTCGACTGGCTCAGTCTTTGATTTCCCCACGGCCATATTTATTTTACCATTCCTACTCCGTTAGAGAGTTAGCGTCTTGATTCTTTTAGATGACAGAATACAACGACCACTTTTTTTTGTTGGGTGGACGGGTCGACTGAGATCTGTTATTTTCGGTTTGATATTTTGTTATATTTTATTTTGTAATTGGGGATTCATACCCTCCCCTCATTTCATACCATCTGTAAATTTATATATATATATATATATTTTCTATGAACATTTGTACATAAGAAATTTTTAAATCCCGTGGTGTTTTTTTGTAGGTTCCCTTTGTGTATAGGGTATTGTGGCATACGTAGGAGTAAATGGTGAAGGGTTACTTCTTGTGGTATATGTGTTACTTGTAATGAGTGAATGGGTGGTGAATCAGATTAGCTAGGTATAGGATAGTTAATGATGACCAGCTTCACCCAACTCCCCTTTTTGGCCTTGTGCCACAATTATTGTAAGTTTTTCAGTAATAAATATAAAAACTTTGGCGACGGGTCCCTCACACCAAAACAAGGAGAAAAGGTTGGATGTCTCGGTTGCCCTCGGTCTTAAAACGCAATCTGATACAGCCGTTCAGCCTCGCGTCTATTATCATTCGCGCGGCCGTATGTAAAAATCATATCTGCCTGCTCATGATACGAATATCCTGCCATTATTAAACGGGCCACTTCTCAGTTAAATCACTACTATACACGTTAAACGTTCAAAACAGACTAACCACAAATATACACGAATGACAAATGTAACCTACTCTACAGGTAAACACAGCGCCATCTACCGTAAACTTTCTTTAAATAACTAAAAAACGAGGGATTTGCAGACATATGTTCATATAGACTTTTGTTCTTGTTTTGATGCATGAAACCCGCATCCAAAGGATGTAAAAGTATTTTGATACATCCTATATATATATATATATATATATATATATATATATATATATATATGTGTGTGTGTGTGTATACTCAGTAACCACTTAATTAAGTCGACATTAAAATATGTTCTTTTATGTAGTCACTGATGCGGCAGTAATTGAATGGAAAAAGGGCATTTAAACAAGGTCATGGCAACCTGCTGAGATGCATTTCATGCATTAGTATGGGAAAGGGGATTTAAGTTATTTGAATGCAGTATGCCCGTTGGTGCCTGACTGGCGTGTCGTATTATTTGAAAGACTGCTGCTCTACAAGGATTTTTACGCAATGGCTCAGAAAAAAATGCCACTGAGCGATAATTCTGTGAGCAGAAATCCCTTATTAATAAAAGAGGTCGGAAGAAAATGACCTGACTGGTTTAAGCTGATAGAAAGGCAACATTAGCGCACATAGTCACTCTTTACAACGACTGTATACAGAAGAGCATATCTGAATACACAACCTTAAAATAGTTGGGCTACTGCAGCAGAAAGCCACGCTGGATGCCACGCATGTCAGATAAGAACAAAAAATGAGGTTCACATAAATTGGATAATATACGATTCGCAAAATGTCTTGTCTGATGTCTCGATTTCTACTACAACTTTCGGCTGGTAGGGCTAGAATTCGGCGTAAACAACACGAAAGTATCAGACACTTGGTACCAACAGAAGAGATTTAAATGACGCTGCCTGCCTGAGCACCTGCTTCAATTTATGACTGCAGGGAAGCCAACCTGTGTTGGCAGATTGGTTCATGGAACACAGCAAAGTGTTTCCTGTGTTGATGTAACATCTACAGTCACCGGATATCAAGTACATTTTACAAGTGATAGAAAGAGAGATTCGAATCCTGGTTGTGCAACTTACCAATCTGGAAGAATTTCAGAATTCCATAATAACAGCATGGTTCCAAATTTTTACAAATTTCGAAAGAGTTCTAGCAGAATATTGTCAAAATCCATACCAAGAAGAAATGAGGCAATTCTAAAGGCAAAGCGTGGTTGAACCGGGTACTTGAAGTGTATCTCTAATAAAGTGACCGGTGTGACTAATTATAATTAATTAATTATCTATCTAACCATATATATATATATATATATATATATATATATATATATATATATATATATATATATATATATATGGTTAGATAGATTGATTGTCTCGATTTCCTATTCATTAATTATAACGTAAAATTTCTACTTAATTTACATGTATCTTCCAGACCTGTTAGAGGATGTACCCCTGCTAATACGAAGACGCATGCTGTTCATGCATGATGGGGCTCCAGCACATTTTAGTCCCATTATTCGCGATGCACAGGCTAATATCTACCATGAAAGATGGATAGGTAGGAGAGGATCGGTTCCATGGCCTGCACATTCCTCCGGCCTCAATCCTTAGGGTTTTTATCTGTGCCCTCCTAAAACAATTGATTTATGTATCAACGTGTCATGGGGCCTGCGAAACCATTCAACACCGTGTCAGAATATTTGAAAGGGTCCGCCAGTCAATGATCCGACGGGTGCATGCGTGTGTATAAGTAAGAGGTGGACATTTTGAACATTTGTTTTGACTTACTGTTTTTTTTACATATATTTATATGAGCATTTTTACCTTATTTTGGTGCCAGAAGCCCGAGTAACAGAGTAAAAATAGCCTACAACATAAAAACAACCATGACCACTCCCGTTATTGTGTTATTGTTGTATTATTATTATTATTATTTTTCTTTTTTACTCACGTGGTCATGGTTGTTTTTATGTTGTAGGCTATTTATACTCTGTTCTAAATTTACGTCTTTGGCCAGTGTACCCTGACGATCCGCGTAGGTGCGACTTATGTACGTTTGCCTGGCTCTTTAGGTTCATAGTTAGATTTGCTCTACTTAGTGTATTGAGCACTTTATTTCGTTACTTTTGCTTTACTCGTGTTGGAGGTTTTTTCTTTCCTCCCTGAGCTTGGATTTTGGACGATTGTTTTCGCCTCAATTACATGTCCTTAGTTTTTTTTATCCTTTATTTTTCCTTGGGTATTGGTTTGTTCATTTACAAGCCCAAACACCTAAGGTTTTTCCATACGAGTATATGAGAACGAAAAGAATATAAATTCAAAAGTTCATAGCATTAATTTAAAAGAGTGCTCAATACCAAGAGTAGAGCAATAGTTATTTATTGTAAAAATGTTACATACGGACAAACACATACTCACGACAAAGATATATTTTTGTTTCGATGCGAAAAAAGATCTTTGTACGAACTTTTTTTTTTATGTCTACAAGAAAAAAAATGTCTATTATTAAGCTTTTGAATAATAGCCAGTTGTTAAACCAAAGATTTGAAACTACCGTTTTTGTAGACACGTTAAAGATCTAACATTACAATCTTGCTAAGCCATTAACATTATAATTCACTTCTCTCATATTATTTTACCTTCTTAAATATATACCACTGTTATCTTTACTGATCTATCTTAAATTAAGGTTCTGAATTTTGTACATATATATTACTAGTAATAATATTAGATAAAAAATAGTTTTACACCTATACTTATATTACAAGTTATATAGGTTGATAATAGGTTTTACTTTAAAAAATATATTAGTATTCTATACTTTATATGACTTTTTATTTATATTTTAAATTTTTAATGTAATTTAAATAGTTTATTTATTTTTGCATGTCTAATATTTTTATTACTTAAAAAGATCTTTTATTTACATACTACGTTTAATTCTATTAAATAATATGCCTGCTTCTTTAAATAATGTCAAACTTTGATCGCTGCCTAATATCAAGAGTGTTTCAATGTAGTAAACATTTCCAGTTAAGTTTAAATCCTTCGGGATAGTTTTTTTTTATCTTAATGTTAACGTTCTTTCATTGGCTGAATTGTTATCAACAACTCATATTGTCTTCCTTTCTTTCTTTCTTTCTTTCTTTCTTTCTTTCTTTCTTTCTTTCTTTCTCCTTTTTCCGTTTACATGTAGATCTTTCTCCTATTCGTTTTTCTATTCTATTCTCTTCTATTCTTTTTTTCTTTTTCTTTGGAGTTATAATATGTTGTCGTTTAATATTTCTTAACTCTTATATTTATCTTTCTCCTTTTTTCTTTTATTGTCTTCTTATCCTCTTCTCTTTGCTTTTATCTGTTTCTTCTTCTTCTTCTTCTTCTTCTTTCTTTTCCTTTTATGAAAACCCTTTTATATATTTCATTTCCTTTTATGGTGTTTCTCCTTATGTCTTTTAGAAATAATTTAACAATGTAAAAAAGAAACATGAGTAGCATTTTTAAATAGAATCGTTTATAACCATCTTTGTTCCTCACCTGTCGAGATGCGTTCACATCGAAACAAAAATGCATCTTTGTCGTGAGTACTTGTTTATCCGTATGTAACATCTTTATAATATATATATATATATATATATATATATATATATATATATATATATATATATATATATATATACTCAGTAACTCCTTAATTAAGTAGACATTAAAATATGTTCTTTCATGTAGTCACTGATGTGGCAGTAATTGAATGAAAATAGGCATTAACACAAGGTCATGGAATCTTACTCAATTTTCTAAACTTACCAAAAAATGAATCCGCGAACTTGAAAGGATCACAACAAAAACTAATCGACATGATATATCTAAATTATTTAACCATATTTCTTTGAATAAAAATATGCTGCCTATATATATATATATATATATATATATATATATATATATATATATATATATATGGGTAAAAATCTGTAGGTAAATAATCCAAGTGAATCCTAATAACATAAAATATTAAAACTGATCCATAAAGAGAGCTCAGTATATTTATTATAGCCGTGCATATATAAATAAATAAATTACATATAAGAGGAATTCAAAAATACCCTATTTGTATAATTATTTCACCCCACAAGAACTACCTTGCAGCATTTGTCAACACCAAGGGGTTAGGAAATAAAGATTTTTGAATTTCTCTTATATGTAATTTATATATACATATATAAAGAGATAGATATATAGATATAGAGAGAGATTGAGAGAGAGAGATTGAAAGAGAGAGAGAGAGAGATTTTCATTACGGAGAGCGTATCCAGATATGACAATGAAATGGTATCAAAATAAAATGGAGTCAAATGGAATCAAAATAAAAGAACAAGGAAGTAAATGAAAAGGAAAGCGCTCACAAAGAACATCTTCTATAGTGAAGAATTTACGAATAAAAATAATAATGTTTTCTCGTAGATAACTCATCATTTGAAGCTGTATATAATTCAATGTATCTTTTTTCTGCATTACTGTCATGCGAATTTATTCCTCATGAATTACAACGATGATCAGCAACAAATTCACTACTCTTGTATAAGATGCACACACATAGCACTCTCAAAATGCTCCTATTCTACTATGAATACTGACACATGAGTATTTTGCTGAACACACACACAGATACACACGTACACACCCGCACACACACATTTATAAACAGCATAGACACCGAAACATGCAATGTCTTATCAAAGACGCAAACGCAATGTCTTTAGACTGATCCGTACGCTGTGTCCAAATATCCATACAATCGTTAGCAACACATACGCACATAAAAATACACACACATAAAAGAGGCTGGGAAATTTATACATAGTCATTGGCACGCACTTACTGAGCTCGTGTGTAGATTGAACAGGGCCAATCAGGTCACGGCGGACCCACAGTCAATTGTTCCGTGTCTACAAAGTTATCTCTGGGCCTCGGTCGATCCTTTTGTGGACTTGCCTTTCATGGCGACCTCCAGCAGAGTGCTAGGTGTGATGGCAGGATAACATTATGACAGGGGGGAGATGTCCACCAAGTGATAAGAAGAAATCGGACAATCGTAGACCCGTTCGGTGAGCTATTTGCAATTCAGATCGACTCAGGCTCGCCGATCGCCGCGTTTGAAGGCAGGACGTTTAAAGTGACTTTATCGCTGGGCGTTGAATCTTGTGGGCGATGATAAATTTGACATGCACATGAAAGAGAAAAAAGGAAATGGAAAGAGGAAAAAGGATGAAATGATAAAAAAAGGAAGTGGGAAAATAAAGAAATGGTGGGAAAATAAAGAAATGGTGGGAAATAGGTAAATAAGAAAAGGAAAAGAGAAAGAATTAAAAGAGGAAAAAAAAGCTGAAGATGAAAGAAATAACGAATAAAAACCGGAAAGGAAAAGATGTAAACAAAATCAAAAAATCGAGGGAAGGATAGTGAAAAATAAAAGTAGTGTGGAAATATAAGCGGGGGAGGAAAATAAATAGTATCAGACTGTACGAAAAAGGTCTAAAGTTGTACAGTAGTAAGAAGGAAAGCACTTTGAAAAGAAGAAGGTTTAAACAAAGATGGAGGCAAAGAAATGAATAGAGAAAGTAAATCAAAAGGAAAAAATGAAGAAAGTGAAGCGGTACGAAAGATAGAATAGAAAAATAACAAGCGAGAGAAAATGAAGAAAATAATCAACATAAAAACATTAGTGTCCATGGAAAGGAATGAAATAAACGTACAGAAACAAATAAGAAATAAGGAAAATCTACAAAACAAGAAAGGGAAAGAAAAAGACTGGGAAAAAAATTAGAAACATGAAACGAAATTAAAATATGAAATGTAAAAATATAAAGTTCAATGAAAAAGAAAAAAAATACTGAAAATTAAAACTGTTAAAATTAAAAGAAATACCATATATACTAGCGTATCATGCAACTTAATTTTGAAGCTAATTTTAAGTGGGGTCGCATCATACACGAAATATAAAATTAACATATATACTGCTGGCCCTGGCCACGCCATTGACTAAATTATATATCCATTTACTGTAGTCAAAAAGTACAATATTACCAGAAATAGATTTAAAAAAAAATATTACCAACAATAAATTTTGTCGGCATTAAATAACCCATTGAGGTCGATATGCCGTAAAATCAAACCAAACCAAACCAAATCAAACCAAAAAGTACAGATGTATTTAAAATAAACAAGAGTTTGATAAAACTGATGTTTTACTTAATTGTATCCAATAATAATGCATGTAATATTCGCATATTAGTGTTTTATAAAAAAACAAACAAAGCGAATATGCATCTTTTTCCATTGTATACGTTTATAAGTTGTTTAGCTGATCGAGACCTTATCATAGCAAAACAGTTGTTTCTTGTTCGGTTGTTTATGGCTGTACGCGTTTACGCAACGAATATAGCGTTACTAACGATACTTTTATCATCCCCTTTTACTTTGTAACTTATTCAACTAAAAGATGGGATAAAGAGATAGAGAAAAAGAGGTTAGTCTATTGTAATTTGGTCTCTCAAAAAGGAACTCGCATGATACACGAGATACATGATAAGATCATTTTTATAAGTGAAAATTTTGGGGTCGCAAGATACGCGAAATCGCGCCTTACAAGAAAGAGTATGTACGGTATGTATATTGACTAAATGAGTTTAGCAATGAACGGAACGAACAGCAAGTTTGCTTTCTAACGAACGAACTTGGGCGTAGAAGAAAATAAAGCTGATTCACTAGAGAAGAAAAGGACAAATAAAATCGATAGTATTGATAAAGAAAAGAGTGCATAACAAAGAAATAGAACTACGAGAAAGAATTAGAAGCACAAGATATGCATAAAGAATCTCTGAACTTGAAAAAAGAAAACCCCAAAATACAGTTCCATGTTCTAAAAAAAAAGTAATATTTCCAAGTTAACGTACGAGGGGATAATGAAAATCGTTTGAGTCGACCAAGGAGTCATTTCCTCAAAAATATATGGTCAGAATTTAGGAAGTGAATCGGGCCGAGAATTTTTCAGCACCCTTTCGTACAACACCAATAATTTATGATGGGTCAGTTTGTAAACATAGAATATTGGTGACATCAGGTTTGAAAAAGATTCAATCCTTTTATTCACGCATCTTTGAATTTAAGTAAACAGCTGAGTCCATTAAAAATATAGGAACCTGTGTTTACGTGCGAATATCTATCTATCTATCTATCTATCTATCTATCTATCTATCTATCTATCTATCTATCTATCTATCTATTTATCTATCTATCAAAGCGTGTCTTTTATTTATCTATCTATCTATCTATCTATCTATCTATCTATCTATCTATCTATCTATCCTAGTCTTTATATATGTATATTAGTCTTTTTATCTATCTATCTATCTATCTATCTATCTATCTATCTATCTATCTATCTATCTGCATAATTTTGTGCTCAGAATTACTTTTAAGTAGGACTTTGGCGATCAGGAAAGCTAGGCTAAACTTACATACACTTTATTTTTGCATCAGCTAAAATATCAAAATTCAAGTTGACTAATCAGAAATTCTGTATTTAGAACATGCCAACTTTCCTAGATGAGACAATACTTAAAGGAAATAATATTAAAATATACAATGGTGAAACATTTTAATATATTTTAATTAAATTTTATATTATCTTTAACACCTAAATAATATACAATCATAAAATATAGTTTAATTCTAATTATGCACTATTTCTTTGGCTTTACATTTTTATTTTTCTCACCCTCACTTTGTTTCATTCACTTTTATTTTCCTGTCTCGAATCACCATATTTACATTTTATTTTAACATATTTTCTATGGACAAATCTCACAGATTTGACCATAGATATATATTTTAAAATTTCATTGACGAGTGATTTTTTTTCAAATCGACCATGGCATTTTTACGTAGCAGGATTTCCACGATAAATGCATCTTTTTTTAGACCCTTTTCAGTTATTTTTGATAATGCTCACGTAAAGGAAGCGAAATGTCAACAATAAAATCAAAATGTACATCATAATTGTTTTCACGCATTCCACCGTCGTTAGGATATTTCACAGCAAGCATTTACCCCCCCCTTATATATATATATATATATATATATATATATATATATATATATATATATATATATATATATATATATAAAAAAAATAAATAAATAAATAAAAATAAACTTGTCATATTCGAGAAAATGAACTGTTTATTTAATTAAACACTATTTTTTTATGTACATACATTTACCGGCCTGAATCTTCGAAAAATCTTGCAAGGAAATATGCGTCCTCCGGCAGGATTCGAACCAGCATGCCCTATGGGGAAAGCGTCATAAGATCCGACGTGCTTAACCGATTCGACCAATAACAGTATCTAAACAAAGCTGAGGCCGGTAAATGTAATTAAATAAAAATAGTGTGTAAGCAAATAAACCGTGCATTTACTCAAATATGAATATCCATCTAAAATAACGTTTAAGTAAAATAAATTGGAATATGTCGGATTTAATAATACACACACAACAGACACACACACACACACACATATATATATATATATATATATATATATATATATATATATATATATATATATATATATATATATATATATATATATATATATATATATATATATATATATATATATATATATTTATATATATATTAATGCATTACTACAATATTCAAGAATCTAGCGTCGCATTTCTGCACGTTCCAAAAATATTCTTAACTGTTAATAATAACATATTTTTTAATAAAACATCTTTCGACAAGTAACACATTCATTTTGGTCTTGGAATTTTTACTTGAAATTACCTGAAATTGAGGGAAAAAAGATGGTGCTTATATGCATCGAAAGTGAATGCAAACCATATGGACCGAACATCTAAGCCATAGTACAATTAATAAAAAAAAAATCGTATTGTTCAGCAAATGGTCAATAAGTTAATGCCTTCTTAATCTGTTAACGAATTCTATTCGCCATTAATTACATTAACTTTATGGATTTATTCTTTGAATGACTATTTTATAATATACATACATACATACATATATATATATATATATATATATATATATATATATATATATATATATATATATATATATATATATTCATCTTATTAATATACAGATTAGCCTGTAAAACGGTCATTGCAATTGCTTTGAAATTATTTTGAATTATAAAATTCATGGAAATGTAATTCATGAACATTCATGAAAATGGAAATTTAAACAGAATATTTGGTGAATGCTTCGCTCAAAATTAGGTTTTAAGGACACGACACAAATTAGATTCCTAAAGCAGGACAACTGCCGAGTTACATTATAAACATCCGATGTGTATAGGAGGCACGGTGGAGTTATGGATAGCGACTGGGATTGAGGAATTCCAGTCGAATCCATTACATTCACTTACGTTATAATATCCTTGGGAAAGGTATGAATCCTCTTTTTCTCCCCACAAAACTATGGGGAAAAAAGTATGACAGGCCTGGTTGTCGCGGAAAGAAATGGCAACCTTCTGCTTCGGCTTAGGCGATCATGTATCGAAAGATACATGATCGCCTAAGCGTGTATAACTCATGGCACATAACTGACTGACTGATGTGTATATGTTAACATTTATCGAATACCAACAATATTTACTTAAATTAAAATCTTGTAAATAAATGTATGATTATCGGGAAAAACAGGAAATTTTAATTATTTATTTCCAGGTGTTATTTTTAATCATAAGGTCATCTTGATTATTAGTTTCTGTTTCTTTCTATAAACTGTGCAAATCATATAATGGTATTACATATTGTAAAAAAGGCATCTATGTCGTTTGATCCATGAGAAATTGATCGGGTAGGCAGCCATATCTTTATGTCTTTCGTACAAATTATGCAGCAAACATATCATCATTCAACCGTCGTCACCTCTGAAGTCGTTATAAGAATTAATAGCCCGTTTTTATCGATTCAATCTATTGCTGTGTTATACATTAAGCATATGGCTTCTCTAAGCCAAACAGCAGTCTTTAGATGAATCAGTGTTCAACCAAAACTGAGCCTTTTATTTACCCGAAGATTCCAGATTTACATACAATGAATTCCTGTATCATGACTGTATTTTAAGGCTTTCGGTATAAAAAAAATCATATTCACCAAATTGAATGCGCCAAATGTTTGCCTGAATAACAAATCTGGCGTCTCTCAGAGTTCTGATCTCAGAAAAATTGTGTTTAATCCATTTTAAATTGGATTGGAGGGTCAATTTCTATCAATAATGTTTGAGTGGCCTTTATAAATGTGATGGGTTTTTCAATAAATTCGTGACAGTTTATAGTGCAGAGAAAAAGCATAGACAAAAACGCAATCACACGCACACGTCTCTCTCTCTCTCTCTCTCTCTCTCTATATATATATATATATATATATATATATATATAGTACAAGTATTTATATAAAGTTGTGCGTTGTTATATGTATTAATGAACAAGATATAGTTTTGTACTACTAGCACCCCTGAAGATGATCTTGAAAGAAGATCGAAAATACTTGGGAAATGAAAATAAAAGAAATTTAAACAGCTATATCACATTTCTCTCATCTTTTCACATGGAAGGTTATTCGTGATTATGAACGGATTTTGTTAAAAATTAGCAGGAATAATGTCTGTAATTTATTTAATCAGACATGCCTAAAAGAGAATTTGCTGCCTAAATACACACACACACGCACGCACGCACACACACACACACACACACACACACACACACACACACACACACACACATATATATATATAAAGTAAAAATCGAAAAAATATAAGCAGTAAATTGCTGATACCCTCTGAAGAGTGAACGGACAGGTTCGCATACAAAACTCTGGAGTCGGTATACTGAAGGTAACATCAATCATCTAAGTGACAAAATTTTATTTGCAGTAATCCTTTCGCTGACATATTTTCCGCAATCGTCAATGATGGCATCTCTATGTTCCGGTTTATCATAACATGAAAAAATAACACACCCACCTCCCTCCACCCTGTGAGTTTACTTTTTTATTTAGCGTATATCTGACATTTAATTGGTTAATCAAGACATACCCACAAGCCTATTATTAATTCTGACCTTATGTCCCCACTTTAACTTTCTGAAAACAGGTAAAAATCGCTACACAATTATGTTTCGACACTACAGATACGTCTCCTTCACTCGCCAGTAGTTTAACATCGCCCGAGGAGACACATTTGTAGTGTCGAAACATAATTGTAATTGTGTAGCGATTTTTGACATGTTTTTGTTTTAATATCCTAAAATAAATAATATATATATATATATATATATATATATATATATATATATATATATATATATATATATATATATATATAAACAGTTCGACATCAACGAGAATTTAAAAAGGAAGTTCAAATCAACATGGTCAACCTGGACAGCATTACGCAAGGGGTATCTAAAAAGTGAAACATAATCATTTATACAGAATAAATACAGCCTGAAATCAAAACTTTCTTATTCTTACTCACTCAAGTTTCGAGATTCGCTGATGAGGATAGGACCCACAGCATTCAGAATACTAGGCATTGGTTTCCATAGCAAGTAGTACGCCTTTACGGAATGAAGTTGCCAAACCGGTTTTGAATTCAGAGTTGTCTTTCTCCTATACCGGTTATCAACCAGGGTAAATACCCCAGTTTGATTTACTATTTAACCCATCATTGGGGGATAAGTAATAAATTGATAGCTTTCCCAAAGGTATTTGCGCGTAAGTTAATGCAATGAACTCGAACTTGGCTCTGAGATTTCCCATTCCGAGCTAATATTAATTACACTATTCGTAAATCCACTAAGGCGACGATTAGCAAAAAATGCTATTTTTGTAGAGAAAATGACGAGACTGAATAAGTGCGGCAAGTTGACTGAAAATAAATACAATACACGACAATGACACACTGAAAATTGAATATTGGACTTGGAGTTGGCCGAGTAGACAAAGAGCATTAGACTTCCGTTGAAAATAAAATGAAGCCTGATGAAGGAGACCAGATTTGCTTGTTGGGAAGACAAAAGGTTCTGTAAGGTCATGTGGCTATTCCAACATCGAAATTAACGAAAATACCAGAATCCCACCTGGTAACTGAGTTTGTCGAATATGAGTCTTAACATCATGTCCATAATAAATAGGGCCACGAGAATCGTCCCAGTGACTGTCAAAACGAGACGGTTCTTATTTGAAAGCGGAAATTCGATGGAAAACTGGCCTAAATACGGAGAAAGATGGTGGATGTCTAAGAAAACTTTTTCCGACTTGATTCATAGCACTAAGCATTAGATATTTGGTGCTAACATGAAAATGCATGAATAATATTTCATTACAATCAACATGATGTAGTTATATTTTCATTAAAGTATTTTACTCTTTTTTATTTTTATTTTTTAACGTTCTTCTCTAAAATACCGGCATTTTCTCGTCCCACTTCTTTCTTCATTCTTTCCTTTGTTTCATTGTTACTTCCATCTCTCAACTTGTTCTTCTCAACGCTATCATATATTTTTGATTCGTTTAATTTTCATCTTTATTAATAACGTCAACATGAGCATTCTATTTTTAAAGATGACGTAAAAAGCGATAAAGAGATGACAAAAATTAGTTGCCTTCTCCTTCGTATCCTTATGATGATAATTATCATTTTTGCTGTCTCACTATCAGTCATGCATTCTTTCCTTTCTCTCTATTTCTTTAACATAGACTAAACACTTTCCCAATTCTCCCTGCTTCCGATCAGCTTCTTCCTTTCATCTCTTCCTCCCCCTTTTACCCCTTCTCTCGCCTGTTCGTCTCCCCTCTCTTGCACTCTTCTACTCATCTGCGTTCTTCACTCATTTCCATCCCAGTGCTCTTCTTTTACGCGCCAAAAAACGTCTCCCGCCATAAAGATCACTATATGATTTCATGAGTCGCCATATGTCCTCTTTTGGCGATCGCCTCCTTCTTCACTTGTCAGATGCAAACAAGACTGCAAGCCGGAGATAATTATTCTTTGTTTGTTCTCGATTTTGGCGTTTCCTTCCTTTTTCTTCTCTCAACTTTTCAACTATTTGAAAAATGCTAATTTTACATCGAACGCTTTTCTAACAGCTACTACCATGACTAACACTAACATTGTTGACATCCACGAAATACTGTCTGCCTTTCTAGCTTTCTGTTTGTCAGCTCGTCCGATAAGCCACTTCATATAGAAACGGATGACTCTTTAATTTTAATGGTTTTTCAATATTCCTCATTTCTTGTTTTTTTTTGCACTTTAAGCCCTCTTATGCTTCAACGTCATTTATGGATCAATCCTTTTTTGTGGGTTTCTTTGTATTCTCATTGTTGTATTTTGTTTTTGAAAAGCATAAAAAAATTCTAAAATAATTATGATTTAGGTAAACTTGTGCTGTTTTAAAAATATTATTTCATTTGATCAATATATCCGCATAGATGTGTCTTTAAATTCCTTGAGAAACATGGGGCCGCAAGATATCGTCGCAGTTTCTATAACAAACCAGTTTTTTTTAGTGGGGGGTCAGGTTTTGCTTTTTGTCCTTCTCCTAGACCAGCTTTCATCCAAGGCTATAAAACCCGGTCTGTTTAGCATCAAGGGTATTAGTACGTAAGTGAACGCAATGGATTCGACTGGAATTCGAACTCGGCTCCACCGTTTCCTCAATCCGAGCTGCTATCCATTACTGCAACGTGCCTCCTCTTATACATATAAAAATATATTATACATATAAAATATATTTCAATATACACATACATGCATATAGAAATATATTTTATTTCCTTTTTTCTCTATGTTCCCCACCACAACAAATTAATTAAGAATCGCTCATTTATTAATTAATTTTCTCGTACGCAAACTTATGACATTCAGTTATATCAGAGTAGGTGGTAATGTTAGTATGTAAAAATAGTTTGGAAAAGAATCTAAATAATTCTTCACCGAGCCATTCTTTTTCTTTTATTATCTGCGAATTGCCATGACGTCTTGGGAACGATAGTGGAGTGGTTTCCTGTTGCCTTCTCCATGGTTTTGAATTCGAAGCTGAATGAAAATAACAATATTCATATAAACATACCACATCCAAAAATACAGAGATTAGTTCGCATGAACCAAAACACACACACACACACGCGTGCGCATGCGTGGAAACACGCACACACACATACACACACATGCGTACATACTGGATCCTTCCACTGACTTAGAAAGTATATATATTCGGTATGTGCAAATAGTTAAAGACGTCATAAATGGCGTCTTTAAGTATTTTGAAATTATATTTTATTTAAGAGAAGATCGAATACTTTATGGTGATCAGCATTGATTTACGTTCAATACTTCCTGAATATTAAACTCATCAAATAAAATTCTCTTCATTTATATGTAATTGTATTCATTCAGTTGAGTATGGCATGAATTTCTATTTCTTCTATAACATTAAATGTGCCCACGACACAGAGATGGGTGACTATGTCACTGAAAGAATTCAGTATATACAGGTTACGATGGATTTTAGACGACAAGTTTGTCGTCTAAATGACATCTCATTTTAACAGATATAAAGCGTGCGATGGATAAATTGTCGTCTAAATTATGCACAAGTGAAGATAACACTGACACCTCATTTTAACAGATATATTTACCAAAATTACCCAAAAATATCTTGAAATACTAAAGAGTAAATTTATTCAATAAAATCGCCATTGGCTTCAAACACGGCCTTCAGTTGACTTCGGAATCTCTTGCATCTCTTTTGGACGGTCTCCTTGGTGAATGCTGCCATAATCTTTGTCTTCAGTTCATCTTTGGTATTACAAGGAGTTTTGGAGGACTCTCGTTCAACTGCTCCCACACATAATAAGCATGGCGGTTGTAGTCTGGGGAGTTACGTGGCCAGATGTAAGGAGTGATGCAATTGTAGAAATTGTCTGACAGCCATAACTGGGTTCTTCTGTTTGTGTGGCATGGTGCATAGTCCTGTTGCCAGGTATATGGTCTTTTAGCAGCCACTCTCTTGACCCAGGGCAGCACTACCTCCTCAAGGCATCTGGGGCCTTGTGGGAATATGAATGGAAGCATAACGTCGTCATTACAAGTGATCAATCCAAAGATTAAAAAATAAAAATGCGAATTTGGAAAGTTTGAATCAGTCTGAGAATCACTCTTTTTAACATCGAGATAATAACTTAGAACTGAGAGAATGGAAGAAAAATATTCTTTATCATAGCATTTATCAAGAAATATAAATAGAGAGAAAATACGAACGCCTCACTTAAAACTGACGATACAATGACAGATCATTTGATCTTCTGAGAAAATACCTTTAGACAAGTCATAGAATAGGACATTATTATTATTTTATTATTAGTTTATCTCCTTTTTATTGTTGCTTCTTGTCATGGCATTCTGGATCGATACACTTTTCGACCGTTTAAGTAAACAGAACATAATTGGAATCATCTATAAAGAGATGATTCTAACGACACTTGACCTCGTATATCCATGTTTGGGAGCCTAGATTTCATGGATGTTGCGGTTACTATTTCAGCGATGGTCACCTGGATAATAATTTTCTTCAGGTTCATTTCATTGCAGTGGGTGCTTGTATTGCCTACAGCTACTGCTCCATGTTAGCGCATATAGATAACAGTCTAACTGTGTAGTTAGTAATACGACACTATTAGTTGGACTCCCCAAGGGCAAGAGAGGTGTATAGAGGAGGAAAATTAGAAAAAGAAAAACATAGCCTCGTGTTATTTTTTCTTTTTTAATGATAACAAAGAAAAGAAATCTGTAGCGAATCATGACCGTTTATCTCCATTTAAAGGAATTATGTTGGTAGTTTATGATTATTCATGAACCCCCCGAATGTGAATAAACTGGAATATTTGTATGCATCAAAGTGCGTTTATCTATGTGAATGTACATATCGAATTCGTTTGACGTTAGATAGAAAAACCATTCCGACTGTATAAAGTATCATCACTTGATTTAGGGCTACGAATAAATTGGTTTATTTAGTTTCATTTAATTTATAGATCATATACATATTAATAAACCTCATTAATTAAAGTACATTTAGCTATATTTTATTGTGACTAATTTAGGCACTTTTAAGCTGCGAATTAGCCGACGACCCCCCCCCAAATCGGGCAGTCAAACAGTATAAGAATATTCAACTTAACGATCAGACTTATTAAAAAACAAAACACAAAACAAAAACAAAAAACCCCAAAAACAAGCGCTCACAAATAAAAGGCGTAAATGAAATAATAAATATTAATAGTCTAAAAATTCAAATGTTTTATTCAACATAGTCTAAAAAACAAATGTTTTATACAACATATTAATAGTCTAAAATCGAAATGTTTTATACAACATATTAAAAGTCTAAAAATTCAAAGTTTTATACAATATATTAATAGTCTAAAAAAACAAAAAAAAAAACAAATGTTTTATACAACATATTAATAGTCTAAAAAGCTAAATGTTTTATACAACATCTTAATGGTCTAAAACTCCAAATGTTTTATACAACATATTAATAGTCTAAAAATCCAATTTTTTTATACAACGTTACACATCTACAAGGCATTGATGCAATTAGGTTCTTTACAGTGGGATTCTTCTTAATTCAGATCCTTTGCCATGTTATCGATTGGGACGTCCAAGACAGCAACTTTATATTATTGTTTTCCTGTAGGCATTAACTGATCTTGTGATGTGTTTAGGGTTATCACGCAGTTTAAAAAAATTAAAACGAAATTTTTAAATATAAGTCTTATTACGTATAATTATCAATCTAGTATATCTTAACACTTCCTCCTTTGCGCTTACTTTGTGCTTCTAGTACTATTTGTTTGACCTTTTCTCAAAACTGTTAAATTGCATTTCGTCACATCATATCACTTTCGACCCACTGTTCTATTCTCTTGTCTTTAGGCTCTTTGGCAAATTCAATGCATTTTCATCTATTCTTTAAGGACTTTTGCGAAACACACGTCTAATGGGCGCAAATTGCTTAAAGTGATTTTTTACATAGTTACCATTTTTTTATATATTAACACTGTCATTTTCCTCTTGTTCATTGACAGATCCACTTACTTCACGTGATACCCCCACAATTAGGCAACTTGCATCCACCCATACGTTCGTTTCCTTTCCGTCAGCATGACATGCTCCTTGGGCAGAATCATATTGTCCGCATTCTGGTGATAGTTTCTGTTATCATAAGTTTTATGGGAATATCATCTGCTTTTTTTATCCTGGCACACTGTGAAAAAATTCTTCATTCACAAATTCTCCTTTACTAGTATGTAGTTGAATGGACTTATCCATTCGTATGCTATCCGGTTTTCCAGTTCCGAATCAATTTCAATAGCCACCAATTATACTGAACATATTTATAGTATTATAAAAAGGGCTTTCCGAACATCCAAATCCAGAAACCATTGCTCTGTAAGGCGATTTGAGCTTATGTAGTTGCCCGAACTTTTCCCAGTATTCTGGTGACAAAGTAATTTTTTGTTTGTTGTAACTTCATCCGTTCTAACAGAACAAATTAGTATAACTTATTTCTCCTTATTAGAAACATTAAAATGTGGAAGTTAACTACGAGCGATATCTTTAAATTAAATGACAGGTATGTCTGTCACAAAATATTATTTAAAGAGAAATGCATTGTTAGTTTAACCTTTTGAGCCCTGATGACCGCTTTACCGGTGGTAGAGAAAAATGACGTAATGCCCAGCCACCGATTGAACAGTAGTAGAGAAAAATGACTTAATGTCCAGTCATCGGTTGAACGGTGTGTAAACATTTGTAACTATTTTTATATCAACCGTGAAACATTACATACCAATTATTTGCGAATTTTGACTAAGGAGCTCAGGCAGAAGGGTTACAATTCTTCAGGAACGCAGGGCTGAAAGGGTTAAAAATATTTCCATTCAAACATATATGATTTAAAATATGTACATATAATATTATTATTATTGTTGTTGTTATTATTATTATTATTGTTGTTGTTATTATTATTATTTTTATTTCCTTTGATATCTGGCGTTTACACATTTCTTTCCGGGTCCCGCCCAGGGACCTAAGGTTAGAAATGGCATCATGACACTTTCCACTGCAAAAAAAAAAATAAAATAAAATAAAATAAAAAAAATAATTACATAGATAAATTATTATTATTATTATTATTGTTGTTGTTGTTGTTGTTGTTGTTATTATTATTATTATTATTATTATTCCTTTGGGTTTCTATTATACACACTTTCCTTCCAGGTGCCAACCAGAGACCTAAGATCAGGAATGGCTTTATGACATCTTCCACTGATACATCCGCCCTAAGATCACACACATTTTACAGAGATAAGGCTCTTCGTAATGTTGAGTTGTATTCATGAGTACAATTTTTTCTATTTCTTTAAGACATGGACTACCAGAAATCCCTTTAATGAGTCTATCGGAACCTTTTCCAATCAATTCGAGGGTTCCGATTCTTCTTCTTCTTCTTCTTCTTCTTCTTCTTCTTCTTCTTCTTCTTCTTCTTCTTCTTCTTCTTCTTATTATTATTATTATTATTATTATTATTATTATTTCCTTTGATTTTTGTGTCTACTCATTTCTTTCTGGGTACCAACCAGAGACCTAAGGTCAGAAATGGCATTATGATTTTTCACTGATCAATTAAAAAAAAGGACAACACCACACATATTTTACATAGATAAAGCCCTTCGTAAGATGTGGGCTGTACTCGTGAGAACAATTGCCTGTATTTCTTTAAGGCAGGAATCCCTTCAATGAGCCTACTGGAATCTTTTTCAACCAATCAGAGTACTCCAACTACAACAAGGAGTTTTGATGTTCCCATGTGCCACATTTTTGAGATTTCGATTTCAAGGTCCTTGTATTTTGATAGCTTTTTGAAGATCTTCAAATATACATTGCAGTCTACAGGGACTGCCATATCAATAAGGAGACAATTTTTTTGTTTGTTTGCGGTCTCTAATAAGAATGTATGGGCGATTAGCTTTGATCCGTCTGTCTGTGTGTTTTGTGTAGTCCCATAACATTTTTACAGGTCCTATCTCCGTAACCGTTTGTGGGTGGTGTTCATACCAATTATTATTATTATTATTATTATTATTATTATTATTTAAATTTTATTCTTTTTTAAAAATTATTCTTAATTACTAAGAACATTTCTAAGCTATTACGTATAACATTTTTGTCATATATTCACATGTCTGTCCTCATTAACAATAGCTTTTGAAGACTTAGTGGACAGTGGTTGATGAAATGTTCATTTAGTTCTTTGAAAGACCATGTGATCGACGAAGACATCCTGTGTAGTCTATGTTTCAGTTCATTTTCAAACGAAACTATGAGACCTTGAATAATTTTAGGATATTTTTTAAATTGGAAAAACCAATTGATTATTTGCAAAATTTAAAAAAATATTTTGAAGAATGGCAAACTTTTCCTTCTTTACTTAAAGAATGTACATAAATTCAAATTAAATATTTATGTCTGATGAAAACGCACATAAAGCTGCAAGTACGCATACATGTACTGAAAATATACAACATACCTGTGAATCCTTCATGAAAAATATATTCTATCAAGCCTCATTGTATGCCTCACCATTGATCAATGAATCAATTTTGAAGAGAACAAGTGAAATGTCACCTGGTGTAGAAACGCAGGTAGCTGAATAAATAACAATAAAAAGCAGAAAATGTTCAATTCAAACTGAAGAATTAACGGTTAGTCATAGGAGAGCTCTTCTTATGACATACGTCTTTTGAACGCTACAAAATGTTTTAAGAAATGTTATTTATAAAATATTTGGAAAGCTACACAATTGGATCATTCTTTTAACGCTTTGTGATTTAGGTTTGATGAAAAACAAATTCTATTTAAAAAAAACAATATACTGTGCAAATGATAGCGTTCTGTCCATGATTCGAAAGCATAATGGTCTTATTGCCCACTTTTTAAAACTTTCGATTATTACAGTGCTTTGGAGAGTTGAGCTAAGGGAAAATAACTGAGCGACATCCGGAAGAGGCATGGCACGTGGAATTAGAGAAATCTACCCCGGTGGACGAAATAAAGGGTTCGGTTCGAAATTCCAATCTCCTGAAGAAGGCCGGAGCGTACAACGGCCGAAACGTTGTGAATATAGCAATGAAAATGAGGATAACAGTTTGAATAATGCAAATAATGTAAATAATCATAATACCTCATCTCAGAGATATATAGGCAGATATTTCCAGAACTAGTATTAATACCAATAATTTTGTTAATAACAACATCAGTACCGGTATTCCCAAAATTATTCATTTTTTTACGGATTCAAAGGTAAAAAAAGTTTTTCTTTGGAAGCGATCTATTTTATTGCTTAAAAGTTTAGTCATATTTGTCGTTTATAGTTAACCTTGAATGATATACGAAATAAATTAAAAAATCAGTAATTATTTTAATTCAGTAAACTATATCCTCAATGATAAAGCTTTTTCAAACAAAAAGATTTTCAGTATATGACAATAAATATTTAGTGAAAAACTTTAAACAAAAAATAATTTTATACTGGTAAGAAAATATTCATTAAGCAATATATATATATATATATATATATATGTATATATAGTTAAGTATTATATAATTTAATCTTTGTTTGAAGTTCCTTTTCAATAGGGGTTGATTATGTGTCGATTTGTTTTGGTTAAGACTAGAAGACTGTTTATTCTGGTATTTACTGTATTTGTAATTTGGTTTATAATTTGGCTGCCCGCGACGCGAATGAATCCGAAATTTTACTGTCGATAACTCCAAAATGGTAGATAGTATCAAATTTATCAAGCCAGATTCGAATGAAACATGTACAATTACACATAAATGTAAATATTCTGGAAATTTTTAATGCGAACTGAGCGCGGGTGCTAAACTGCAAATTAACCGAAATAAAAGTATCAAATTGTTAAATGTTTGAGAGCAAAATATAGCAAGTGATGCTTAAAGATTTTAAATAATTAATGATAGTGGTTTGAAATAAATGTTTCAAGTAGATGTAATGGATTTAACTTGATTAATACACTGTCATTGGGCAATGTCTTTGGAGGCTACCAATTCTGGCAGAGTAGTTTGATTGTAGCTGGATGTAGAGTAAACTGTTTTCCTCATTGTTGAAGGGAGAAGGTGTGTTGTCCCGCAGATTCCAACCCTGAGGCAGTACCTTCTTCATTGCACCAAGAGAGATGGGGTTCGAGCATGTGAGCAACTATGAGGTCTTGGAGAGGATGCAAACAAGGAGAATGCTTATGCTTAACATAAGGAAGAGGCAGATGAAATTTCAGGGGACATGTGATGAGAAAGGAGGGCTTGGAGAATCTGATACTCACGGGGCGAATAGAAGATAAAAGAGACAGGGGAAAACAGCGCATGGACATACGTGGCGGGTTTGCGCAGATGGATGGCGGACAGTTGTCTGGAGGAGTTGGCAGAAACACAAAACCTGATGAGCGCCACAAGGGGTAGGTGGAAGGGGAGGGCCATGATCGCCTAGGTCCAGAAAGGATACGGCACTTAAAAAGAAAAAAAATCGGTATAAAGTTTAGGGTACTTCGACGGGATGTAATGGTTAGTAAACGTGTCTTGCTAGATCAATTACTACTGAGTTGTGAGTTCGATCCTCACTGGGTGCTCCACACTTTCGGCCTTGTGCCACATCTAAGGTACATTTATTAAGGCCCCATACATAAAAGTAACTAGTGTCACATCTTCACTTAGTAGGGGGAGGAGTCGGATAAATATTTAAAATTTTTTATGCTTTTGTCACTAGAAAGAAAACTATTAACGTACAGAACACACATTGAGTTAATAAAAGCTTATTATAATTATTTGCAATAAAGCCTACAGTGATTTACGAAGTGTAGCTTAGATATGGCACAAAACCACTAATATGTAGCATCTAGTAAGGATCGAACCCACAACTCAGTAGTAATTGATTTAGCGAGACATGTTTGCTAACTTTGACATACCGTCGAAATGTCCTTAAGTTCATACTGATTTACTAAGCGTAGATTAAATATGGCACAAGAATGCAAGTATGGGGCACCCAGTAAGGATCGAACTCACTACTCAGTCATAATTGATCTAGCGTGACAAGCTTGCTAACAGTTACACCATATAAAGCTTATAGTGATTTATTAAGCGCAGCTTAGATGTGGCACAAAGCCGAAATTAAGGAGCACCTAGTGAGAATCGAAATCACTACTCAGTCATAATTGATCTAGCGAGACAAGCTTGCTAACAATTGCACCACATAAAGCTTATAGTGAATTACTAAACTTAGCTTAGATATGGCACAAGGCCAAATGTAACTTGGCTCTGTGACACATTTCGTTCGATAGGGCGTACAGATTAATATCATTTTACCTTAAAAACAATCTCTGTAAAATAGCTAACTGCAAGGACCAGACGGAATCGATGGATTTTGTTATAAGGAGTTTGGCATCAACTGCCTCAAGCAGGAAAAAGTCCTTTGAATTGGAAACCGGAGGCAGACCTGCAACAACAGTGAAAAAACAATTCTGGTAATCAGTTTTAAGTTGGGTCACTTACTATAAATGCAGAAAAGCGTCAGTGGGCAAATATCAAGGGAAGTATTGTCATTCTATGAAAAGCTGATGACTACTAACTGAAGAATAAAAGATGGGCATCAGAAATACTAAATAACCGACTATACATTGACAACGTGATTTTGAAGGAAATAAAACAGTCATTGGACTTTACGAACACGCATGAGAAAATTAATCTAAATCTGTTTCAAATGATCAAAATTATTAACTGAAGATGATAAAAATTAACATTATCGTGAGCTGCAATGTCGAATTGACTGTTAAACAAGAGAGGTCATTATTAAAAGATTCGCTGTTTCTACTGATATATATATATATATATATATATATATATATATATATATATATATATATATATATAGATAGATAGATAGATAGAGAGAGAGAGAGACGAGGGAAGCGTGAAAAGCTTTTTTTTTCTAATAGGCTGACGCTGACGGACGTATTTCAATAAGAACGGTCGGACTGCTGGTTATGTAATGACATTTGCAATGTCGAAGTGCATAGCATGACGCTTTCAAAGAGGCGGCCTGACCCTTCTGGAATCAGGTCGGGTTTGCTGTTTGAGTCGATAAGATGCAAAACCCGAAATCGGCGATGAGAACAGTGCATCACTGAAGACCACCCTTGATGCATTAAAAAAATGTATTATATATATATATATATATATATATATATATATATATATATGTATGTATGTATGCATGTATGTATTATTTGATAATTAATAGAGATAATTCCACCAAAGAGGATATAAATCCAAAGTGATGAAAACTTAGTCTTTAGAAATACATCGGTAATAGTTTATTTCACGGAACCAAATCGATTCCGAATCAACAGACTAAGAGATTTTAAAACAATAAATGGATTTAAATTTATCCAGACATTAGCAAAAAAAAAAAAAAAAATACAAGAAAAGAAAGAAGGAAAGATTATGAAACAAAATAGAGATTTGGAATTATCCCTATTAATTATCAAATAATATTATTATTTATTTCCCCATATATATATTTATTAATATATATATATATATATATATATATATATATATATATATATATATATATATATATATATATATATATATATATATATATGTCTTCTCCCTCCACCCGTATCTTTATGTATCGGTCTCACTTGCCTAATAGAAAAATTAAAAAAATCTGTATTATAACTCTTTTTTTTTTTTGCTTGTGTCTCGATAAATTTTAATCTATTTATTGTAAAATTTCTTGGTTTGATGTTTCGGAATCGATCTGGTTCCATGAAATCAACTATAACCTATGCATTTATAAGGACTCCGCTTTCATCATTATATATATATATATATATATATATATATATATACATATATATATATATATATATATATATATATATATATATATATATATATATATATATATATATATATATATATATATATATATATATATATATTACAGTGAGGTTCACAAGGTTACAGTACGAGGCAGATTATGCGGATAGGAAGGGAAGATAACGCTTAACCCTAGACTTGATCAAGTTAAGATTGTAGTGATCGGGGGAATATCCTACAGAGCCGTGGTTCGCGGGAAGAAGCTGTTCGAGTGGAACTTATTTCTCGGCAAAGAAATACGGTGGTAATGTGCGCGGTTTGCTACAATGCGGGCGGCATGATATTTCTTTTATTTGTGTTACAACTAAATATGCGTAATCGAAAAGACTTTACAAAGGAGACACTCTAAAATTACAAATATGACAGCTAACGTTAACCAGATGGATAATATTAAATTATTATTAAAGAGCGTAATAAAAACTAGAAACATTGATTACAATAAGAGTTCAGTTCGGAAGTTGTGCTGCGTTCGTAAGGAATAAAGAACCAGTGATATGAAATCAATTGGAACATAAAAAAAAAGACCATTAAATACAAATTTCTACTTCAAATTCCTTGGTGTAATTAAATACGAATCATTAAAACGGGATAAAACGAAGGAACAGATAAGAAATGAAACACTCAGGAGAAAAAGAAAGACCTGAAAAACGAAGCTGAACAGTAGAAATTTAATAAAAGGAAAAAATACATGAGAACACTCAGAAGAGAATTGTTAAGTGATATAGTGATTTTTCAAGTGAATCTTAGATGTAGTACAAGGACGAAAGTAGAAGGAATCCAGTGAGGATCGAACTCACTATTCAGTCGTAATTGTTCTAGCGAGACAAGCGTGCTAACCATTACACAGCCAAGAGGAGACCAAATCGCTAGATTATGTAGGGTGGAAACATATATAGTCATTTTCCAAGATTAGCTTAGATTTGGCACAAGGCTGAATGTATGGGGCACCCAGTCAGGATCGAACTCACTATTCAGTCGTAATTGCTCTAGCGAGACAAGCTTGCTAACCATTACACATCGCCGAGCTGCCCAAATTGCTAGAGTATATATGGTGGAAACATATATAGTGATTTTGCAAGTGCAGTGTAGATGCGGCACAAGGTCGAAATTACGGGGCACCCAGTGAGGATCGAACTCATTATTCAGTTTTAGTTGTTCTAGCTATACAAGCTAAGAACCTATCTCTTACATTGTACAATGGATTAGCCAAGTTTGGTGAAAATTGGTTGGATCTCGAGTGAAAAAACAGAGAGACAGAGAGACATCCTTTGTATCTAGATAACATTAGACGACTAAGAGTAACTGCCTCAGACTATTGGTTACTAGAGGACACCTAAAAAGAAAACTGGAACATCTTTTCATTGCTGCACAGAACAGATGCATGAGAAAATATGTCAATGGAAAAATCAGAGAAAAAGCGCCAGATGTCTTTGTAGAGAAAGCTGTATGGCTGTAAACTGTATGACAATCAAATGCAGAAAGCTGGCTGAAAAGGAATTGAAAACAAAGGAACAAGAATGCACAGGCGGACAATGTTGCACCAGGACCTCCACAAAAGTCTTAGGTTTAAACACACATCAGACAATATTCCCCAACGTTATCTATATCAATTACCCAATCTAAACAAGAAAACCGGATTTATCTATTATGAACAAGAAAACAAAAAAACCTGCCAATATCATAAGTGGAGCTTCCTATGGCGAACCAAAGAGCGAGAAACAAATAACTTTAGACAGTTTGTCAGGAAATAGGATTCTAAAATCCTATCGTTCTTTCTAGTATTGATGAGGTCTCCTTCCTAACTTTGTGTTTATGATAATAATATGAAAAATTAACATTTTGATATTGTTACATATACTATCCATTTTAACTGATGGAAGTCTTCAGGTGGAGTGATTTTTTCATTTGATAAATTTCTTTTCCATTCTTTGACGCCAGACTATAAGATATAGCGGATTTTCGTTTTTAAGACTTAGAGGATTAATTTGCTTGAAACCATTTTTAATCAGTGATCTGAGAAAACGGTTGTATATAGCTGATAAGTTAGCCGTTTTGGATCCATGACATTTATAGGAGAATCTAGAAGTAATAATAATAATAATAATAATAATAATAATAATAATAATAATAATAATAATAATAATAATAATAATGAACACCACCCAGAACCGGTTACGGAGATAAGACCTAAAACAATTTTATGGGACTATACAATACACACAATCAAAGCTAACCTCCCAGGCATTGTTATTAGAGACCGCAAACAAAAAAAAACTTGCCTCTTTATTGATATGGCAGTCCCTGCAGACTGCAATGTATTTTTGAAGATCTTCAAAAAGCTATCAAAATACAAGGACCTTGAAAACGAAATCTTAAAAATGTAGAACGTGAGAACATCAACAATCCCTGTTGTAGTTGGAGCCCTCGGATTGGTTGGAAACGATTCCAATAGACTCATTGAAGGGATTCCTGGAAGCACATGTCTTAAAGAAATACAGACAATTGTTCTTACAAGTGCATCCCACACTTTACGAAGGGCTTTATCTATGTAAAATATGTGCTTTTTTTAATTGCTCAGTGGAAAATGTCATGATGCGATTTCTGACATTACGTCTTTGGACGGGATCCGGAAATAAATGTGTACAATGTATCAAGGGAAATAATAATAATAATAATAATAATAATAATAATAATAATAATAATAATAATAATAATAATAATTGTAAAATACATACTGTTGGGTAGCATATAAATCCTTCAGTTGCAGTTTAAAAAGGTAAATTTGATTGATTGTCCTTACGATTTTGTAATTTTCATCGTTTTACAAATGCCAATAATTCCGAAGTAATTTTCAGGTTTTTAGTTTGTTCATAAAAATTCGATTTTTATTCACACAATACATACAGGTTATTTGTTTTAAATCCACAACATTATTATTTTATTGTTTTAGATCCACAACATTGTTTTTCCACACCTTTACAATTATTGCAATGCAAAGTACAGCATTTTATTCATTTTCTTCGTTCGATATTATTTTCTTTTATTCTTGCCATCACTTTACTTTGTTTTTTTACTTTGTCTCTAATTTCGTCCTTTTTATTTTCTCATTTTGTGTTGTTAATTTCTAATTTAGAGTTAGTTATTTCTTTAGTTTTACTTCTTTTCTGTTGTTTTGTTCCTCCATCTTTATTCATTCCAATCTGTTTCCCTCCAATTTCTTTCTACATATCTTTTACTTTTTACTCACATTACTATAGCTTTCTTCTGAATTTCCTCTCTTCTAAATTTCTGTTCCTTTCTATTCGTTCACTTCTTTTCATTTATTTTAAAACTTTCCATCTTCCTCATTAGATCGTTTGTTCCTTGGCCCTCGTCTTCTTTTTCTTTCTTTTCTTGCTTTGATCATAAGCCTTACTTTAATCTTACCTTCTGTTTTCCTTTCATTCCTCCACGTCTTATTTTCCTCTCTCTCATCTTTCTACCCTATCTGCAAACTACCTGACACCACCCAAACCTTTATTCTCCTATCATTTCCCTGTTTGTCCAGCAAGGCCGACCGCCTGTCCAGACAGCCAAGCCATGAGCAAGCAATCTAACCTTGTCCAGTCACCTTAAGTCATCTCGACTCAGTGCAGACCGTTCCAGTCCAATCGAGTCCACTTGAATCTCGTTCTTCCCAAGTCAGGGCTAAAATCTCCAGTTAATGGTCAAGATTCAGACGATATCGACCGTGTCCGCAGTATGATTCAGCAATCTGTCTCCTGTTTGTCGGCATGCGGACACTCTCACCAGCCGAGATGACCGTACAATCCGTCCGCCATCTTAATTCTTTGGTCCAACTGGGAATTTGAAACGTCCGTTTGCCACGCAACTCGATCGTTTAACTTTCTCAACAGAAGCGACGTCTTACAGGGCTTCATCTTCGGACATAAACGAGAGACTGATAGCGAATTATATATATATATATATATATATATATATATATATATATATATATATATATAGAGAGAGAGAGAGAGAGAGAGAGAGAGAGAGAGAGAGAGAAGAGGAAAAAGGAAGAATATATAAAATGAGATGGTTAAAGATGAGTAAGTAAAGGAATGAAAGACGTGTTATTAATAGTAGTAAAATTGCTAAGAAACCGAAAGTTAGCGTTTGAAAACAAGGCGCAGTATAATAAAAATGACAGAGAAAACAAAAATTAATTAATTAAATAGATAGATAGATAGATAGATAGATAGATAATGAACAGTCTGAGATAGATAGATAGATAGATAGATAGATAGATAGATAATGAACAGTCTGAGATAGATAGATAGATAGATAATGAACAGTCTGAGATAGATAGATAGATAGATAGATAGATAGATAGATAATGAACAGTCTGAGATAGATAGATAGATAATGAACAGTCTGAGATAGATAGATAGATAGATAGATAGATAATGAACAGTCTGAGATAGATAGATAGATAGATAGATAATGAACAGTCTGAGATAGATAGATAGATAATGAACAGTCTGAGATAGATAGACAGAGAGATAGATAGATAATGAACAGTCTGGGATAGAGAGATAGATAGATAGATAATGAACAATCTGAGATAGATAGATAGATAGATAGATAGATAGATAGAAAAGGAACGAGAGCAAAAAAGAACGATAGCAGGAGAGTCTGGTTCAGAATGGTAAGATAAAGACAGAGAGGAAGACATGAGGAAAGCAATAATAATAATAATAATAATAATAATTATAATAATAATAATAATAATAATAATAATACTGAGCTTTTGAATTGTGACATTATCAATGTCACAATTCAAAAACCTTTGTGAAGGAACAAGAATTAGAAACTGACGGCTTTTCAGAGGTAAAGTAAAAAGGGTAAGAGAGGAAAAGAAAACGATAGATAGAGGAGAGAAAGAGAAAAGTGAAAGAGAAAGGAAGAAAGAGAAAAAGAGTGAGACAGATATGGGATCAGTGAAGAAACAGATATTGAGGATAGGTTGGGATGCTGGTTTATGTCTTGAAATTTGAGGGAATCAAGGCTAAGAACGGGTTGCAGGAGTTTGGGAGGGTAGAATGAAATGGAATGACGTAGCAGAAAACGCATGCATATTTATTTCGACATACTTATATATGACTTATATCCGGCGAAAGTTATAACGGATTAGCGGAAAGCCTTCAATTGATGCGTATTTAAAGTCAAAGAGAAGACAACTGAAACGGTGGGCATTGGCCAATATTAATGAATTTATGCTCTAGTCACGCGTATTCACTCCTAAACAGAGGCCAATGCACTTATATGCTGACTAATGTGTACAGGTATCTGTGTAAGTGTATGTACACGTAAGTACGTGCGCATATGTGTATCTCTTAATGTCATTCGTTATTCCTATTATGTAAGAAGCATTGAATACAATCACACTGAACAGTAGGCAATTCTAAAGCTTTTCTTAATGAAAAAAGCAAAGATGACTTGTGCTTGTCGGCTGAAGGCTGTTAAAAAATCAATGCATGCAAAGGGGCGAGAAAGTTAATAGTAAAAATATCCAAGGCATAAGCGAGAATGTAAATGATTTTACAGAGAGAAAGAAAGGAAAGCGAATAAAGAAGTAGGTAGAAACGAGAGAAAAATGATAACTAAAATTAAAATGGAAGACAGAAATATTTGTTCTTTTATGTATTCCATTTCATCTTTAGCGTAAATAGGAAATAGAAATAAAATGGGGAAAACGGGAGAAGTATTGACATGTCAACGAAATTTCGTCGTAATTTTAAAATACATTTTCAGTACATGTTCTATATGTTCCAATTGGTAAATTCGCATTGTTTTCAATTTTTTTGTCTTTTTGAATGAGTCTGTACAAAGAAGAGTAAATAAAACTACATAGAAACAGTAAATTTTAACTTAGTGATAAAAATTAAAAAATAATGATTTAAAAACAAAAACTACGGAGGGCTAACGCCACGAAGGTGTACACATTTGTAAAATAATTTATATACTCTCATCCAGTAACAGGAAATTAAAACTTTTTTCACTTTGAGATTTTTCTTAAGCAAATAAAAATATTATTATTTACAGTCGGACCTTTAGTGTTATGATCACAACTTTTCGGCCGTTATGCACTTCGACCTTCTTCAGATGTTAGTCGATTAAGATAACCTCTACAGAATTTCAATATGAACGCTTTATTTAATCTATGGAGATAGATTGTTCTCATTCCGCTGTCTATATCTATGAATATCTGATCTTGATTATTTTTTCTATCATATATCGTCTTCTTTCCACCGTCTTTTCCAGTATAGTTCTACTACCCGGTTCGAGGACTGAACTCACAATATTCATTTAATCAAGTTAACTAACGATTCGTGTAGACCAGCGCTTCTCAACCTTTTTCAGCTCATGGACAATTTTCTCTTCAAAAATTCAAATGGACCACTCCTACTTTTACTTTTAGGCTGTTCAATTTTGACACTAAAATACTCAATGAAAAGACAAAGTAGTGTATCTACACTTTAAAATTTATTTTAGTAAACAAGGAACACATGATATCAAAATCAATTTCAATGATGTCATTCAGTCTTAATCCATCCAGCTAGTGAGTACCTTGATCTTGATGTTCCTGACACAAGATATAATCAATATTTATGGTGTAATTCAGTCTTACACTAATAGTTCCTCTGCTGTTGAGATCTAATTTCTTTCTTTTTCTACTGAAAACATCCACAACAGCCGAAAATCCAGATTCCACCATCCATGATGTAGGGAAAGAAATGGCTACAATTTTTATGGCTACGAATTCTCTGTGGACCACTAGAAATACTATGTGGACCACGTTGAGAATCACTAGTGTCCAGTTGCATTGATCTATCTACTATCCTTCTCCACATCCTTTCCTCTATCAATCCTATCTGCTCTTGCTCCAAATCCTCTGTAACCCTTTGCGTGCTAGTGGCTTTCAGCCTTGCCTGGGTTCAGCTTAAAAAAATATATATATCTTGTGGGACAGTATGAGCTAGGAGTTTTTTTTCTCTCTCTCCCGTCTCAAATCCTCTTTCTTTTGTTTGCCTTCCTTTTGATAATCTCAATGTTATTAGTTGCTGGTATTTCTGGCGCAAGATGTTCTTCCTTTCTTAATGGCTCCCATATAATATTTATATCTATGTCTAGCTCAGCATATGCGCTGATTCTTCTATGTTCTTCACTATTTAGTATTTTTAGTTCATTCCACAGAGAGCGAAATCCCGTTAAAAGTGAGCAGCGGTGTTAAATCCGATGAAGAGCAACCTCGGTTCTGGAACGTCTCACATGTCGAACAAATCGGTTTTCGAACAGAAAATTCAAGATGAAAATGCCTCGGTTATCGAACAAAATTTCGGTTCTCGAACAATATTGCCGAACCGAGCCGAACAGAGTTAACCTGAACGGAAAAATTTCTAAGTCGACCGCCTTGTATACATTCGTGTGTTGTGCTGTGCTTTTCTTTTCCAATTTTGTCGTACTGTGCTTTTGTTTCTCTTCATTAGTCCTCAGTCATGGCTCCAAAGAAAGCCAGCAGTGATACTGGTGAAGGAAAAAGAAAAGTTGGGAGAAAAACAATTGTTGATGATATTCTCTCTTCCTACCCAGTTATGTATGTCAAATACTTAACGATGTATGCTATTCTTATAAAGAAAGAGACGATCATGTCTTTCCTTCCTGTTTCCAAACAATAACATCTCTTTCCTTCGCCTTCCACTTACGCCATCAACTCTCCGACTTACAGGTATGGTAAAATTGAAATGTTCGTCTATATTTTATCTGTTTAGCATTGGGTTTATATATGTTTCCTTAGATTTAATAATTTTGTGCTCAAACTACTGTTGTAAAAGTTTTAAAAAGCAATCATCTTGGGAGCAGGAACGGATTAATCCATTTTACATTGATTCCTATTGGAAAAATAGTTTCGAGTTACGAACGGGTTTCAGGAACGAATTAAATTTGTGAACCGAGGTTCCACTGTATTATTCAGTGTTAAGGATTCCTCATTATTCTATATTTCTTATCTGAACCTTTCATTAAATAAACGTTTTTATATACCGGATGTAACAGCAAAATTGTCTAAATCGTGTAACAGCAAAATTGTCCAAATCGTGTAACAGAAAAATTGTCCAATTGTTAGATTTAGGTCTGAACCATTGTATCATACAAATGATTAAAGATATCTTACTGGAATTCTCCAAGGTTTTTATAACAGTATTGGACTCTACTTTGAGCAATAAGCATGTATAATTACTCTCTAAGAATTGTGATGAAATCGATCATAAACGAAAATGACATGTCCATCATTAATTAATCATAACTAAAGATCGAAAGCTCATGAAGGATTGAAATAAAACTAAAATTATTATTGAAATAAAGTTCAAATATTATTCCAGGTTCATTTTCCAACTTATTCAAGATAATCGTCGCCCTCTCTAACCTTCTAACTTTCTGTCCTCGAGTAAGAAGGTGCTTCACAGGTTTCACGTACGATTTCATTTTCAAGTCTTTTTTCACTGCTCTGTGGACTTTCATAGTGAAACTCACGTGTCAAACGTCTTATTTAGTTGGATTTCTTTCTAAATAATCTCTTTAGCTCTAAGTTATAATGATGATCCCTCTTGTTGATGTGATCTCCTGATCCAGTTTTCCTCTCTACTGTTCTCTCTTTTTTAAACTTATTCACCGTTCTCTTGATGGTTCTTGAATGGACTTTGAATATGGAAACCAGAGTATGAATGTTGGTACCATTACTGAAGGCCTGAATGATATTTTTCCTCTTGCCATTGCTCAGTTGGGAAGACAGTGGGTCTGACACAAAATGCTTTTAAGCTGTTCTCTTTTTAGCTGAATAACTCAGAGTTTTTTGCGGTGATTCTTACGATAAATAATGTCAAGATGGCTGAAAACCTGGAAAAACGTAACTCAATTAGTGTTATGGTCCAGGTCCTTGTACCACGGTGATGGTTCAAGGTAGAACCAATGAAGAATAACTCGAACACAGGTATGAATAATACAGATATATTATTAATAGAATATATGTACAAAAGAGTAGAAGTGTTAGTAACAATCAGGTTAGGTTAGAGAGAACTACGTTGTCTCGATGTATCACTATTCCAATGTCTTACAGTAATCGTCTGACGCGACTGTCTGACTGACTCAGCACTGACTCTCTCTGTCTGACCCACTCTCTGTCTCTCCTGCTTCCTCTTGAGGCGCAGTATTTATGGGGTAAGGGCTAGTCCATTACTATTATGGGTAGGTTCCCATAACAATTAGTTTAGTGTTTTTTTTTTTTTTTAGATATTAAACATTTTGTGACATGGATAATTATGCTGTTACACGATTTGGACAATTATACTGTTACACCCGGTATATTTTCCAATTATAAATATATTTTTTGTTTTAAGTTGACAGCTTTTTTCTTTTCGCTTGCGCTTATCTTCTGGAATATAACCTATAGACTTTTTCTGTATATAAGATTTACATAAAAGTTTAAGAAGCTAATGTTTAAGGGAAAACCCGTAAAAAATGAAGTTTCCTGATTTATTATGAAAATTAATGGCATTAATAAATTTAGACAATTGATGCAGCTCAGATAAGTAGTATTATCTCAGACTAATGCCAAGAGTAAAATTTTTAGTTTCTGTTTAGTTCTTGCTTTCAGCAAAATATGTGAGTCTGAAGACCACCTCCCTCCTCAAATCGGCATGTAGAATGAGAAAATAAAAAGAAGAAAAGCAAAGAGTTTTTGATGAAAATAAATCTGAAGTTAATACAATTATTTGGTTGTTCCATATGAAATTTCATATTTTTTATTTACCGACTCTTCGCAAAATTTGATAAAAGTTTATTGGTATAAGTCATTATTTTGTACTTATTTCTTTCTGCTGAAATTCCCCATATATAATACGCATTTTTCTAAAAAATAATAAGAAAAATTGGGGGTGCGTATTATGCACAGCTACAATTTAAAAAAAAAATTGCCGTTTCATAGGTTAATTTCAGTTGCGAAATGACTACTCACCACAAACATACGACAATTTGACACTAACATTCGGCGATTGCGACCCCATAAGGATGTCAAATACAATCATATGTACCTAACAATACTTACAAATGTAAAATAAAATAAGAATTGTCATAAAACTAAATTAGAATAATATTATTCTATGTTTAAAACATTTTTAAATAAGAGTAGGAAACGCTGGCCGTAATGAAATTGGAGAAGTACAATTTATAGAGTTTGATTATCAAAGAAAGGGTGCGTATTATGCATGAGTAGAATCATTTTCCCATACTTTCAGCACAATTTTAGAGGTGCGTATTATGGATGGAGGCGTATTATACATGGGGAATTACGGTAAGTTCTTTGCTATTTTGTTTTCATGTGATTGTTTCCATAAAAACTATAATTTGTAGCTTCTAGAAAATATTCTACGATTTAAGATTAGGCCACAATTCCTGCGTGTACATATAGTTGCTGGCTTATGAAAGAGAAAAGGAAAAAAAAAATTAAACTATAGAAAAAAAAAATACAAGTAATCTAGTAACGCGAAATAGCGCAAAAAGTAACGACGGCTGATTTTTCGATTGTAAGGTTGTGTAGCGTGGCCGACTCGGAAAAGATCACACGCCCAACTTGCCCCGACGAACGCGCTCAATTACTTATGTAAACACCTCCCTCGTCTCTCCACGTGGGGCGAAAGCCATAGAGAAACAAGATACACGTGTTCTTGATATTATAATGTTTTAGCATGGAGAGATAGATAGATACATTTAGAAATCGGAGGGACAGGATTGGAGAGGAGCGTTCGAGTGACGACGATTAAGAGAACATGCAGTAGCAGCAACGGGATGCGTGCGTACGAGATTTGAAATAGTTTGAGTGTGTGCGTAGAGCGTACCGGTTACCGGTGCGGATAGCGCAGTTCAAGCTTCGTCCTCGTCTCTTGGTGTTCACTCTGTATAAATGCCCTTGACAAAGGCATGTATCCATTCTTTCTCTCTATCCGGCTATCGGTTAAATATCAGACTATATGGAATCTTTAGTCTTGTACAAGGGACTATTCCACATCCCAAACTGTGATCGAGCAAAGCCGAATATTGCCTTTTATGCGCAAATTTCTTCACGGATTATCGAAAGACACTATTCGACTTTGCTCGATCGGCGAGAGCCTACGTGGCACGCCTGATCTAATGACGGTTTCCCCTGGTAGTGGGGTATAGAGGCTTGAATCCTACCGGAGGACGCATCTTTTCTTTGAAATGTGATTTCTATAATATTCACGGTGGAATAATGGATAGTGACACGTATTGAGGAATCGGAGAGCCGAGTTCGAATTCCAGTCGAATCCATTACATTCACTTACCCTTGGGAAAGTTATAAATTCTCTTCTTCTCCTCCAGCTATGGGTAAATAGCAGGACAGAACGGGTTCTATAGCCTTGGATGGCAACTGGTTTACCGCAGAAATAATGGCAACCTACTGCGGGGAAAGACATCTGCCTCGTCAGTCATGTATCAAAAGATACATGATCGCCTAAGCGTGTATCACGCACGGCACATAACTGACTGATAATATTCAGGCCGCTAGACGACAATAAATAAATATACTGTTTAATAAATAAACGGAGTATATACTCAAATAAGGATAAAAATAACGTTTCATTGCTAATATCTGTCGGATTAATACATAAAAATCCACAACTTCTTTATATATTCGTATATTTTCTGTTTATAGGTTATTTCTATACATACAAATATTGAAGTAAATGGTCTGTTTATAATAAACCTTATTACACAACATTTACCGGCCTGAATGTACGAGAGATCTCATAGAAAATATGCGTCCTCCGACAAGAATCGAACCTGTATCCTACACGGAACCATCATACAGCCTGATGTGCTATTGCACTTACCTACAGAATGAGCGTTTGGTTAGCAAGGTTAAATTAATATATATATATTTTTTCATATATATATATATATATATATATATATATATTTTTTCATATATATATATATATATATATATATATATATATATATATATATATATATATATATATATATATATATATATATATATATATATATATATATATGAAAATAGGAAAGAACACGTTAGGTAAATAATCGGGAGTTCTTTAGTATTTTTGTTATTATTTTTAAAAAGACACTGCTCCATACAGAAGTAGAGCTTATATTATAATATTTTTAAAAAAATATGATTCCTTCGCTACATAAGAATTCTCATGTTTCAAAAACGGGAGCCGAAACCCTCAATAGCGAAGGAATCATATTTTTATTATATATATATATATATATGGATAGATAAATCAAACGACCAGATATATGCAAGTCGCACACCAAAACGTAGGTACACGTATATGCACTAATTAATATATATATATATATATATATATATATATATATATATATATATATATACACAAACATATATATATATATATATATGTATGTATATATATATATATGTATAAATATATATATGTATATATATATATATTCTAAAGAAGTAATTGATTTTTTATTTATTAATCCGAAAGACAATTTTCTCCTAAACGTTATTTTAATGCATACTCTTATCTGAGCAGACGATCCGTTTATTTATTAAACAGTTTATTTATTTATTTCTGTCTACTGGCCTGAATATTCGAAAAATCTTCGTAAACAGGAAAATATGCGCTTTACGACACGATTCAAACTTGCAGAGAGGGACTGGTATTAGATTCGACTTGACTTAACTGACTCGACCGATCATGCAAGGATTTAGAAAATTACTCTATGTTTGGATACGAAACTGAGCAGTTATGATAATTTCGAGAAAATGACGAGGAGGATTTCGCTTAAAGGCACTGTTCAGAACTTTGCTTAATTAGCAAAGCTTCTTCATAGCGGAGTCGATTAAGGTACGTCAGATCTAACGACTGTTCCCCTCTGCCCATCGAATATTCAGGTCGGTAGACGAAAATAAATAAATACACCGTTTAATAAGTAAATGGAGCGTCTACTCAAATAACAGTTATCAAAATAACATTTAAAGGGATGATAATAATAATAATAATAATAATAATAATAATAATAATAATATATATGAATTTATTCGGGTGCTGAAAATTATCGCCTGAAGATATCGAAAGTTTGAAACCAAAGTAGTGGAATTGGCTGATTTCCTAATTTTCTTGAAATTTGAAACCATTTTGGCGTTATAGCATCCAGCAATTCTACCAGCTTGGTTAGTTTTGCATCCAGGATTCGAATCTCTCTTTCTATCACTTGTAAAATGTACTTGATATCTGGTGACTGTAGAGGTTACATCAACACAGGAAACACTTTGCTGTGTTCCATGAACCAATCTGCCAACACAGGTTGGCTTCCCTGCAGTCATAAATTGAAGCAGGTGCTCAGGCAGGCAGCGTCATTTAAATCTCTTCTGTTGGTACCAAGTGTCTGATACTTTCGTGTTGTTTACGCCGAATTCTAGCCCTACCAGCCGAAAGTTGTAGTAGAAATCGAGACATCAGACAAGACATTTTGCGAATCGTATATTATCCAATTTATGTGAACCTCATTTTTTGTTCTTATCTGACATGCGTGGCATCCAGCGTGGCTTTCTGCTGCAGTAGCCCAACTATTTTAAGGTTGTGTATTCAGATATGCTCTTCTGTATACAGTCGTTGTAAAGAGTGACTATGTGCGCTAATGTTGCCTTTCTATCAGCTTAAACCAGTCAGGTCATTTTCTTCCGACCTCTTTTATTAATGTTGTGGATTCCGGGAATGGAATCCTGCACAAATAAATAAACAACGCCAGTAATTGAGATAGAAAAATAAGTGTATTAAACGTAAGAATACAGACTTGAAGTGAAGATTAGTAGTCCAGGAATGCGGGTTAGTAGAAACTATATGTACAAGTCTCTGTAAGTGAAGCCGTAATTATCTCTCTCGCTGGACACTCGTATAACTCTCTGTGAACACCCTGTGTACTGTCTCCGTATCTCCCACCCTGACTCAACGTATCTCAACCCGCAGGTATTCTCTCTGTCAGTATAAGTATACTTTGGAAGAGTCCATCTCGTGTAAAAGGGTCTGCCCCACAACAATTAATAAAGGATTTCTGTTCACAGAATTATCGTTCAGTGGCGTTTTTTTCTGAGCTATTGCGTAAATAATCCTTGTAGAGCAGCAGTATTTCAAATAATAAGGCACGCCAGTCAGGCACCAACGGCCATACTACATTCAAATAACTTAAATCCCCTTTCCCATACTAATGCATGAAATGCATTTCAGCAGGTTGGCATGACCTTGTTTAATTGCCTATTTCCATTCAATTACTGCCGCATCAGTGACTACATAAAAGAACATATTTTAATGTCTACTTAATTAAGTGGTTACTGAGCATATATATATATATATATATATATATATATATATATATATATATATATATATATATATATATATATATATGCACACACGGTCTATCAAAAATATTTTTACAAACTTTGGGGGCGGGTTCCTCCCAACAAAACAAGGACAAAGTCCATATATATATATATATATATATATATATATATATATATATATATATATATATATATATATATACGCAACTCCTTCGGTTTTGAGTTATTAAGTTTAAAGTTTATGAGGCTGTTAAATGTCCAATCCAAGATACAATAAAAAAAATACTTTTTTAAACTTTGACACCGAAACTAGGTAAAATGTCCATATAAACTTATGTCCAAAATGCCATCGTTGTACCGCAACACAGCAACTCATAACAAATGTTCAAAATGTCCACCCTTTGCTTCTACAGACACATGCACCCGTCGGATCATTGACTGGCGGAACCTTTCAAATACTCTGACACGGTGTTGAATGGTTTCGCAGGCCCCATGGCACGTTGATACATAAATCAATTGTTTTAGGAGGGCACAGATAAAAACCCTTAGGATTGATGTCAGAGGAATATGCAGGTCATGGAACTCTCCTACCTATCCATCTTTCATGGTAGATATTCACCTGTGCATCGCGAATAATCGGACAAAAATGTATTGGAGCCCTATCATGCATGAACCACATGCGTCTTCGTATTAGCAGGGGCACATCCTCTAACAGGTCTGGAAGATACATGTAAATTAAGTGGAAATGTTACGTTACAATTAATGAATAAGAAAAGGATAAAAGATTAAATCATAGGCAAATGTTAAAAATGTTTGAATTATGAAAGAAATCGGCGATACTGAACCAAGAGTCAAAGATAAACAAACAAACATTACAACTTGAAATACTTTTCCTACAAATTTAAAAATACGTCATCATTCATAAACCATGTTACTTTACTATCCAAAACTGAGAAAAGGATAAATTAACAAAATTATAGGCATATGTTGTTAAAAATGTTTGAATGATAAATGATAGAGAAAGAAATCGACGGTATTGAACGAACTGCCAGAGATAAACAAAACTTATAAATTACAAATAAATTACGTCCTCTTTCATGAAAATAAGAAATGTTACGCTTAAAAATAAATATAGCAGAATTATTCGTGCTAATGTATAAGTAATTTAACAAATGCAATGCATTAAATATTCTTAATATAATAATTCTTAGTGAGATATTCTTAATAAATTAAACTTACTAAATAACACTTATTTTAAAAATATATGGGTACCACGACTTATCCTAAAAATAAACAAATATGCATTTTAATATTTAAAGATTATGAATGCATAATAATATAATAAAAATTATAATAATATAAACAAAGAAAAATATAAGAATAGATAATAAATGTAATCAAGACTTTGCTTTTAAAATGCGACATCGATTTCTTTGAGCAATGAAAAAAACACGACCGTTATAATTTCGAGTGGCGCTTTCTATAGCATATCCGTCATGCGTAGTTCTCGTCATCCGCTTGTTCAACCGTTGAGATCTGTTGTAATCATCATCTGCTTGTTCTACCGTTGGGGTCTTTGGGGTTGGTCGCGCTTAGTCTGGGTCCTTGTCTTCGACCTTGCCGCGAAGGGTGGTCCTACCAGCAGTTTGGAAAGCTCGACGGTATCGTTCTCAGAGTCATTGGATCACGCAAGCCTCATCACGACAAGTTGCGACCATCAGAGGTACGCACCTAGAAACATACACGGATAGACACACACATATATATGGATGTCGGAGTAAAATGTTCGTCATCAAATATTAATTTTAATGCCAATAATAGAAACAAAACAATAAATAAAGAAAGAAAGAAAGAAAAGTATAAAATCATCATCAAATAAATTATAAAAATTTTTGTTATTCTCGTTGTTAAAAATATTTGAAAGATAAATAATAGAAGAAATTGACTATTTTAAAAAAATAATAAAAGTAGTAAACAAAAGAAAATAACGTCACGACTTGAAACGCTTTTCCTACAAATTTGAAAATACGTCTATAAAAATGTTACGTTACATATGTTACAATCAATAAATAAGAAAAATATAACAGCATAAAATTATCGGCAAATGTTAAAAATGTTTGAATGATAAATGATAGGGAAAGAAATCTATGATACTAAACCAACAGTAAAATATAAAAAAAACAGACGTGACGACTCGAAATATTTTTCCTACAATTTAAAAAATTACGTCCTCTTTCATAAAAAATAGAAATGTTACGCTTCAATATTATATAGTAGAATTATTCATGCCAATGTATAAGTAATTTAACAAAAATAGTCTTAATATAATAATTCTCAATGATAATAGACATTCTTAATAAAGTGAACTCGCTAAAACACGATGTATATCTTGACTTATCTTGAAAACAAATATATTTTAATAATTAAAGATTATAAATGCATAATAATATAACAAAAATGTTAATAAACAAAGAAAAATATAAGAATAAATGGATAATTAAAATAATCAAGTCTTTCCTTTTAAAATACGCCATCGTTTTCTTTAAGCAATGAAAAAACATGTCCGTTGTCTCCAACATCAACGTTTAATATATCTATATATGAGAGGGTCTTGAAAAAGTACAAGTTTAACTAAATGGCTATCAGTTAATTTTGGCAGGAAGGGATCTTTTGGTGGGCTAAGAACTTTTCAGTGAGCATTTTCAACTCCCTGTAATAGGTGTATGCATGAGTTTAAGAGCGTTAGCACACATCACTTAAAGTATTGGCTTATAACTTTCTCGTACATATTCTATGTGGATATCCTGCTTCTAGATGTAACAGCTAATTTTACTGAGAGCTTAACCACAGAAATAGATTCAATGAATTTGATATTATATGATATTATAACACGAATTATTGTCTAACGGAAATAATATGTAGAGAATAATGATGCAGCACTTTGTGAGATTCATTGTAATTTCATCCCATATATTGAATAACATGAGATAATGATACTTTCAAAATGCTAATAAAGTGAAAATAAAGATGTAATCTATTATACATTGTTAACGATTCAAATTGATAAATTACTGATGACTATTTAATATGACCAATATGGCAAAAATCAATATTCTCTATTGCACATCTGAAGAGAATTTTAAAATTTGTTTATACATATATATATATATATATATATATATATATATATATATATATATATATATATATATATAAACACATTTAGCGAATGCCAAATGGAAGACCACCTAACGTAATGTTAAGCAAGGTAAGACAAATTTTAAAATTCTCTTCAGATGTACAATAGGGATTATATATATATATATATATATATATATATATATATATATATATGTATATATATATATATATATATGTGTGTGTGTGTGTGTCTGTGTAAAAATTTTTATACGAGTAATTTGGAATTCACAAAGTCAACGAAGTTCGCTTAAAAGAAAAGTTTTGATAGCTGTATAGTCTCAATGTTAAATTCCCTGTCTAAAAAAAAAAAGAACATATAATATATTTAAAATAATACCGAACAAACGTATACATAAGTAAAATCAGACGAACGGAATAACTACAAACAATAAAAGACCTAGATATACGAGTTGAAACCACTGTGTGCTTTGCAAACCGACTGTCGAGTTTACCCAGCGGCAATTTTGGAAAACAGAATCTTTTTAGATTTCTACGAAATTTTGACTCTGGTTTTGTGTTGTCATCGTTATGAATGGCCTTTGGCCTTTTAAAATATTTTCAAAAAATTGGTTCATCTTTGCTGTGTGCCAAACTTCCGGAAAAACAAAACAAAAAATAGAGAATGCCTTTTCATAATATTCTCTAACTTTCCCCTGACAAAACCAAGAATATTTATTCAAATAACGTGACATCAAATATTTATTCCACTATTTACTTACAATATCAATAATAGAACACAAGTTTAAAATTTTGCGCATTTACACGCATGCACTTATTTGTAGACTAATTGAAGTACTCGTCTTCGTGGGATTACAGGTCCAGACTTGGATTGTAGTTGGATATGACAAAAGTAGAAAGATTCCTTAGTACCCATGACTGACTAGCATGCATTGTTTCCATTAAAGTTAGGCGAAACTGCTGTATTTATAGACCGTTAGTATGTCGTGAGAGTAGACAGAAGTAGTAGTGAAGATGTCCCAAGTACCACTTGCCTAAGCTCAGATATTGCCATGCGAAATGATTTATCAATGAAAAAACCATATTATATTTCTCTCCAAAGCGATATCTCGAAAGACGTCTTTTCTCTCCGTGCGTAATATTACCTTCACTTTCTTTGTTGAACGTGCACGGGTCCTTTCCCAGTTATGTTCACATCAAAGCAAACGGGAATTGAACTACAGCGTGTGGAAGAAGCTGACCAGTCAGCAAAAACCGTATGCGGGAACCGGGTGTATGTTCACGCATGTATAAAGAACACACAAAAATCCTTAATCATATACGCAATATATATATATATATATATATATATACATATATATATATATATATATATATATATATATACTTAATCATATACGCATTATATATATATATATATATATATATATATATATATATATATATATATATATATTACGTATATGTGTGTGTATGTGTGTATAAATTATATATATATATATATTTATATATATATATGACACTATAAGAAGCAATATTACATTTAAAATATGCAAATTTTCAAACAAACAAAAACTATCATATAAAATATAAATATTAAGCACAATATCTAGATTTAGTATAAAATCTATCTCTTCAAGGTTTGGATATTGTCTTCAGGTGAGACTCGGCGCTAAAATGAAGTACATATTCCTAGCCACTGAAGATTGCAGCTACGGAAAATTACCTCTCCATTGCACTAATAAAGAAGGGTCGTGGGTCACCCTAACGCTACTGAGGCACAGCACATGTGGATTTTGATCTGTCACGATTGCCTTCGTCGAGTGGCAGATAAAGAGTATTTCTTCTATTAATCTGCGTGTTATATATAGCTTATCGAAAGATTAAAGACAAAAAAATGTATATATTGAATGTTATATGGGTTTCATAATGCCCATGAACAAACACAAAAGAATGAAGAATATTTTTTTATGCAGTGAAAGTCCTTACATATCAGCGACGGTTTAGAAAGTCGAGAAACACTGACTGATTTTTGATAAGACTCGCTGTGAAAAAAAAACTCACTTTATATAACGGTCTTTTCAATCAAGTTCTTGTCACGTCAGCAAAAATACACAATGATCTACTATGAACATTTGAAACACTTTAGACTTAAATATAAAGAGAGTTTTTCATGGAGTCTCAACGGAGAATCATGCGCAACATTTAACCTTTTGCAACAGTCTGCTGACCATTAATGCAAGCCTCCATTTGTTTTAGCGAATTATTACAGGATATGAGAAATAGGTACTTTACAACAAATGCCAAAACAACACTCATCAATATTTGTTAAATCGATCACAAAGCCAAAAGTAGGATTTCATCCACGGAGTATTTTCATATAAATCTGTTAGTCTGGTTAGTTACTGGAGAAACCATCATGGCGGACCCATATTGTCAACAACTCGAGCGCATAAATGATGCATTACACAAAAATACACGCAGAAATTCAATGGGGATTAACAAAACCAGCATGAAAATATAAAACTAATCGTTTTAAAAGGGATACAATTCTCGCCCTAAACAAGTGTCAAGCAGTCAGAGAGTTAACTGAGGAATTTTAGCTTTTCACGTTTGATGCATAAAAACTTTCAATCACAAAATATTACATCTACGACCCGCATTCTTCCTTCAAACTCTTCTGTCTAGGAATTGGAATACCACTGAAGAATGTATTTGCAAAAAGACCCCTCCCGCCAAAAAACAGTTTAAACAAATCGCATATAACCTTTCGTTCTCTGATCTTTAAAACATTGAAATCGGTCATTGTGAAAGCTGGATTATGTATATTTTTGGATAAATGGTAACGTATGAACTAATCGCAAATCCCACTGAGTAGCAACGATGACTAGCTTAACTTCATACGAATGCTGAAAGATTATCAGAAACAATTAAAGAAGACTGTGATTGAGGAAATCTCTTTTTTGAAAGTAAAATAAGTGCTAGAATCTAATTTTTAATATTAGGTTGTTTGGAAAATAATTTCCGATTTTAGAATCGAATTTTTATTTTTGAATTAATGCATGTAAACAGTCTTTAAATCAGTCAAAATAGAATCTCTGAACATCTGTACATTTCTGCCATCAAGTTACAAGTTTATTTATGCATTTACGATAAAACACTAAAGGTTTATGTGGTGTCGATTTATCGTTTTTTTTTCATCTTGCCAATTCTCTTGAGATAATCTGATATTGTTGAAATGCTGACACTCATTATCTGAGGCAATTTTCCGACATTTTTTCGACTATTTTTTTCAGATTTTGATTGTCAATTGCAGATGGACGTCCTCTACAATCTTGATCTTGATCCCACAGCGATATGTCAGAAATCAACACCGTACTGTCCAATCACAAGTAGATCAGTCACCCCATGCTCAGCAGTTTGAGAAGCATTATGACCAAGCATGAAATCATATGAAAAAGTAAACGCATATCTCATGTTCAAGATGAGCGTCATATAATGTTTTAAGTTTTTATGGAAATCCAACAGTTTTTATTTGAACAAAATATATATAAACAAAAATAAAATGTTTTTTTTTTTTGCTATCCTCTGCCAGCCGCCATGATGGAGACAGCATTACCTTGCACCATCGTCAGTGAGACACGCTGCAAGAGCCACTCCATTTCGCCACTCCATTTCGCGAGGCTCGTTCCTTAATCGAGACGCAATCCCGCCAACTCTCCGAAGAAACGCCATCGAACGAGGGCCAATAACCCCAGAAGTCTCCACTGCCACAGGAGTAAAAATAAACCTGTCCGCAAGAGAATATTTAACTATTGTTTTTTAAATCTCCGCGTTCCGTGCGACAGACCGCGGCTCAACTGCGGACCTGATCAAATTACCGGTTGAAAATATATCGGCACAGGTCGCATCCCAATTCAACGCCTTCGTTACTTTAAAAGGGAAAATGGTAATGTCATCCGGCTGCTTTCCATCACCACGTTGGAGGCCTACGGGTTCGATTTGGGAGGGGAACTCAGCTTCATCCAGACCTCTTCTGATGATGTCGTTTATTTCTGCATGCCTTAGAAAGCGGCGGGCACTATGAGAGAGGATGCAAGCCAAACTCATCAATGGAAGCTCCGCATCTGCATTTGTGACGCTCACATAATTTGTATCCAATACGGATCGCAACTTCGACCCGAGTGCACTCATCATCTAGTAGGGTATCGGTCGATGTTTTAAGTTAAATTCTGAAAAAGAAAATTGATATCGAATTAACAAAGAGGACACTTGAAAGATTAAGGATGAGTAACATATTTTTGTGCAACTATAATAATATATTGGAACATAATTAAGATTTTGTTTATTCTAATATCGGACATTACTTTCCAAACAACCTAATATATATATATATATAATTATATATATAAATTTAATCTGTATGCGCGATAGGACATTTTCAATGAAATTATGTAGGCAGAATTAGTAATTGACTTCAGGAGAAATAGTTTATTTTATTGATTTTAATATCTTGAATTCAGATCTAAAATCGCTAAATATTTAACCAAAGTATGTTTCATATTAATTAAAATGAATGTAAATCTTAGTATGTTAAATAACTTACATACTAAAATTTACATTCATTTTAATTGATCTGAAACATAATGGATAGCGGCCTGGATTTAGGAATCGGAAAGCCGAGTTCGAATTCCAGTCGAATCCATTTACATTCACTTACGTGCTAATACTCTTGGGAAAGGTACGAATCCTCTTCTCCCCCCAGCTATGGGTAAATAGCAGGACAGAACGGGTTCTATAGCCTTGGATGGCAACTGGTCTACCGCAGAAAGAAATGGCAACCTACTGCGGGGGAAAATCTGCCTAGTCGGTCATATATTGAAAGATACATGATCGCTGAAGCGTGTATCACACATGGCACATAACTGAACTGAAATAGCTTACATGTACTTAGTCCCAATTATATGACTGATAGTTACTTAAATGAAGCCATTTCTCTTTGTCATAAGTTGAACTAAAATCCAATTTTGGAACTAATTCATTCATATTTGGCATGAAAAAAATGGAAAAACACAGAATACTGACTATCATCTTATCCAAATTCTAGAAAAATATAGGAAGTCAAAGTAAAAGTTGACGAAAGGTAAGAAAAAATACAACTGAAAATACGACAATAATTATTTGCCTTAAAATGTTTTCAGCTTATTGACTAATTAACTGCAAAAAGGCATAAAATTTGGTAATTATCTTTCTTTTTTCTTGGCCGAAAAATACCTGAACATGAAAATTGTTTTGAATATTATTTATTTCATATTGTATTTTGGTTGGGATGTTTCTTCAATAGCTCTATTGCTGTATGTTTTTTAAAACTTTTGTTTGTTTTTGTTTTGCATTTGCTTGTTTTTTGTCTTTATGGTTTCAAAGATTATTCATAAGAAAAATCTAATTATAATTTAAATGTAAGTAATGGATAGCGGCTCGGATTGCGGAATTGGAGAGACGAGTTCGAATTCCAGTTGAATCCATTACATTCATTTACGTGCTAATACCCTTAGGAAAGGTATGAATCATCTTCTTCTTCCCCCAGCTATGGATAAAATAGCAGAACAGACTGGGTTCTATAGCTTTAGGTAATAACTGGTCAAGGAGAAGGACAACCCTGAATTCAAAACCATGATCCTCCAGGTTGGGGGTTGTGCAGTAGGCTAACAACCTACTCATTTAAAAATGGCCTGTTATAGAAACCGTAACGATATCTCCAAGTAATTTAAAAGGAAATACATATATATATATATATATATATATATATATATATATATATATATATATATATATATATATATGTATGTTTGTATGTATGTATGTATGTATGTATATGAAGAAGAGCTCGCACGATATCACAAAAACACCGTGATTGCGAGTTGAGGTGGCCAGCCTTGTTCATTTATGATCACGCTGGGTTCGCACCAACGCTCTAAAACTGTTAATTGGCTCTGCACACGCCAATAACAGTATAAACTGCAGATGGGCTCTGTGGGCATTTCCCAGGTGGGAAATTGCAAAAATGCCTGTGCAAATGTTGCAATATGCGCTAGCTAGCTGTGCATTGCAACGGGTGTCCTCGATATCGAGTGGCCAATTATTATTATATGAAGAAATATAGTTTTAAGTTGTGCTATATTTATGGAATAAAGTGCTCAATATCAGGGATAGAGCGTGGTAAATATAAAAGTGAACATTGAAGTCAACACTCAGAGGGGACAGACTGTTCCATGCTAGACGCAATCATCAGACCTGATCAATGTTCACTTATATATGTATATATATATATATAATTTAAATAAACTCATTTTTTACCATTTCTTTTATGCACTGTGTCCTTGACCAATCGCGGTTCTACACAACTTTGTATCTTTTGCAGATGTAAGCCATGTTTGTCTGCTTACTACTCCTGTCATGTTCTTCTAACCATTTACGCAAACCCGTTAGATAGGGTACTCGTTGTTTCTCTCTGCCACTCTTGCTTCATTATGTCCTGAGAGTGTCGATGTCTCCAAGCCATCTTTCTTCATTATGTGTTTCAGAAATGTTAACTCCCTTTCCGATTATAATGTCCTTTTTTCCTTCCATTTACTTAAAAAATTCCTCATCGCTTTCATATTACAAACAACTTTTAGCTTTGATGTTTCTTTATTTATCTCCTAACGACTCAAACAAGTAAATCACTAACATATCATCCATGTATTAAATTTTATCAAATTTTATTTCACCAGATTAATAACCGAAATCCAATTACAAGTAACCGCTTAATTTTATATTAAATATAATTGTTTATTTACTGATATAAAATGTTTGGTTAAAGTTTCACCAATTTTTGCAACTTATTCTCATATGCATCTCGATATTATCCCATTAATTTAAATCTCTAATGATCAGAATTATAGAAATATAACGCATTATTTATTTAAATACGTTATGCATGTTAATACTTGTATGATGTTTAATAAACTTGTTGATATCTGCCCTCCTGTATGGCAGCGAATGCTAGACAATCTTCTCAAAGATAATGAAGAGACTTGAAACCACAGAAATGTTCTACAGAAAGATGCTGAGGATACCATGGACCGAACATGAGACCAACAATGAGGTTTTGGAGAAAATGGAAACAATAAGGAAACTTATACTTAAAATCATGCGGTTCAAATTTCTGGGGAACGTAATAAGGACGGAGGGCTTGGAAAATCTGATGCTCACAGGACAGATTGAGGGAAGGAGGAACAGAGGAAAACAGAGCGTAATGTACTTGATGAGCTTCAGAAAAGTGGTGGTAGAACAGGGTTTGGTAGAAATAACAAAAAGACTTATTAAGAGCTACAGAGAAAAGGAAAATGTGGAGGGCCATGATCACTTACGTCTTGAAGGGACACTGAAAAAATAAGAAGCCTTGATAGTGCTGCTAGAATTAAAAAAATCTCGACAAAAAGTTAACGTTATATATATATATATATATATATATATATATATATATATATATATATATATATATATATATATATATATATATATATTAAATAATTAAGAAAGAGACAACATTAAGGTTCCATAACTATTATTTATTTTCCCCAGAAAATATATTTTCTGGTTCATCAGGTCACATTTCTAATTATATATATATATATATATATATATATATATATATATATATATGTGTGTGTGTGTGTGTGTGTGTGTGTGTGTGTGTGTGTGTGTGAAAAACAACTTTGAATATTTGAATGTATGGAGATATTCGAATATACTTCTTGCTTATGGACGTTGTCGATCATGGCTCTCCTCAACTTCCTATCGTTTGTAACTTTCAGCAATATTTTATCCTTACTCTCCTTCCTAGTCCATGTTTTGAAATCCACTTACACAAGCTTGTTGGTTAGGTTACATGATGCTTCCCTCTGTGCCTTTTGTTTTCAGTATGTCCTGTGAGGGTCAAATTCTCGTGAGCAAGAAATTCCAACTGTCTGTTTTTAAGTATAATTGTCCTTTTTGTTTTAATTTTCCTTGCTTGCATTGTCTTTTCATGGTAATCTCAGTGTCCTTCTGTAGAAACAAATCTCTGTTGTCTAAATTCTTCTTTTCATCTGTAAGAAAAAAAATTGTCCAGCTGTTACTGTCATATAGAAGAACGGATATCACTATTTTCATTGTTTCTTACGAAAATGTCTTGTTTATTGTTACGTTGCTTAACATAAGGGACAGCGGCAGAAGAATAATAAAAAAGAGGCAGCATATTTTGGGTTTTACAAGATTTGTACACGCTGCACAAAAAATTCAAGGTCACTACTTAGAGAAGGAATACTGTGCCAATTACTGTTGTTGAGTAGGTATTTGATTAATACTCATTATGCTACATTTGCTTCAGTTCTTGTAAAATCTGCGAAATCGAACGGACAAGAACATTATTAGATACGGATAGGATATTTCTCAATGGATTGTGAAAGGTAATGTCGAATTGTCGCCCAAGAAAAGTAAAAGTGGTGTTTTATTCAAAATTATTCAAATCGAAATTGGATCAATAGAAATGCACTAATGATCCCTCGTAAATGAATCTTAAACAAATATAATTAAATACATGCGTTTAAATATAATTACAAGAAATAAGGAAAGGCAGCATAGTTTTAGAGTTTTTCTTCTTCACTTTCTTCTTTTTCTTATTCCTTTTCTTCTTTTTCTTCTTCCTTTTCTTTTTCTTCTTCTTTCTTTTCTTCCTCTTTTTCTTCCTTTCCTTCCATTTCTTATTCATCTTTTTTCTTCTTCCGTTTCTTTTTCTTTTTCTTCTTCTTCTTCTTCTTCTATTTTCTTCTTTTTCCCTTTCTTCTTTTTCTTCTTGTACCTTTTTCCTTTTCTTGTTCCTTTTCTTCTTGTTTTTATTTCTTTTCCTTTTTTACTTCCTTTTCCCTTTTCTTCTTCATCTTCATTTTCTTTTTCCTCTTATTCTTCTTGTACCTCTCCTTCTTCCTTTTCTTCTTCCTTTTTTATTTTTCTTCTTTCTTTTTTCTTCTTTTTATTCTTCTTTTTCTACCTTTTCTTCTTTTTCTTCAATTTTATAAGCATTTATTCGGAAGAAGAAGAAGTAGTAGTATAGCTTTGAAAGGAGTTGATGTGGGGCAAGTTTAGTGGAAATAAAACTGAAACCTGATGGTTATGACAGAGTTCTTGCAGACGAAACGGCGTTTCTTCGTGTCGTGACAATAAAGTTTGGTATTAGCCGTGCCACATAATATGGCGAAGTAAACGGAAGGACAGCCGACTTTCATGCCGTGTTAATCGGTGCGAATCGAAAGAATTACGAGTCGCTGCGTTCGTAGTTTCGTTGACATCAGATACCGGTGCACATGGCTGTTGTCTCATCAGGGCGAATCATTTGAGAGTTTCGAAGACAGGGAGAAAGTGGATGTCAGGTCGATAAAGCACTTGGGTGAAAGAGGAAAAACGAGAATGACCAAGGAAAAGAAATCGGAGATATTCAGCTCAAGAAATATCAAAAGAAGAACAGGCAAAACGAGACCAAGAAGAATGAAGGAAACGAAAGAAATAAAACAAAGATAAAAGAAAGAAAGAAAGAGAAGGCCATATGAAATGAGATAGACGTAAAAGAATAAGTAAAAGGTGCAGGAAGATTAAAAATAAAACGAATACTAAAATGAAAAAAATAGAAATTTTGTGAGAAGTAAAACAAATAAAGAAGAAGAGTTGACAGATAGATGAGTTACGGGTAAAAATAAAGAGATACATGCAAAATATATATATATATAAATAGACAAAGATAAAGAAATTTGAAAGCGATATAATCAGTTGGCGAGAGAGCAGATGATAACGAAAAATGAAAGAAAAAAAAAATTAAAGAAGATAGAGGGAAACGACTTATTAAGTACCGTAAATTTTAGGGAATACAAACGAGAAAACGCCGAGATGTTGTTGAATGTGCTGAATAAAAGATAAAGTAAAAACGAGAGAAAGAGGGAAGAATAAAGTTAAAGAAATAAGAAAGAAAGGGCAAGTGTAACTAGAAAACGAGGCAGGTGAGAAAGACGAGAAAGATTGTAAAGAGGAAGAGATGATAAAAGGCATATGTCGAACTAGAGCGGGGGGTAAAAGAGAAGAGAGAAAAGAAACTGGAGACGCGCAGAGCGTAAAAAAATGATTTGCAAATGGAAAGAAAGAAAGGAAATGACGAATGGGCAGCTCTCTCTTTTCACTCTACAGACAAAACTTCTTTTTTTTTCGGCTCCCTCGGTCTCATTCTAATTGTAATTGTACGCTCCTGCAATAGCCCTGTCGTCGTCGACGATGACGAGGGTGTCAGTGGCGTCGGCAACTTGATATTGGCGGGCGGCTGCAAAATAACTTACACATGCGAACGCATCCGGTTTCGTGCGTCTCTCTGCATGGCCGGCATATCCCATCTATTATGATGATGAGAATGGACATTTACCGCACACGTAAGCACACGTTTCTCGATAAATCACGCACCGTCGGTGGCAGCCATCATTGGAAAAAAAAGGAACGTACATTCGAGGTCTGTAGTCATCACTGGGCAGACCAATTGGTCGACTTGAGAAGCTGGCAGTAAAATCTCCGTGTCTAGTTCATCTAGCGGGATACTATTCTCCGACTAATTCAGAAGAATACCCGAAGTAGAAATTTTTTTGGCCTCTTAAGCAACAGAAAAGAGAAAATTGTTGATATTCGGCTCTAAAAATAGGGAAAAAAAACAGTTTAATCGGTAAATAAAAGAATAGAATCAAGTCTAAAGTCAGAAAAATCCAGAAATCTGAAACTATATAAAGAACGAGGAAATGTTTTAATGATACAAAATGGAGTAATAATATCGACAATGATTTGATGTGAGTGTGAAAGAAAGAGAATAATGAACACATAAGAGTTTAAAAAGGAATTAAAGAGAGAGAGAGAGAGAGAGAGAGAGAGAGAGAGAGAAAGAGAGAGAGAGAAAGACAGAGAGAAAGAGAGAGAGAGAGAAAGAGAGAGAGAGAAAGAGAGAGAGAGAAAGAGAGAGAGAGAGAATAAAAGTAATAGAGAAAGACCTTAAGAATTATATATGAGGTTTTGTAATAGAAAGTGAACTGAATGAGAAAAGGGAGTAAGTAAAAGGACGAAAGCAGAGAAAAATACATGAAAACTGAGTAACTTTTTAAAAAGAAACTATGATTACATTTCCTTATATTAGAAGTCAAACGTTATTTCAAAACAAGATAAATAAGGAAAACTATAAAAAGTTAACTCCTTAATTTAATACACACACAGACACACACACACATTTTTAAAAAAATAATTTCACCTCAAACAGTACAATAAAGCCACTAAGGCGCGATTAGTCACCGAGAATATGAGAAAAAGAAAAAAATCATTGTTAAGGAGAGAGAAAAATAAATGAATAGGAATTAAAACGACAAAAGATAATCATTGACATTGCATTTAAATTTTTGAAGGTCAAAGTTGACCGGAAGTATTGAAGGTCAAAATTGACCGAAAAAGAGGGAGTGAGAAGTGCAAGAGAAGAAACTGTTAGCATCTAACAATTCCAACTGTAAAATAAACTGCTCATCAGAACAATTATCGTGAAAATATTAATAGAAAAACAACAGGGAAGCTACATTCTGGCCGAGGATAAAGTGACTGAAGCCGAGATACCAGGTCAGGACCGATAACATTACAGATTCTTCTTTGGATTTTATCAAGAATCTCTAAATACATAAATACATAACAGAAACACCAAACCAGTTGTAATAGCAATATTCCATGAATAAACGAATGGTAAGATTATAAATAAAGTTAGATTCTGAAGGAAAAATCATTTAGCTTGACACAGCAAACCAACTTTCCTAGTAGTAGATTTAGCAATTGATTCAATATAGAATTCCAACTTCATAAAATCGGAAAACGTTAACCTAGAGGGCGCAAGGAGGTTAGCATCAGTCATACCAATGGAAGACTAAAAAGGTTCTCTAAAACGATTAAAAGAGAGCAGTTTTGTTTCGGAGGCGTGAAAAATTAACAAGCCATTTCTTGCCCCAGTTAACCACGGATTGTAGATCATTTTTGAGATAATCTGCTAATTTGACCTTATTAGGCTTTCCATTAAAATAGGAGTAAATAGTTCTTATAAGCACACACACACACACATACACACATATATATGTGTGTGTGTGTGTGTGTATTTGGTGGATCTAGGCAGCATATGTTTATTTAAACAAGTTTTGTTCAAGATAACAGATAAGTTACGTCGATTTTATCTTTAATTAATGTCTCTTCTTGACGGCTTCATTTCCGTAACTTGGTATAAAATATACATAAGAACTGTCCTCAAGTTATGTCAGTTATTGTTAAGGTTTGCAGCATTCGAATGTCTTTGATCATTAACAAAAATAAAATAAATGAAATTCAATATCCGGTTAGTGATTGCATCTTTGTGAAGATTTTGAATTTTAAGTCTTCAATGTTTATGCTGTAACGTGAACGTACGAGTGGGGGTATTTTTGAGTTTAAAAAGCTTGTCGTCCGGAAGTATGTAGCGTTGGGTGAATTCTGGGAATTTGTCGTGTCTCTTCCATAATCCTACGTGGTTTTGTTGATTATGAGTTGTTTCGACTGAATATAGATAAATTCTTACCTTTTCACACGTATTTACAGTTTGTGTTGCTGAGTATTCCCAAAGATCTGTCTTATAATTTGGGTTTTCTCTATCATATCAGTTCATTTTGGTCGGAATTATGACACGTGTATCTAAGAAAAAAAACTCGCTTATACGTCCTATACAGGCTTTTTTATGATAATTTTTCAAATCCAATTTCTAATAGGGTAATTGAATAGGTAAATAAGTTATGGAGAAGATTAGCTTTTAATGAAGTTAACTTGTTAATAAGTACAAGTTTAAGGATTTTAAACTTTTACAAAATACAATGAATCGTAAGTGTTGTTATTATTATTATTATTATTATTATTATTATGTTCTATTATATCAATGGATTATATTTTTACAGCTGTTACATCTTGTTTGTGGTTTGAGTGTGTCTCATTGCAATAAAATAAAAAAATATTGTTGTCTGGCAAGGTTGTATGTGTTCCTAATATATATATATATATATTTTAGAATTGGACATAGCCCGACAATTTATTTAAAGACATTTATATTATGTTTAACGTTCTTTTTTTTTTAATTTATTTATTTATTTATTTTTTTTATAGATACATGTATTTAAGCAAATGCTCTGTTTTTATAATAAACAGTATTAAATAACATTTACCGGCCTGAATGTCCGAGAAATTTTCATAGAAAATTTTCGCTCTCCGACAGGAATCGAACCTGTATCCTATACGGAACCATCATTTCGCGTGATGTGCCTTAACCTTTCGGCCACAGAGCAGCGTCTGGTTAGCAAGGTTAAGGCACATCACGCGAAATGATGGTTCCGTATAGGATACAGGTTCGATTCCTGTCGGAGAGCGAAAATTTTCTATGAAAATTTCTCGGACATTCAGGCCGGTAAATGTTATTTAATACTGTTTATTATAAAAACAGAGCATTTGCTTAAATACATGTATCTATATAAAAAAAAAGAACGTTAAACATAATATAAATGTCTTTATATATATATATATATATTTCATGCTATACGCAATCGTCAGACAGAGTATTTAGAGATAGGAAAAAAAAACTTATATAAAACACAAGCTTTATAGAGAGGACGATTTGTCTGAAATGGAACTCATTGATAAGAGTTTGTAAGTACATATTGTTAATACCTGCTCTACAGCAGTCATCTTTTGTGTTTCTCTATCGACAGAGTTATTCAAACTTACACTGAAAACCAAAAAAGAAAAAAAAAACGGTTTTCCATTAATCAAAATGATGCCGCATAATATGTATACAAGATTTTGATAATGAAACAGTTTTTCCCAGAAGCAATGACAAAATTTTGCAAAGCAAAGCAAACTAAAAACATAAAGTAAGACAATATAAGAAAATGAACTAAATAAAGTATTTTCCTTTGAGCATGTGCAGGTATTCCCTATATATATATATATATATATATATATATATATATATATATATATGTATGTGTGTGTGTGTGTGTGTGTATCAGTTGACTTCTAGCATGTGAAATTCTTTTCTTTTTTCGCAACAATTTTTTTTTTATATAAAGATGATAGTGTATAAGTGTGAACTTTAACATCGTCTCGGTTGTGAGTCCGCCCTGAGGTTTTCTCTCGCTGCTAGCAAAAGAGCTTCTAGCTAAAAACCTTACCTTCCTTTTTCCGGCGCTAAGCTAGTGAATGCGGGAGAGATTCGTTTGACTTTTTTTTCAAGTTAAATTCTTTTTGCCAGGTTTCCAATGCGCTAACTGAGGTTGCCATCTGCCTACAGATCCTGGCTATCTATCTATCTATCTATCTATCTATCTATCTATCTATCTATCTATCTATCTATGCAAACATGGATCTATAAAATGTAGAAGCGACCTGTCATACCTAGCACAAAGGTACACAAACATTTATAAGAGTAACACATTCAGTAACACTGACGTATCTTCTCATACATACAGATGTAGACAGTGATATATTATAAAGGTAAGATTTCAAATAGATTATTATAAAAGTGTATATCGACATAGGTGTGTAAATTGATGGTAAAAGGTATCCTATATGATTTTTTCTTCCATTATATATATATATTTTGCTTTTCTAGTTTTATCTGTGTTTTGTTTGTTGCAGTTTCTTAAGATTATGAGACCGTCATCCCTGTCTTTCCCAAATAGTAAATATGCGAACAGCACAATGCTTCCTAAGTTTATCTGGGAAATAAAAAACAAAACACACACCACACCAAAAACATCTTGGAAAATAAGGAAAAAATCATCAGCCTACAACAACCTATCAAAAACTTGCAAACTTTGCTTGGAGGAAAAAATAGCTATCATTACCTTCCCAGATCAAAATAAATTATTAAATAAAAGATCCGAGCTAATCTCAAAATGCAGACATGAAAACAAATTTTTACTACGTAATTTAAAATAGAAAAATAAATAAATATATAAACAAACAAAACAACAAGAAAATAAGCAAAATAAATTACTCCAAACAAATTACAAAACCACACCTGTTAGAATATGCGAAATAAAATCAAAACAAAAGAACGGACGAAAGTTATAACTGTTATATAACGATAAAAAATAAAAAAATTAATAAAAGATAATATACTACGTTACTTAAAAATCGGAAGCCAAAAATATATAGTGTAACAAATAAATAACAACAAGTATAATAAATTGATCTAAATACATCCAAATATATAAATAAACTAACAACCGATTACGATAAACTAGCCGTTTAGAAAAAACAAATAAAGATAATCAACCCAAATAGATAAATTAAAAACTGTTCCGACCAAAATAATAGTAAGAATAAACCACAACATCCCACCCCAAAATTCAACAAATAGATTTAATCAATGACAAATAAACAAATATATAAGATAAAAAATAAAAATGAAAATAAATAAAAACAAGCAAAACAATCTGACCCAAATAAATAAGCAAACATCCGACTTCCGGTAAATGACCGCCATAATAGACTACCAACAATAAGCTATATAAACAAATTTTTACTACGTTAACAAAAAAACACCGATCAAAATAAAAAATAAAT
>OZ038478.1:77992739-78007739 GCA_964036315.1 Acanthosepion esculentum
TTGGCAGGCCGGGAAGACGGTTATTGGGGCAAGTTGGGTTAGCTACCCAGCTTGCATGTTCCGCGAGGAGCAACCCAAAAAATGCTACGAAGTACCAAAATGCATCATACCCCCAGGGGATCCCGAGAGGGGGGGCGAAAGAGATCCCCAGAAGGACGGATTTAATGGTAACGGACGGAAATGCCCAATCGATTATGAGAAGATGCATATGCGGCAAGATTTGCAAAAATCAGAAAGGCTTAAAAATACATCAGAGCCGGATGAAATGTCTTGAGGGGGAAAATCAGGAGCAACGTGCAGGTACATTACCTGGTAAAACGGAGGAGGTGCAGGTCCAGGAGTCATACCACAGTGTCCAGTCACTCCAAGCTACGGTTTCTCCCACTCAGAGCACGGAATCCAAAAAGAAGATAAAGTGGCCCCCAGCGAACAACAAGGGGGCATGGCAGAATTTCGACACGGATATTTGTGACATACTCCAGTCGGCTACAAAGGGAGACGTGGATAGTCGCCTGAAGTTCATGACCACAATAATCACTAGCATGGCTTCGGAGAGATTTGGTTTCCTCGAGCTACGCCAGCCAAAGACGACCTACACTGCCAACCGTAGGGAGAAAAGAATTAAGGAATTAAGGAAAGAAATAAGATCCCTTAAGAAGATCTTTAAAAGGGCGAACACAGAGGAGCGTCAACCCCTCGAAGAGCTGCGAGGGATTCTCAGAGAGAAGTTAAAAACCATACGGCGCGCTGAGTGGCATAGGAGAAGAAGAAAAGAAAGAGCAAAGAAGCGAGCAAGTTTTTTGTCCAACCCTTTTGGCTTCGCAAGAGCATTGTTAGGAGATAAACGCAATGGAAAATTAGAGGCATCTCAGGGAGAAATTAACAGCTATCTCCAAAATTCCATGAGTGATCCTTCGAAAGAGGAAGAACTAGGTATAAATACCAGATTGATCACTCAGGAGCCACCAGTGTTCCAATTCGACATTGGCTTGCCCACCTGGAAAGAAATGCAAGAAGTTGTGAAAGCAACCAGATCTGCCTCAGCACCAGGACCGAGCGGAGTGCCCTACATCGTGTATAAGCGGTGTAAAGGTATTCTCAAAAGGTTGTGGAAAATACTAAAAGTAATCTGGAGAAGAGGCAGGATAGTAGAGCAGTGGAGATTCGCTGAGGGGGTTTGGATCCCGAAGGAGGACAAATCAAAGTCGCTGGACCAATTTCGTGTTATCTCCTTGCTGAACACCGAGAGTAAGATCTTTTTCGGGTTACTGTCAAGACGCCTATCGAAATTCATTCTAAGAAATGGCTACATTGACACATCTGTCCAGAAAGGCGGGGTCGCCGGAATGCCGGGTTGCCTTGAGCATACAGGAGTATTGACACAACTCCTAAGAGAAGCTAAAGAAAGCAAAGGGGACCTGATTGTGTTGTGGTTAGATCTTGCCAATGCCTACGGGTCCATGCCACACAAACTGGTGGAGGAAGCTCTAAAGAGACATTACGTACCTCCATCGGTTTGCGATCTCATCGTGAACTACTACGAGAATTTCCAGTTGAGAGTTGGCGCAGGTACCACGGTCTCGGAATGGGTGAAACTGGAAAAGGGTATAATAACAGGTTGTACAATGTCTGCTGTCTTATTTTCTTTGACCATGAACATGCTGGTAAAGGCAGCAGAGGTTGAATGTCGAGGCCCCATGTCTAAATCAGGAGTTCGCCAACCACCGATAAGGGCCTATATGGATGATTTAACCGTGACAACGACATCTGTCACGGGAGGCAGATGGCTATTAAAGGGCATCGAAGAAAATATGTCCTGGGCCAGAATGAAATTTAAACCAGATAAATCTAGGTCTCTAGTATTAAAAAGAGGCAAAGTCATGGAGAAAGTCCACTTTTCAGTTGCAGGAGCAACAATTCCGACCCTGAGCGAAAAACCTGTGAAGAGCTTGGGAAAAACCTTCAACTCTGGTCTGAAGGATACGGCCGCAATCCAGCAGACTAAAAAGGATCTTGAGGAGTGGCTTACAAAAATAGACAAATCAGGATTGCCAGGGCGTTTCAAGGCATGGCTTTTCCAGCATGCAGTATTGCCCAGGATATTGTGGCCGCTGCTAGTTTATAATGTCCCCATTACCACCGTGGAAATGTTAGAGAGAACTATAAGCAATCGGTTGAGAAGGTGGCTCGGTTTGCCGAGATGCTTAAGTAGTGCGGCCCTCTATGGTAACAGCAACGCATTGCACCTCCCCTTTAGTAGCATTATAGAAGAATTTAAAGTCACAAAAACAAGAGAACAGCTGCTATATGCAGAATCCAAAGATCCAAAAGTGGCAGCAGCTGGAATTCAGACTAGATCGGGCAGGAAATGGAGCGCTAAGGGAGAGTTGCAAGTGGCGGAAGAGAGACTTAGGCATAAAGCTATACTGGGGTCAATAGCTAAAGGCAAAGCAGGGTTGGGATTTTTTCCCAGCAAACTAAACAAAGTTGCAAAAGGTAAGGAAAGGCGACAACTCATCCAAGATGAAGTCCGTGCAAGCGTAGAAGAAGCACGGTACTGCAGAATGGTCGGCCTAAGTCAGCAGGGAGCCTGGACAAAATGGGAGAACATTGATCGGAAAAAAATTACCTGGTCAGATTGCTGGCGATCAGATTTCAGCCAGATTAGATTTCTGATCAAATCGGTCTACGATGTTCTTCCGAGCCCAACGAACCTGCACATATGGGGGAAGAGCGATACCCCCAATTGCCAACTGTGTGCAAGGAAAGGGTCACTTCAACATGTCTTGAGTAGTTGCCCAAAAGCTTTGGGTGATGGTCGGTACCGGTGGCGCCACGACCAAGCCCTTAAAGTGATTGCAGAGGAGGTGACCAAAGCAATAAGGGCTAATAAACATCAACCCGGGAAGACGCTAAACCGAATTAACTTCATCAAAACTGGAGTAAAGGTTCAGAAACAGAAGAGAGAGAGAACGAGCCTGTTAACTACCGCAAATGATTGGCAGTTGATAGTGGACCTAAAGACCCAGCTGAAATTCCCCAAACACATAGCCGAAACATCACTCAGGCCAGATCTGATATTACACTCCGACAACACGAAGCAGTGTATAATTTGGGAACTGTCGGTGTCGTGGGAGGAGTTTATCACACTGGCCAATGAGAGGAAGAGGTCCAAATACGAAGAACTTGTCGAACAATGTCGTCGCAAGTCATGGAGAATACACTATGATCCGATAGAAGTTGGTTGCAGGGGCTTTGCAGGTCAGTCACTGTGTAGAGCTCTTGCAAAAATAGGCATAGTGGGTACAGAGAGGGCGAGAGCGTTGAAGGACATTACCAATGCAGTTTTAAATGCTTCAAAGTGGATTTGGCTTAAGAGATCAGAGCCATGGAAGAATTAAATGTTCCAAACATGCTTGGGGAAATGGAGGAGGGTCAATCTATAAGGTAACATTGAGGAATTTAATTTAAGGTAGTTAATCCAGCATGGAGGGTGTTGAGAAGTGTTAGCGCACGTTGGGGGAGGGTCATAGGAGTTGTTTTTTTTATCAATTTCAATTCTTATGTATGTAAAATTAGATCATAGTGTTCATAGTTTAAAAGTTAGTGGTAATACTAGTATTAATTTACTAGATTCATGTCGAATAATATTTATAATTAAAAGCGAATATGTTACTTATTTGAGTAGTTTAGGTTTTCTTAGATTTTTTTTTAATAAATTAAGTATATTTAATTATTATTCCTTGCTTAGATTAGGTCATCGTATTATTTTAATTCATAGATTACAAACTAGTAAGAAATCTCAATAGATAGAACGACGAGACAAGTTTGCAATGAACTGTTTCGTAAATTCGTCTATATTACTTTAGCTTTTTAGGTTTTAAAGTAATATTATTATTATTTTTCCTTGCTTAGATTAGGCCATTGTTCTGTTTTAATTGATAGGTTACAAAACTAGTAAGAAATTTAAAATAACAAGATAACTTTGTAATGAACGGTTTCATATAGGGTTAGACTTAAAGATTGTTATAGAATAGTAAGAATTATTGAGGGTTTTTTTTTTTTTTTTTTTTTTTTTTTTTTTGGCGGGGGGTAACGTAAGTGGTAGTTAAGTTTTTGTATTAGTAATTAATGAAATGTAAAACATTGGATTGAACCTTGCAAGAACGAGTCCAGCTTACCTCGATACGAATTCCAGGAAATGGCGCAAAAAAACCGGATGTAGCAAAATGCAAGACTATATATAGGAGGGAAGGGGGGAAAGTCCTTATTTCATTGGCTGATGTTGACTGACGTATGTCAATAAGAACGGTCGGAATCCTAGCCATATTTTATTTATCTTTTTTGCAATGTCGAAGTGCGTAGCAAAACGCTATCAAGGAGGCGGCCTGAATCTTGTGGAATTAGGTCGGGGTTGCTGTTGGAGCCGATATGATGCAAAACCCGAAATCGGCTATGAAGACAGTGCATCACTGAAGACCTTCCTTGTTGCATCTGAAATGTATTACTCTTCTAAAAATCTGATATTATTAGTGACGACTGGGAACAGACCAGTTGGCAACCAGGGAATAGGCCTGGTGACGGTTGGAGAGACAATTGGCAGGCCGGGAAGACGGTTATTGGGGCAAGTTGGGTTAGCTACCCAGCTTGCATGTTCCGCGAGGAGCAACCCAAAAAATGCTACGAAGTACCAAAATGCATCATACCCCCAGGGGATCCCGAGAGGGGGGGCGAAAGAGATCCCCAGAAGGACGGATTTAATGGTAACGGACGGAAATGCCCAATCGATTATGAGAAGATGCATATGCGGCAAGATTTGCAAAAATCAGAAAGGCTTAAAAATACATCAGAGCCGGATGAAATGTCTTGAGGGGGAAAATCAGGAGCAACGTGCAGGTACATTACCTGGTAAAACGGAGGAGGTGCAGGTCCAGGAGTCATACCACAGTGTCCAGTCACTCCAAGCTACGGTTTCTCCCACTCAGAGCACGGAATCCAAAAAGAAGATAAAGTGGCCCCCAGCGAACAACAAGGGGGCATGGCAGAATTTCGACACGGATATTTGTGACATACTCCAGTCGGCTACAAAGGGAGACGTGGATAGTCGCCTGAAGTTCATGACCACAATAATCACTAGCATGGCTTCGGAGAGATTTGGTTTCCTCGAGCTACGCCAGCCAAAGACGACCTACACTGCCAACCGTAGGGAGAAAAGAATTAAGGAATTAAGGAAAGAAATAAGATCCCTTAAGAAGATCTTTAAAAGGGCGAACACAGAGGAGCGTCAACCCCTCGAAGAGCTGCGAGGGATTCTCAGAGAGAAGTTAAAAACCATACGGCGCGCTGAGTGGCATAGGAGAAGAAGAAAAGAAAGAGCAAAGAAGCGAGCAAGTTTTTTGTCCAACCCTTTTGGCTTCGCAAGAGCATTGTTAGGAGATAAACGCAATGGAAAATTAGAGGCATCTCAGGGAGAAATTAACAGCTATCTCCAAAATTCCATGAGTGATCCTTCGAAAGAGGAAGAACTAGGTATAAATACCAGATTGATCACTCAGGAGCCACCAGTGTTCCAATTCGACATTGGCTTGCCCACCTGGAAAGAAATGCAAGAAGTTGTGAAAGCAACCAGATCTGCCTCAGCACCAGGACCGAGCGGAGTGCCCTACATCGTGTATAAGCGGTGTAAAGGTATTCTCAAAAGGTTGTGGAAAATACTAAAAGTAATCTGGAGAAGAGGCAGGATAGTAGAGCAGTGGAGATTCGCTGAGGGGGTTTGGATCCCGAAGGAGGACAAATCAAAGTCGCTGGACCAATTTCGTGTTATCTCCTTGCTGAACACCGAGAGTAAGATCTTTTTCGGGTTACTGTCAAGACGCCTATCGAAATTCATTCTAAGAAATGGCTACATTGACACATCTGTCCAGAAAGGCGGGGTCGCCGGAATGCCGGGTTGCCTTGAGCATACAGGAGTATTGACACAACTCCTAAGAGAAGCTAAAGAAAGCAAAGGGGACCTGATTGTGTTGTGGTTAGATCTTGCCAATGCCTACGGGTCCATGCCACACAAACTGGTGGAGGAAGCTCTAAAGAGACATTACGTACCTCCATCGGTTTGCGATCTCATCGTGAACTACTACGAGAATTTCCAGTTGAGAGTTGGCGCAGGTACCACGGTCTCGGAATGGGTGAAACTGGAAAAGGGTATAATAACAGGTTGTACAATGTCTGCTGTCTTATTTTCTTTGACCATGAACATGCTGGTAAAGGCAGCAGAGGTTGAATGTCGAGGCCCCATGTCTAAATCAGGAGTTCGCCAACCACCGATAAGGGCCTATATGGATGATTTAACCGTGACAACGACATCTGTCACGGGAGGCAGATGGCTATTAAAGGGCATCGAAGAAAATATGTCCTGGGCCAGAATGAAATTTAAACCAGATAAATCTAGGTCTCTAGTATTAAAAAGAGGCAAAGTCATGGAGAAAGTCCACTTTTCAGTTGCAGGAGCAACAATTCCGACCCTGAGCGAAAAACCTGTGAAGAGCTTGGGAAAAACCTTCAACTCTGGTCTGAAGGATACGGCCGCAATCCAGCAGACTAAAAAGGATCTTGAGGAGTGGCTTACAAAAATAGACAAATCAGGATTGCCAGGGCGTTTCAAGGCATGGCTTTTCCAGCATGCAGTATTGCCCAGGATATTGTGGCCGCTGCTAGTTTATAATGTCCCCATTACCACCGTGGAAATGTTAGAGAGAACTATAAGCAATCGGTTGAGAAGGTGGCTCGGTTTGCCGAGATGCTTAAGTAGTGCGGCCCTCTATGGTAACAGCAACGCATTGCACCTCCCCTTTAGTAGCATTATAGAAGAATTTAAAGTCACAAAAACAAGAGAACAGCTGCTATATGCAGAATCCAAAGATCCAAAAGTGGCAGCAGCTGGAATTCAGACTAGATCGGGCAGGAAATGGAGCGCTAAGGGAGAGTTGCAAGTGGCGGAAGAGAGACTTAGGCATAAAGCTATACTGGGGTCAATAGCTAAAGGCAAAGCAGGGTTGGGATTTTTTCCCAGCAAACTAAACAAAGTTGCAAAAGGTAAGGAAAGGCGACAACTCATCCAAGATGAAGTCCGTGCAAGCGTAGAAGAAGCACGGTACTGCAGAATGGTCGGCCTAAGTCAGCAGGGAGCCTGGACAAAATGGGAGAACATTGATCGGAAAAAAATTACCTGGTCAGATTGCTGGCGATCAGATTTCAGCCAGATTAGATTTCTGATCAAATCGGTCTACGATGTTCTTCCGAGCCCAACGAACCTGCACATATGGGGGAAGAGCGATACCCCCAATTGCCAACTGTGTGCAAGGAAAGGGTCACTTCAACATGTCTTGAGTAGTTGCCCAAAAGCTTTGGGTGATGGTCGGTACCGGTGGCGCCACGACCAAGCCCTTAAAGTGATTGCAGAGGAGGTGACCAAAGCAATAAGGGCTAATAAACATCAACCCGGGAAGACGCTAAACCGAATTAACTTCATCAAAACTGGAGTAAAGGTTCAGAAACAGAAGAGAGAGAGAACGAGCCTGTTAACTACCGCAAATGATTGGCAGTTGATAGTGGACCTAAAGACCCAGCTGAAATTCCCCAAACACATAGCCGAAACATCACTCAGGCCAGATCTGATATTACACTCCGACAACACGAAGCAGTGTATAATTTGGGAACTGTCGGTGTCGTGGGAGGAGTTTATCACACTGGCCAATGAGAGGAAGAGGTCCAAATACGAAGAACTTGTCGAACAATGTCGTCGCAAGTCATGGAGAATACACTATGATCCGATAGAAGTTGGTTGCAGGGGCTTTGCAGGTCAGTCACTGTGTAGAGCTCTTGCAAAAATAGGCATAGTGGGTACAGAGAGGGCGAGAGCGTTGAAGGACATTACCAATGCAGTTTTAAATGCTTCAAAGTGGATTTGGCTTAAGAGATCAGAGCCATGGAAGAATTAAATGTTCCAAACATGCTTGGGGAAATGGAGGAGGGTCAATCTATAAGGTAACATTGAGGAATTTAATTTAAGGTAGTTAATCCAGCATGGAGGGTGTTGAGAAGTGTTAGCGCACGTTGGGGGAGGGTCATAGGAGTTGTTTTTTTTATCAATTTCAATTCTTATGTATGTAAAATTAGATCATAGTGTTCATAGTTTAAAAGTTAGTGGTAATACTAGTATTAATTTACTAGATTCATGTCGAATAATATTTATAATTAAAAGCGAATATGTTACTTATTTGAGTAGTTTAGGTTTTCTTAGATTTTTTTTTAATAAATTAAGTATATTTAATTATTATTCCTTGCTTAGATTAGGTCATCGTATTATTTTAATTCATAGATTACAAACTAGTAAGAAATCTCAATAGATAGAACGACGAGACAAGTTTGCAATGAACTGTTTCGTAAATTCGTCTATATTACTTTAGCTTTTTAGGTTTTAAAGTAATATTATTATTATTTTTCCTTGCTTAGATTAGGCCATTGTTCTGTTTTAATTGATAGGTTACAAAACTAGTAAGAAATTTAAAATAACAAGATAACTTTGTAATGAACGGTTTCATATAGGGTTAGACTTAAAGATTGTTATAGAATAGTAAGAATTATTGAGGGTTTTTTTTTTTTTTTTTTTTTTTTTTTTTTTGGCGGGGGGTAACGTAAGTGGTAGTTAAGTTTTTGTATTAGTAATTAATGAAATGTAAAACATTGGATTGAACCTTGCAAGAACGAGTCCAGCTTACCTCGATACGAATTCCAGGAAATGGCGCAAAAAAACCGGATGTAGCAAAATGCAAGACTATATATAGGAGGGAAGGGGGGAAAGTCCTTATTTCATTGGCTGATGTTGACTGACGTATGTCAATAAGAACGGTCGGAATCCTAGCCATATTTTATTTATCTTTTTTGCAATGTCGAAGTGCGTAGCAAAACGCTATCAAGGAGGCGGCCTGAATCTTGTGGAATTAGGTCGGGGTTGCTGTTGGAGCCGATATGATGCAAAACCCGAAATCGGCTATGAAGACAGTGCATCACTGAAGACCTTCCTTGTTGCATCTGAAATGTATTACTCTTCTGGAGGGGGACGATCTCAGCGTGCGGCACCTTTGGAAGGTGCTTGAAAACTATACCACGGTTTGACCCAAGCCTTGTGAGTGAAACTGAGTAGCCGTCGATAGATATGCTAGCACGAAGTCAAAAGTCATCGTGACCGAGGGTTTGAGTGTGCTGGTGTTGTTCAGATTGTTGATCATTATAGATAACACGTTCTCTCCCAGAAACTGTAACTAATGTCTGCTCAGTATAGTTGCAGTATAAAACAAAAAGTGGTTGGCTCTGTGGGTGTTGAACAAACACAAATGTGTCTGAACGAGTGTCTGCAACAGGGATTGGCTAGCTGCCCTAGTAGATGGGTATCCTCGAATACGAGTGACCAGCTATAATACACACACACACACACACATATATATAAATATATATATATATATATATATATATATATTGAGAATTGAGGAATCGGTGTGCCGAGTTCGAATTATTCCATTCACTTACGTGCTAGTACCCTTGATGTAGGTGTGTGTGTAAGAAAGGGTGCTTAAACATATATAAGGATGATGATAAACCTCGTTAAGATTCCGTTCAAATATCCAATGTTTGGTCATATATATTTTGTGAAGTCAGTCAAGATATGAACTTTTGTGCAATCCATCGTTTATATATATATATATATATATATATATATATATATATATATATATATATATATATATATATTCATATATATATAAAATATTAATTGGTAGGGATAATTCCAAGGAGGACATTAATCCGAAGAGAGCTTAATGTAAGTAACAGAGCAATATAATAATAATAATAATAATAATAATAATAATAATAAGTACAGACGATCCTTAAAATTTCGGTTACAATTTATTTCATAAATATATTCAAATATTCATTTCTTCAGATCGAAGTTTATTTTAGAAATGGAATCAATTTATCTAGAGAAAAGGAAAAAAGGATAGGAAAAAAAGAAAGATAAAAGAAAAGGAAAAGAAAAATTATATTAAAAGAGGAACAAAGAAAGGAAAATTTCAATATAAGGTTTAAAAAATAAAAAAATAAAACAAATTGAGGTTAGAGAGAAAGAGAGAGAAAAGGAGAGAGGGCGGGAAAGAAAAGAACGCTGTGTGAGGGGAAATGTGTGTGTGTGTATGCAAGTATGTAAATTTTTAATCAATTAATGGATTTTTAAAAATCCAACATCACTTGTTATTACTATAAGCGTACACGTGTTTCAGTTGGTGTCCTTTTGTCTTTGTTTCTTAAACAATGAAAATAATGTCTACCGGTCTAGATATCGAAAGATTTATTAACAAAATGTCCATTGACTTATTTTCTTTATTACAACTTCCGATTTTACAGCAGTAGATATTAATTTCACTATGTAAGGGAAAACAGGGGTGCATATTAAAACACGTGTACACACTAAATGCAACGTTTATAGTATTAGGTATGTTAGTATGCGTTTGTTGTTTTCTCAGTCACATTTTTTTAATATGTATGAATGTGCATCTATTTTACATTTACGTTTGCACTTATATATACATATATATATATATATATATATATATATATATATATATATATATACTTCTCCCTACTACACATATATAATTTCATCAGTAAAACATTATTTTGGTCCGACCAAGTCGTTCTTGAGGACGATTCCATTCATTCATTCCATTGCCAATACATACATATATATATATATATATATATATATATATATATATATATATATATATATATATCTTAGGAAATGACAACGTTTCGTCCTCTATCTCTCTCTCTCTATATATATATATATAGAGAGAGAGAGACAGAGACAGAGAAAGAGAGAGTTACGATGAGAACGAATAAAATAAATAATAAATATCCTGAAATAGATTTTATATATATATATATATATATATATATATATAGTACTGGACTCGCCCGTCATTTTTTCGACGTATGAGGGTCAAGCAATTCAATTCCTAGGGACCGACAGCCAGACGCATATAGTGGTGAAGGCTTTGTGCATAACCAACCACACTTTTTGAAGAGGCGAATCCAGAGATTACCAGTAGGCATACAAGGCTAAAGAACACAGTCAGCAATTTAACCACATGTGGGGGTGAGAAGGAGAGGATTCATAAGTGAATGTAACGATTTCGACCGGATTTCGAACTCGGCTCTCCGATTCCTCAATCCGAGCCACTATACATTATTCCATCGTGCCTCCAATATATATAGCATATCAGATATTTCAACACACAACTCCAGCAATAGGTCACAGTACAGAAAATGTTGCAAAAAGTACAGAAAATAAGTAATGAAATTTCGATTAAAAATGCTTTAAATTAGATGATTTAAACAGTAATTGTAATGATGACATGACGACAAGTAGATATTTCATTCGTGTAGAGTATAGTAAAGCCACTTGTTCAGTATCAATATATGAAACTGCATTAATTTCAGCATTCGCAAACAATTTTTTTTTTAGAAATCGATGATCAGCTACCTAAAATATGCTTCTTAGCAATTTACGCGTTGCAATAGGCTGATAAACAAGTCTAAGTAAGCATATTTATGCTAAGTCACTATATTTCATGCAATACGGAAGTCTAAAATGATCGCTCGTATTTTGTAGGTTAAATATAGAGAAGAAACACTTATTCTTGAGTATAGTTAGAATGATTTGCATATTCATATGCACGTCTTTCCTACATATCTATCTATCTATCTATCTATCTATTGAATCACCATGGTTACTTCAGTTTAAAAACATTAAAATATTTAAAATGCAAATATGGAAGAACAAGTAGTAATCATTCTCTCTCGCTTCCTACATACAGAAATACAGACAATATACACATATATATATATGTATATGTGATTAAACAGCTTTTTCATTTACATATAAATTAATATTTACATAACTATTTAATATGTGTATGTATGTAGGTAAATACTAACGTTCATTCTTGCATTCGCCTGCACACATGCCTGGTTTTATTTGCCGCGGGGTTATTTTCGTTTGAAAATATGTAAGCAACAAAATACACATTCTTTAAATTAATAAAGAAGTACGCATTTACCTCAAAATACTTATGCTTTGTAAAAGCCACGGTTAAGACTAGCTTTAGGCAGTTCGTTGGAAGAGCAGGAGAAAAATATATCGTGATAATTTATGCTTTTTTTTGCTGTAAATAATTATTTCTACAGATTCATAGACTGTTTTACTGTAAAGATGATAGCACTGGGAGTTTCACTAAGCAAATAAAAACAAACTAAATAAATATCAAATTTTGATCTATGTATCTGCATATCTCAGAGTGTTTGCGTTAGAAAACTTAGAGGGAAGATCTTCAAATACATTTATCGCTATTTCAGATCTCAATTTACGTTCCGAAAAATGTGTTTTAGAGCAAAGATATTCAGTCGGTATTCAGCCGGTTCATAGGTACGCTACGAAAAATTTCAAATATCATTAATTAAATTATTTTCAGAAGATGTTTAAAGAGTCATATATTTGCGAAGCAAGCTTTTCTGCAATAAACAGAAATTATGATTAGGTTCAAGTGTAAGATTAAATTTTAACTACAGGTTTAAGTTCGTTGCCTAAGTTCAAGTTTGTCCCAGAAACTTAACTATAGGCTCAAATATGGCGCTTAATTTTAACTATAGGTTCAAGTGTGAGGCTAAATTTTGACTTCAGGTTTAAGTTCGTTGCCTAAGTTCAAGTTTGTCCCAGAAACTTAACTATAGGCTCAAATATGGCGCTTAATTTTAACTATAGGTTCAAGTGTGAGGCTAAATTTTGACTTCAGGTTTAAGTTCGTTGCCTAAGATCAAGTTTGTCCCAGAAACTTAACTATAGGCTCAAATATGGCGCTTAATTTTAACTATAGGTTCAAGTGTGAGGCTAAATTTTGACTTCAGGTTTAAGTTCGTTGCCTAAGTTCAAGTTTGTCCCAGAAACTTAACTATAGGCTCAAATATGGCGCTTAATTTTAACTATAGGTTCAAGTGTGAGGCTAAATTTTGACTTCAGGTTTAAGTTCGTCGCCTAAGTTCAAGTTTGTCGATGAAGTTTAATAATAGGCTCAGGTGTACCGCGAAGGTTTAACTTTGAGTTCAAATGTGTTCTGAGATAAAAAAAAAAAAAAAGTTGAAAAACATTGTTTTAGATTAAGGCTAATCTATGTTCATCATGTGTTTTTTTCCATATCGCTACTTGTGTACCAACAGTGAGTATTGTTCTGTCTGGTAGAATGTCATATCAGCGGGAAAAATAGCTAGATTGATATGCCGAGTTCAAATTCTAACCGGGATCGCTGCATTCGATTTTACACATAGGTATTAATTTATCTATAACCCCAGCGAAGCAGAAAGAGATCTCTATCCTTGGGTGGCAACTGATCTAGGTAAAGAAAAATTAATTTAAAACCAGTCTGGTTCACCCATGACCTTTAATGTTTTACAAAACTATTAAACGTAGTGGGGTCACACAAAGAGATGCATTTAAAGAGCAACATTTATATGTATTCGAATACATCTGCTGAAGATAAAAGTCGTCACGGATGTCGGCCGACAACATGCGTATGCTGGGCCTCATATACTTGGTTTGAGGAAAAGAAGATTTACACGTATGGACATACATTTGCGCTCTTCAGAATATATATGATTTCATGTGTCAGTTTGGGTGCGTTGCAGAACTCGTTTAGAGCTGAACGTAACATGTTTGTCTTCCTATGTATCGAATATCTCGACTAAGTTATAATATACTTGCTTAAACTTATCAAGTATTTTCATCAGCCTCGATAAATGATTAGTACATATGCATCCATATATATATATATATATATATATATATATATATATATATATATATATATATATATATATATATATATATATACCCAAGTTTAGGATTGGTATATACGGAGTGAATTCCAATTTGACAAGACACCAGAAGTGTTGAAACAAAATGGCTATTTTTGTCGTGATTTTATAACATATTTATGTTGTAATATTCAAATAAATAATTATATATATATATATATATATATATATATATATATATATATATATATATATATATATATATATATATATATATGATATAAATCACGTGAAAGAGGGCGAGATAGAAGGAATAAATGTGGGAAAAAGTTCCTATATATACATATATATATATATATATATATATATATATATATATATATATATATATATATATATATAAATCACGTGAAAGAGGGCGAGACAGAAGGAATAAAGGTTTGGAAAGAGTGAGTAGTAGCAAGAGGGAAATTGAAAGGCAAAGAAACAGAAATATTTTAAAAGAACTAATTTTGTATATCTGAGAGAGAGAGAGAGAGAGAGAGAGAGAGAGAGAGAGAGAGAGAGGGAAGAAGAGAGTGAGATGTACACGGAGACAGTGGGAGATAGAGAAAGCAAGAGAGAGACAGAGAAAAGAGAGAACGATGGAGACAGGGACAATAAGAGAAGGAGAGAGACAAAAGAGAGACAGATGGAGACAGAGACCGTGAGAGGAGGAGGGGGATAGAGAAAGAAAGAGAGACACAGGGAAAAGAGAGCGATTGAGACTGAGACGGTGAGAAAAGGGAGAAATAAAGAGAAAGAGAGAGAGTGAGATGGAGAAAGAGACGGTGAAAGACGGGGGAGATAGAAAAAAAGAGATATAAACTGAAAAAAGAGAGAGAGACGATGAGAGAAGGGGAGAGATGAAGAAAAAGAGAGTGATGGAGACAGAGAGGTGATAGAAGGTGGGAGAACAGAGAAAAGAGAGAGCGATATAGACAGAGAGGACGAGAAGATATAAGGAGAGAGAGTGATGGAGACAGTGGCGGTGAGAGAAGGAGGGAAAAAGAGAACGAGAGAAAGACAGAAAAATAG
>OZ038478.1:78012739-78090239 GCA_964036315.1 Acanthosepion esculentum
TTAAAAATATGATGATTTTCTCTATTAAATTTGTCTGTTTTTCTTAATATTTGAAATTGGTTTCTTTCTTTCCTATCTATCTATCTAGCTAGCTAGTTACATGCTTGCATCTATTATGTATCATTAAATGTACTCGTATATTTCGGATTTTTTTTTTCGTTTTCCTTCATTTTCGGAGAATTTCCATGCACATGTGTGTAACAGAAACAGAGACAGAACTAATGAACTAATTACATAACTATTCTCAAATATATAAATATAGGCACACAATTTTGGTGGAAACACGTTCAAAAAGCTAGCGTATTTGTGAGTGTATCCGCACAGATATATATGTAGAAACAAGCTCGAAAATAAAACTGATGACGGAGTTATATGTAGCTACAATATATATATATATATATATATATATATATATATATATATATATATATATTGATGCGTATTTGGACAGAAACATTTCTTTCATGAATCTTTCATTGAAAAAGGCTGACAAGGAAGATTTAATTAATCTTTTATTGAGTTTTTCCAGCAATCTAACATATTTCCGTTTTTCAGGGGTTAAAGAATTTAGGAATTGTCCATAATTATAATTGTTCCTAGTGCTTATGTGTGTGTGTGTATGCATGTATATGTGTGTACGTGTGTACGCGTGTGTGTGTGTATGTGTGTCTGCTAAGTGGGTGAAAAAAATCACATGGAAAGCAGCAGCTTTCCGAATGAGCTATCAGCATCAAGGCTTAAAAAATAGCCTCGTAAATTTTTCATGTAAGTAATATATATATATATATATATATATATATATATATATATATATATATATATATATATATATATATATATAATATAGATATATTATATATATACGTATAATATATACATTTTGAATTGGACATAGTCCGACAATTTATTAAAGACATTTTTTATATGTTTAACGTTCTTTTTATAGATACAAGTATTTTAAGTAAATGCTCTGTTTTATAATAAACAGTATTAAATAACATTTACCGGCCTGAATGTCGGAGAACGAAAATTTTCTATGAAAATTTCTCGGACATTCAGGCCGGTAAATGTTATTTAATACTGTTTATTATAAAACACAGCATTTACTTAAAATACTTGTATCTATAAAAAAAAGTTAAACATATCAAAAATGTCTTTAATATATATATATATATATATATATATATATATATATATATATATATATACAACAATCAAATCTAACTATTAAATCAAAGGAATGAATTCGTGATAAAATATCGACATAAAAACAAATTCAAATTTCTGTAATATAATTTTACCATAATTAGCTATCATATTTCCATAATATATTTCTGCTTTAATTAGTTACCCAAAATCACTCCCCACTATCTCTTCAAATACCGACAAAGAAATCAAAAACTAATTTTAGTTTCCATATTGTATTCCCCCACTCTAAATTTTTTTTTTATACTATATTAATTATAATGTATAAACTTTCCCCTACTTGGACATCTCCCTACCTATATTTTTGTTAATCCCTTACATCCTTTTATCTATATATTTTAAATTTATCTTGGCATTCTATTTTTTTATTTCTCTTTTAATTTTAAATTAAAAATTCATTTTTTCATATAATCCCAAATTGATGTCATAAGGTTAATATTCGGCTTTATTTTAATAAAACTTCTTCCCTTTAAGACGGATACCTTCCACTTTCCTCTGATCCCTGGCTCGTGCCTTTCGTCTGAATGAAACATTGAAATGTGTAAATTCTGTATTAGATGTTTTGGGCAAGTTGCATTTGTTAACTTTCACAGTTAAAATCTACTTTCTACCTAATCTAACTTTATAGGCATGAACTCATTCCACACCGGAGTTAGTAAGACAGACGACCAATATCATCGTCTGTCGAAATAGGCTATTCTCTATATGAGTTCATTTTGGATTTATTTGTTTATTAATTATATTGCTCTGTATTAATAATTACGTTGAGCTCTTTTTGTGGATCAGTTCTAATATTTTATATTACTAGGATCCACTTGGATATATATATATATATATATATATATATATATATATATATATATATATATATATATATATATATACAGAAATATAGTCTTAAAGTGTGCTATATTTATGGGATAAAGTGCTCAATATCAGAGATAGAGCGTGTGTAAATATAAAAGTGGACATGGAAGTCAGCACTTAGAGGCGACAGTCTGTTTCATGTTAGTGCAATCGTCAGGCAATAAATATATAAGATAAAAAATAAAAATAAAATTAAAAAAAACAAACAAAAAAACAAGCAAAATAATTTGACATAAATAAATAAACAAATAAGTGACTTCCGGTAAAAGTAACCGCCAAAATAGACTACCCATAATGCACCACTGACCCTTATATATAAATAGCCGAGAAAAATAACAGCACTAGTTGCCTGACGATTGCACTAGGATGAAACAGACTGTCGCCTCTAAGTGCTGACTTCCATGTCCACTTTTATATATATATATATATATATATATATATATATATATATATATATATAGAGAGAGAGAGAGAGAGAGAGAGAGATAAGGGGGGAGAGACTTACATAACTCTAAAAGAAAAGGGCGGTGCAGAGACAGTGATTGAAAAGCAATTGTAACGTTAAAGTGAAAGTTTTTCTTCAAAGCAATTCATCTTGGGTTTGCTCTTCTCATCATTCCTTGTCCACCTGAGCCTAATCTGGTTTTATTTTTAGGGGCATTCACAGAAAACCACTCCCTCTGCTAAAAGCGACGGCGACGGAGATTAAATCTTCTATACTGCCGACAGAATCCAACTTCACTCCCTTTCACGGCCAACTCGTCAAGCTAATGTGGCAAACCAAGCGAGAAACGTTCTTCCCTGGCACAACCGATTGTCGATATAAATCTTCGCCCTGGTCTCTCTCTGCCTCTCTTCGGCATCGAAACGAATCTGTTATGGAAGTAGTAACTCTGGACAAAATATTGTCATGTTTTACTCTTTTCTCTCCTCCGATATCAGGTCACTTTAGCGCATTCATAAGTCCTTGCAATATGGTCACACAAGACTACGGGAATGATGCAAGTGGTTGTGAGTCTCTTAACTTTATTTTTCACTGCGGCACCGAAGCGTTATTGATATCGTCCCGAGTTGGCCTGCCGCTGGGAATATTCATTCCTACCGTCACTGATGGTTTTAATAGCGTATCAAAGTTGATCGTCCCCAGTGTTGAGTGCCATTGTTGATGATGTAGAAGTATGAGAAGTACGAGATGCGCAAGTTGATGCCAGTATGTGATAAATTGTTTTCTTTGCTTCAGTAGAGACATAGTTTTATAGTCACTATTTTAGCTACGTTCCCTTTCAGAACATTCACCTACCGCAACCTTTGGCATATAGAGGATGTGTGGGTGTGGGTGCAGAGGATAGTGGCTCGGAATGAGAAATCGGAGAGCCGAGTTCGAATTCCAGTCGGGTTCCTTACATTCACTTAAGCACATATGCCCTTGGTAAACGTATGAATTCATATCCCCTCAGCTATTGGTTAAATAGCATGACGTGTACATGGAAAAATCACTCAGAATGTCGTTAATACCATATAGATATTCTAACAATCCAAAAATATATCCAATATAACAACCCCTTCAGTTTCTAATAGCCGACAAAAGGTTGATAAACCGTAAAACAAATAAATGAATTAATCAATCTCTGTATGTCTGACTGCCTGTCTGTCTCTCACTTATATGAGTGTGTGTGCGCGGGTGTGTGCTGTGTATTTGAGTAGTAAACCGCCTCTAGTACATGTTCCAATAAAATGAATGACAAGGTAATTATGTCATTTTTTTATCCTGTGTTTTTCTTTTGTGTCAGCAAGAGTTTTTCGTGGGGGATGGGTAAATTGATGTGAGGTAGAAATATTTTTAATTCCCGATCACGGCTAATACATTATGACCGTGTTCCTAGTTGATATGTTAAGGGTTGCTTTTTGTTTTATGATAAAGGCTTCTATTATTTTCAAACGTTTTCTTTTCAGTTAGAGGCGTGCATTACATTTGTGTTTTCGACGAGTAAGTTATTTTTTGCTTTAAGTTTGTCGACATACATATATCGGCAGAGCAAGTCCCCATGTATTAACATAACGCATCTTGTACATGCTGCTAACTTTTCCCAAATTCACATCTTCGCCTTTTCAACCCTTGCAAAAACGTTCACACATTATAACTTAAAATAATGAAGAATAAGTTCTTTTTGTTGATGCTAATGAATGAAGGGCATCTCATAAAAATATTTATCAAAGGCATTAGTTAAGACTTTGTACAACCGGTAATTTGAATTTTTTGAGTGTGTCACAATGGAACCTGGCTGTGATCAGGATACCCACATATGAAAGTGGATGGTAAATAATTTTTTCTGAGTCTGAAGCGTATGGTTTTTCGTGACCAGCAATAAAGCCTCCGCTGTTCAGAAAGATCAGAAAAGAAATAGAATAAATAAATAGATGAAAACTTTCAGGATCAAGTACTACTTGATCTGAAGTTAGGATTTTCCGGTTGTAGGCATATATAATCAGAGTCACATTGAGAATGGTCTGTTTTCAAGCCGCCTCTTGACTGGTAGCAGTCCGTCGTTGGAGATGCAGAGAGGCAGAGGTAGAAAGGCGCATGTCATAAAGTAGCGATGGGTAGTGGGGTGATATCTGAGAGTCGGCTGTCAGAGTGACCGTAAAGTGACAGAGCAAGAAAGATATCGAGTTAGTGTTTTTGCTGGCCGAAGAGAAGATCTGGTCCGTCAGCCCAGTAGTTCTTTTTGAAGTCGGGGCGCACTCGAAATCCTACCAGTAGTTGTAGGCGCACTATATACAAATTTCGGAAAATTATGTTCTAATGAAGTCAGATATCGCAGAAAAATATAATGTAATAAAACATATAAAATAAAACATATCTTAAATTTATTCATTCTTGTGTTTATGAAAAACATAAGCCTGATGAGTCATAGAGATTTCTTCCATATCTGGGCGTATATTTGATAGGCAAACTCTCATTTCCTCCTCAACACATTGAAGAGTTCCCCTCTTTTTGCACTTAATTGTGGTGAGAGTAGAAAAGCCTAATTTACATAAATATGATGTTGCAAACTGTAGTAAAATGGTCAAAGCTTTTTTTAGATATTGAGACATATTCTTCTTTTATAGAAATCCAAAAAAGGTTCAAGAGACAATTCATTATATTTAATCATCAACCCACGATTAGCGGATATGATAAAGTAACTAATTTAACACATTTGCTTAGAAAGAAATAAGTGATAAATTGTAAATGATAAATTACGATGAAAGTATAAATAAGACAACTTTTAAATAAACAATCCTAATTCTCGTCATCATTTTATGTTACATAATACATCTTTTAGTAATCAACTTTTTCGAACTAGGCATGGAGGATCGACCAGCAACTCCTTTCAGTTCAATACAGCAAAACAAAAGTTTCCTATCACTGAAGCTTTCCTCGAGGCCTATCCGCAGCGAGACGGGTACTGCAATATAATAAAGTAAATATATTTATTTTTTATATCTGGACACATATTCTTCTGGAATGCCAGGGTACACCTAAATATCTTCCAGGGCGCACCAGTGCGCCCAGTTGCAACATTTGAGAACCACTTCGTTAGCCCATCGTAAAAAAGACGGAAAAAGCAGCGAGGATACTCATAGTGTCACCTCCTTACACTCAGACCGTGTCACGTGAATCTGTGAACATATACACAAATATGTTGGAAGCAGAATTCGCGTTGTCACCTTTGGGCTTTCATATTTTTTTCGTTTTTTCATTTATAATAACTCAATCAAATCAGCTAGGTAATCCTTATATTAATCAAATATTAAATGCAGAATGATAATAAAACCTCCCTCAATAATAAGAATCTAGAGATTATTTTGAAACAGCAAAGAAAATTTGGCGGCAAAATCATAGAATGTATTTCCTGATTAATCATAATGTATCGTCGATGATATGGAACCATATCTCTGCAGCCTGTTTAGACATTTATAGTCAGTCAGTTATGTGCCATGCGTGATACACGCTTAGGCGAACATTCCAGTAGAATTCGAACTCGGGTCTCCGATTCCTCAATGCGTTATCCATTACTCCACTGTGCCTCCCAAAGTCAGTTATGTGCCATGCGTGATACTCGCTTAGGCGATCAGTATCTTTCGATAATGACTGACGAGGCCGATTTTCCCCGCAGTTGTTTGCTATTTCTTTCTTTTTGCGGTAGACCAGTTGCCATCCAAGGCTATAGAACCCAGTCTGTCCTGCTATTTACCCATAGCTTGGCGGGGGAGAGAGAAGAGGATTCATACCTTTCCCAAGGGTATTAGCACGTAAGTGAATGTAATGGATTCGACTGGAATTCGAACTCGACTCTCCGATTCCTCAATCCGAGCCACTATCCATTAACCCAAGACTTTTATAGACAGACGCAATTAGATAAAGTTAGTAGTTCTATCGAGACTTCACCAAGGCTACTCACATCATTATAAATAAAACACAATGACGCAAATGCATTAAAAACGCAATCAAATCAACTAATCACTCCTCACTCATTAGCTTAGTATATATATAAAAACTACTGAGGATTTATTAATTATTATTATTATTATGATTATTGCTCAAATATGTAAACATACCACATTGTTACTCTTCATTTTCTATACAAACAACAATGTAGTTCAACAAAGTAACATAATACATAACAATTTATCTTTTGAAAGTAATTGTTCACAGTTTAAATCTAAAATTTATCTTTCTCATTGGGTGCATTCAATGTCCAATGAAGTTCGCTAGTGTATATAAAATATATTCTATAACAATAACGCATAAATAAAATGTCAAGCGTTATTTCTCATTAGTGTACAAGTAAAAATAAACATTATCACACAAGATCAAGATGTGCAATAACAAATTAATCGAACCTTCGCAAACACGTAACTGTGAACCTTTGTTATATTTTAATTGTAAATAGATAAAAATAACGTATGTTTCTCTGCAGTTTTATTGTTTCTGACCTTAATTTACATTCCAAGTTGATATATATTTCTTGAAGGAATATGACTAATTATTTCAATTGTTTTAGTTAAGATTGTAAATCGAAATCATTTCAATATCTTATTTTGAAAAATTCAACCGGATTTCATGTTTTTCATATTCATTAAAGAGCAAGATCCGCGGGTAAGGAAGTATTTCTTGATTTTAACGAAGATTATTCTTCCTGACTGGAAGAAGAAAAAAAACATATCCCTTCTTCGATGCTTTACATCTTTTGCAATATTATTCCTCATGTTTTCATTATATCCTATTAATATTGTTTATTTTTTCCACGGTATTTAAAGGTAAAATATATGTTTATTTTGAAAAAAGCCTTTTATTTGGAACCGTCTTTCAAAAAGGAGTGATTTGATAAGTTTTCTCTTTTGCTAAGGTACATTTTCTCATCAAAGTTTAACAAAAATTTAAGAAGTTTATCTAGCCCGGTTATTTAACAAATGCTGTATTGACCAGTATTCATTCACAAACCTAATTTGAATTTTATTAAAGAACTAGTAGCCATATCCAGCTGATCGATCAGAAAAAGCGTTCAATTAGAATGGAGCAAAAAGAACATCATGTTTAGATGTAACAGCGTCTATCTTCTTCAATTACTTTAAAGTACATTCATTAAAAAAACATTTTGAATTAATGCAATTACTGATATAACAGAAGTAGTCTGTATTTATTTAATCGAAGTGAGTCGAGGACATGAAGGGGTAAAAAAAGTAACACGAAGACCCACTTCAGATCACAATGATTTTGAAGTTTTTGAAATTCAATTTGTCAGTGTGCTACCAGGGATGTAATAGAGGATACATTTATAAAGCAATTGTTAAGTTTGAAAGTTGGTAGAAAGATCAACGAAAAATAAGAAAGAAACCAGTAAAATTAGCCATTTTTCGCTATTTACGCGGGTTTTCACTATATGGGTGGACTCAATTATCAAGTTAAATTACTGTTAAACAATCAACTTATTGATTTGCTACAAGTGAGTGAAATTTGTATTAGATTTCTTGAAAATTGGGGGAGTTTTACTTTAAAATTTGTATTGAAATCGATTTGTGTTGAAATCGATTTTCGTTTTTCGCCAAAAGTAGTGGGGTAGAACTAAAAAATGAGGTATCGCTGAGCTTGACATGGTGTAAGTAACCTACATACCGATTTTTAAACGAAATTTAAAGGGAAAAATTTGAATTCATCGATTTTTGATCGGCTTTATGGATTATTGATTTAAAATAAAATTATTGATTTTTTACGCTAAGAACCTATCTCTTACATTGTACAGTGTATGTGCCAAGTTTGGTCAAAATCGGTTGGATGGATCTCGAGTGAAAAAGTATTACAAAGACAGCCAGCCAGACACACAGACATCCGATGTTATATATATATATATATATATATATATATATATATATATATATATATATATATATATATATATATATATATATATATATATATGTAAAAGACTGAATAAATCATGAATCGACAATTTTCAAAGTTTAAAAATTTAACTAGAAGTAACACAAGTGTGTTGGTGTGTGGATTGCTTTGTTTGTTTTGTTTTACGACATATCTACACCTCAATGCGTTATTTAATGCGGATAAGATTTTTACAATACAGTGTGGTGCATAATTATAAAGCCAGCTTAATTTTATCTTTAAACTTTAGCAATTGAGATAATTTTTTAATATTTTGTATATTATTATATAGTATTTATAATCTGAATGTTTCAAATAATTACTATGAGTAGAAAATCAATTATTGTAAAACTATTCAAAAACTCGAAAAACGATTGGTGCATAATTATAGGCCCATTAAAAAAAATTATTACAAAAATTTATAGAAATTAATGTTGAATTTGTTTTCCGTGATTGGCTATTAATTCAAACACTCTATTTTTCATGGAATAGATTAAATTCTGAGTGTCGTTTTGGTTAATTGAATCCCAGGCTTTCAAAATTTCACTTTTGAACTCTTCCTTGCTATTAAATTGGTGCCCATTCATATATACTCATCTAAAGAATGTCCCCCAAACGTTCTCGATAAGATTGAGATCGGGTGATCTTGCAGGCCAATCCATAACATTGATTCGGTTAGCTTGAAACATTTTCATAGTGGACTTGGCTTTGTGAATAGGAGTGTTGTTTTGCTGAAACACCCAATTTCGACCGTCATTTTTTTCCAAGAGCAAGAGAACAGTATACAATAAATTCTGATAACCCAAAGCATCAAATCTTGCGTCAATGAAAACAATTGGAGTTTTGCCTTTGAATACCAATGCCACCCAACTCATAACACTCCCCCCTCCTTGCAAAAGCTGTGAAAAGATCAACTTCTTTCTAATCCATCCGGACCGCCCAAATTAATTTTTTTTCATCAGAAAATATCACACCATCTCATTGCTTATCCCAAATCATATGAATTTTTGCCCAGTTGAAGCGCTCTGACATATGGTGCTCGGCCAAATATGGAATGTTCATAAGTGTTGAAGAGTGGTAGAGAAAAATGGCATAATGGCCGCTAGGCAACGGTTGAACAGTGATAGAAAAAATGACGTAATGCCCAACCACCTGTTGAACAGTGGTAGAGAAAAATGACGTAACGGTTGAGCGGTGTTAGAGAAAAATGACGTAATGCCCAGCCACTGGTTGAACAGTGGCAGAAAAAAATGACTTAATGCCCAACCACGGGTTGAATGGTGGGTAAGCACTTGTAACTATTTTTATATCTACCGGGGAACATCACATGCTAATTATTTGCGAATTTTGAATCAGGAGCTGAGGCAGAAGATTAAAATAGTTCAGGAATGCAGGACTCAAAGGGTTAATTACTTTATTTCGTATGAACTTTCTTTTGATATTTTGCCTTTAATGATTTAAAAAGAAGAATTCACTTCAATGTCTAAATAAGATGGAAGCAAATTAAAATTATTCATACAGAAAATATAAATGAAATTAATTTAATAAGACATTTTAAAATGTTTTTTCATAACGTTGCTCTCAAAGATCAGCAGCATTTTAGCCGATTCGTGGGCTCGTCGATGTGATGTAATGGTTAGAAAGCTTGTCTCCCTAGATCAATTCGAACTGAGTCGAGAGGTTAATCTGGACATTCTGTCACAACTCATCTATACTTAGTAAATCCCTATTCGTTGAACAAGAGAAAGAAAGAAAGATACTTAACGTGGAGCAAGAAAGAAAGAACTTTAACCTGCAGAAGAGTGGAGTATAAAAACGTATATTGGGAAAGGATATATATATATTATAAATTAACTGATTTAAAATATGTTTGTTTCGCTACACAGTAACAACCATATTTCAAAAATGGAAGCTAAAAACTTCAAATTTAATTTTGTAATTAAATTAAAAACATTAGTTCCATTTCATCTTCAAGCGAATATTGCAGTAACTTATTTTTTAAATTTACTGAGTTTTAAACGCACACAAAAATTCATAATTCACTGTTTCCAAGGTTACAGAGAAATCCAATCATTCATACAAGTGGTGGTAGCGTGTTCATTCTTATTAACTTTTGTTGTATCAGTTATTAGTTACGTTCGAAAAAGAGGTTAAGTTTAGGGAGGCTATGGATGTAATTTTTCAACGAATTCTGTCTTCCGTTAAATGCATGTCGTCTGGGTTTTTTTTAATTCTATTGTTAACGGCAAAAATTCTTTCGGCATTCTTTCCTACTTGTATACTTGAAGATTTTTGCGGGGGTGTTTAGGTTATAATACTTTTTATTTAACTACAATTTTAAAATATTTTCACTCTTAATTATTAATAGATTATATTTCTTTTTAAAACGAGTAAATGTAATAGAATTATTTACCTTATATAAAATTATTTTTTCAAATCAAATATAAGTATGTATATTACCAGCTCGCATTTTTCACATTTATTTTTAAATATTATTTAAGGAAAATTTTTGACAATGACGGTAAAAAATAGCTATTTCATTTCTCTGATTCAGTAATTTTTTATTTTTTAGAAACTTAGTAATATATAGTTTCCCATGTATGCACAAAGGACATGGGTCATTTAATGACCTACATATTCTAGCTTTTCTTATTAATTTCCATTTTACTGTCGGTGTTTTATTGGATTCTTTTAAGTGCCAGAAGTACTTTGAGAGAGATGTTTGATTTTTATATTTATTAATCCTATATGAACTTTGATGTTGATTGTAGCGTTTTTTTAATTCATGGCTTGTGCAACCTATATAGATTTTTATGTTTTCAGGATTTTCAATAGAAGAGATATTGCATTTGTATACTAATGATTTTGTGCGACATTTATTTTGTAGAGGACAGTTATGAGGGTTTATACAGTTATATAATTTTTGTTTATCTTCATCTGTTTTTATTTTTCTATTGTCTAAAATGTTTTGGTTTTGGTATAATTGCTTATTTAAGATATTAGCATTATGTTTCTTAATAATTTTATATATGTTTTCAAAACAGCTATAACTTAGTTTTAGTGTATTTTTATTGAAAATAGTACTTAATATACTTTCTCTAGGAAAGTGCTTGACTATTAATGCGAGGAATTTGTTCTTTACCATTTGGTTGTATGGGGGAGTATACCAAATTATTTTTCTACTTCTGTTTTTCCTATGGTTTCCATTTTCATTTTTTTTTATATAAGTTCGTTTTGGGTTTTTGTAGCCACTATCTTTTCGAGCTTTATTATAGAAATTAATATGTTCATCGAAAATCTTGTCATTTGTTGAATTTGTACTTATTCTTTTTCGGATAGATAAAGGTATATGCTTAATTATAGATGGGGGTGATTTGATTTAGGGTGTATATATAGAGGATTGGTATTGGGTTTTTATAAGGTGTGTATGTATTTTTCCTTAAATCTAATGTTATATCAAGGAAGTTAACTTGTTTTAATTTAGTGCTTACCGTAATTTTTAAGTTCATGCTTTTAAATTATTTATATATCTTTCTAATTTTATCGATTTTAAAGTTAGTAGAGGTTTTTATAACCATAAGTCCATCGTCTCTGTATAAACCAATGTCAGTTATATTAATATCACGGTGCGCTGTAAGATGGTGTAATATAAAAAGACCTATGAGATCAGAAGACTCAACTGAGTCTATGATCCCATTGTGATGTCAAAATGGTCATATGAATTTTTTATCCATTGCTCAACTTTATGTATCAGTACCAGTTTTTTCGCATTTATAATAATGTTCTTATCTTCTTCTGTAATATCCGTTTACTGGGTAGCAAAGTCCAACGCATTCATGAACAGTTCCTTAGATATTAATTGATAATAATTTTTAATATCAAACTGTATTAGTGTACAGTTGGTTTTCCTTTATATAAGTAAACCAGTTTGTCACGTCTTTGGTATTAATCCAAAGTTTCAGGCCTATTTTTTCTTTAATTTGTTGATTTACCCTTTCAAGGATCATTTTACTAATTTTTCCGATATCAGGTCTTGTTGGGTTTATTATCCTTGTAATCGGATTAGCCTCGAAATCTGGTTTGTGGTCCATTAAGGTTATATAGCACTCTCTTTCATATAGTTGACCTACTCTATCACTGATCTTCATTTTATCAGTGATTTTTTACTGCTAGTATTAATATTCTCAACCATGTTGAGGTCATTATTATTTGCCTTTTTGTAGTTCTTATGTAAATCCTTATTTATTAGATCGTTGTAGTCTTTTGGCGTTATTTTATAGAATTTTCTTGTTTTGTCGGATTTCACTTAACTTTTATCTGTTGTGTTAATGTCTTTTACTATTTTATCCAGGCATTTCTGGAAGTAGCATTTCTTTTCACTGAAATTTATGTTATTTATTATTTCCAATAGGTCATTTTCGAAACCAGACAAACTATGAATAAACGGTGTTGCTTTTTTTACTGTTATTTAAGGAAGAAGTAAGCTTTCCATCTCGTCCTTCGTATGAGTTCCTCTGTTTGTTTGCATTAATATAACGAAATAATCCTTTGTGTTGGTATTAGGAATGTTCTTCAGAGAAATTGTTGGTATTAAGATTGTTCTTCAGAAAAAATATGGAGAAAATAAGTTTCGGAATTACTCTTAAAAGAATCCAATATAATACCTACAGTAAAATGGAAATTAATAAGAAAAGCTAGAATGTGTAGGCCATTAAATGACCCATGTTCTTTGTGCATACATAGGAAACTATATATTATTAAGTTTATAAAAAATAAAAAATTACTGAATCAGAGAAATGAAATAGCTATTTTTTGCCGTCATTGTCAAAAATTTTCCTTAAATAATATTTAAAAATAAATGTAAAAAAATGCGAGCTGGTAATATACATACTTATATTTGATATGAAAAAATAATTTTATATAAGGTAAGTAATTCTATTACATTTACTTGTTTTAAAAAGAAATATAATCTATTAATAATTAAGAGTGAAATATTTTAAAATTGTAGTTAAATAAAAAGTATTATAACCTAAACATACCCCCCGCAAATCTAAGTATACAAGTAGGAAAAAATGCCGAAAGATTTTTTGCCGTTAACAATAAAATTAAAAAATACCCCAGACGATATGCATTTAACGGAAGTCAGAATTCGTTGAAAAATACATCCCTAGCCTCCCTAAACTTTACCCCTTTTACGAACGTAACTAATAACTGATACAACAAAAGTTAATAAAAATGAACACGCTACCACCCCTTGTATGAATGATTGGATTTCTCTGTAACCTTGGAAACAGTGAATTATGAATTTTTGTGTGCGTTTAAAACTCAGTAAATTTAAAAAATAAGTTACTCCAAAATTCGCTTGAAGATTAAATGAAACTAATGTTTTTAATTTAAATACCAAATTAAATTTGAAGTTTTTAGCTTCCATTTTTGAAACATGGTTATTACTGTGTAGCGAAAAAAATATTTTAAATTAGTTAATTTATAATATTTATGCTCTGTAAATTTACATTGAGCACTGTTTTGTAAAAATAAAAATAAAAAATATCAATAAGAACACCGGATTATATATCTTACTGTTGTTTCTTTTTATTTACACACACACACACACACACACACATATATATATATATATATATACAATAGTTAAGTTTGACTATCGGCCGGTTCACACACCTTCTCCCCTATTGAACAGGAGTAGAGGTTGATTCCTGGTTTCCGGTTTAGGATTGAGTTTCCGATTCCTTCTAAAGTTTTCTCATTCTCTTTCACTCTCTGTACCCCCGTCGCATCTTAGTGGCACTATTGCTTTACTCGAGGTGAATCATTTATATATATATACACACACACACACACACACTCACACATATATATATATATATATATATATATATATATATATATATAAAACGAGAGAGAGAGAGAGAGAGAGAGAGAGAGAGACAGTGTGTGGTTGTGTGTGAGTGAAAGAGAGGAAGGGAGAATGAGAGAGCGATTAGATAGAGTCTTCCCCAAAATATTTTAAACTTCTATGATATTAGTTTTGTAAAAAGTGTAAATAACATATTTACAAATATTTATACATGAATTCTTATCCCTCTTTACGAAACAATGAATCCATCACGTGTTAATTTTTTTTACACTGTAGTCACAATAACCAAAATCTAAGTGTCTACTGGAAAACAACTAATAATCATAAATAATCTCAAATTTCTATTCTCACCATTTCTCTAACAACAAAATAAAATTCGGAACAATCACTGGATTCTGTTTAAGAACATAATTTATAGCCCTCAATATTTATGGGATTAGGAGAAATATATTGAAAATACTTTTAAGCTCCTCCAATTCCCTAATTATTTCAGATTCACTGTAAAACAAAAGTTTGGTAACATATTTTAAAATAGAGGAGTGGACCTTTCTGACAAGCCTAAGCAATCAAAATATATTGTGCTACCCACAACTGCAATTGAGAAGAATTTATCTCTGCTTAATATAAAATTTGTTATAACAGTAACATTTATATAATTTATCGCCCACCCACAAAAGAAATCCTCACACTGTGTACTCATGTATACAAGGGTGCGTTGAAAAGTTTTTCGTCCAATCCACTTCCCAAAATCAAAATCTGACCAACAGTCTAAGCAGGAGTATTAAATAAAATAATTTCTTTGTTTTTGTTTTTTTGTTATCAATGACACAAGTCTGTTAAACTTATCATTCCAAAAAATTGTTTGACTTATGAAAGTTGGAAAACCCAGAAAAATCAGGAAATCAGAAAAATGATCCGGGTTAAAGAAAATACAAAACAAAATCGTAAATAGCTCTCATTGGTCTTTCGACAAAGCTAGATAAATGAGAAATTGATGTCCAAATGTTTGACGCCACACCAGAATTAAATAAAAGGCTTAATCACATTACCTTGTCTGTGGTCTTTAATGAATCATGTATAAATGAGGGATTGTGGCCTAAATGCATAATATCTATCTATCTATCTATCTATCTATCTATCTATCTATCTATCTATCTATCTATCTATCTATTCCAGTCTTTTTCTATCTATCTATCTATCTATCTATCTATCTATCTATCTATCTATCTATCTATCTATTCCAGTCTTTTTCTATCTATCTATCTATCTATCTATCTATCTATCTATCTATCTATCTATCTATCTATCTATCTATTCCAGTCTTTTTCTATCTATCTATCTATCTATCTATCTATCTATCTATCTATCTATCTATCTATCTATTCCAGTCTTTTTCTATCTATCTATCTATCTATCTATCTATCTATCTATCTATCTATCTATCTATATATATATATATATACTACAGTTCAAAATTTTGAAGCCACCTCCAGAATTAGCATGGGATGAACTTGACAGAAGAGTGAAAAAAAAGTTTCTAGAGTCATTGAAAAAAGAATCGAATCAATTTCAATTAAACTTATACTTTGAGAGATTTTTGCAACGAATGCCAAAATTTTGTTCTACAGTAATGAAGGCTAAAGCAGGATATTTTGACAAGAGAAAAATTTAATCATAAAATGCTTTTTTTACTTTTTGTCATAATAAAATATATAATAAAAATCGTCTATATTTTTAGGATGAGGGGTTTTCACTATGGATTTCGTTAATCGGACTGACTTCCTCATCTTGGTTGCTTTCCTCACAACGTTTCGGCCGTCTGATCCTCCGGCCTTCTTCAGGTGCATCTCGAACTCGGGAACCGTCGGTCTGGAATTTCGAACCCAACCCTTTATTGTTAAGGGGGTACCATGTTCTCGTTCCATTAAGGCCATCGCTGCTGCTACTACTGCTTGACGCCATCGTTGCTGCTGCTGTTGCTTCTATTATCGTTGTCACCGCTCTTGTTTGTTGCTGCCACTGCCTTTGCTCGGGATTGTGGCAGCAACAAACAAGAGCGGTGACAACGATAATAGAAGCAACAGCAGCAGCAACGATGGCGTCAAGCAGTAGTAGCAGCAGCGATGGCCTTAATGGAACGAGAACATGGTACCCCCTTAACAATAAAGGGTTGGGTTCGAAATTCCAGACCGACGGTTCCCGAGTTCGAGATGCACCTGAAGAAGGCCGGAGGATCAGACGGCCGAAACGTTGTGAGGAAAGCAACCAAGATGAGGAAGTCAGTCCGATTAACGAAATCCATAATAATAAAAATCATCTGCCAATTTTTTTTTAATTATCTATAATAATTTTCTCGTATTTAAAGTACAAAACAAGTAATTTTTGAGCCAATTTTTAAAAAAATATCAGCGGTTGCCTCAAACTTTTGAACTTTATTTGTGCGTGTGTGTTTCTCACACATTTCACAAGCCAGTGCGATTTTCTGCTGAAATTTATAAAATCTTTCTCTCTTTAGGAAAATAGGTTTCTCAAGTCCAGTAACTGTTATTGCTCTTTCCAATATGGACGAAGAGTTTAAAGCTGTGTGGAACGTCAACACCCGGATGATGTCATTATTTTCTCTTTGATTTACATGTGATATCAATTTCAGTTGATGCTGTTGTTGAAAATCATGCGGTTTCCGTTATTTGGTACAGTTCTTTGTTTGTGATCCTGTAGCGCCAAACCACAAGATGCTCCTCACTAAGCGCCACAGACTTCATTCACTTAAATCCATTTTTAACCGTCGGTCTGAGAAAGCGGTTGTATACAGCTGACAGTTTAGATATTTCGGAACGAGTTGGGCGCCATGCATGACATCCATATCAAAGTCTCGATCTGACGAGTTGAAATTAACGACATATCTTCTAAGTTGCTTTCGACTGCATGTTATCTTGACTTTTCGCTTTTCAACACATTTCAATACGTTGTCTTGGCCTCATTAATTTAATTTCCATTTTTCAGGAGGTATTGCTTTCTCAGAATATTATCTATTTAGTATCTGTCTATTTCTGAGATGAGATATTATGTACACTATTTACATTATTCGGACTATTGTCCTCATCTTTTTTAACGTTTCGGCCATTGTATTCTCCAGCCTTCTTCAGGTAGTTGAAATGTCGAACTGAACCCTTTATTTCGCTCGCTGGTATAGACTGTTCTAGTTCCATGTGCCATGTCTAAAAAAAACAAAAAAACAAAAAACGATGAGGACAATATTCCACGTAATGTAAATAGTGTATTAACTATTTAATTATTTACTTTTATCCCTTCCATTTTCTTACTCTTGTATTTGTTTTATTCTTGTATCATTTTTTTTCCTGAAATAAATCTCGAAAATTTGCATAACATACTGGAAGTCATTTTACCGTCTGGCATAGATAACCTTCCTTTTAGCATAGAACGGCGAAAACCTTGACCTTCACACTTCAAATCTTTGAGATTTAGTTCAGGACAAAAAACTACCCCAGCGAGTAGTATGTCTCTTATAATAGTAAGTTCTGAAAGAGAACATCAACTAAACGTAAAAATATTGTTGCAAAGACATAACATTATCATATTTCCATAATTGCATAGCTACAATTGGATGAATTTGTTTTTCGCAAGGTATCGGGTTTTCCATAATATGTTTCCTTATAACCACATCGGAGAGCAAAACATAGAAACAAATCTATAATGTTCACGTGTCGATTTTTATTGCTTCTCAAGAGTTTATTAAAATTACGAATTTTCATGAAATTTTCTATTCCGCGGTCAAAGATCTTTCAATGCAATATGACCAAGTTTTAAATGGGGATGGATAATGCTGTAACTAAAAATAAGATGGAACTGCTAGTTACATGGTGCAATTCAAAAAGAATATCTGATGGATTGGAATGTGAATACGAAGATATAGAAAAAAGGATGAGTAATCAGATTCCAAACGTAGCGATGAACAAACTTGTGGTTCTACAAATTTTTTCCACTTGTTCATGAATTTTGTCGTCGGGGATCTTGAACTTTTACTTGACGAGTGATGCACAGAAGTGTGAGAATGAAACTCCTGATTTGATCGACCATTCTTCCATTGCGTCTACTGAATAGAAAACATGAGCATCTTCAATAGAGAACATGAAACAAGTTTCTCACCTTCAATGGGGAAATCCGTAATTTTTTTATTTATCGCATGTCACATCATCGGAGCAGCCAGTCACTGAAATCGTTGAAACCATTTGTAGTGTAGAAGACATTCACTTTTCACAAGGAGAAAACATATTTTAATACGCTGCAGTAACTTATCTTGAAAATGTAAACCTTATTTGTTTCCAGTTCATTAGAAACAAAGAAAAGAAGACTGAACTATTATGTAATATCCGTACTCTTATATAGGAGTGAATGCTGGACAATCACCTCAAAGATGGAGAAGAGCCAACAGAAATGTGGCTCTATAGGAAGGGTGCTGAGAATACCGTGGACTGAATTCGGAAGCAACGATGAGGTTTTTGCGCAAATTGAAACAAAAACGACAGTCATACGTAACATAAGATAGAGACAGTTGAAATTTAAAATGAACATCATGAGAAACGAGGTTTTGGGAAATTTGACACCCTTGGGACATGTTGAAGGCAAGAGGGACAGAAGAAAACAGTGCTTGAACTACCTAACGGTTTTTTTCCTAATAGGGATTAGGAGATATAGCAAAACTAAGCTGCATTTAAGCTAGCTCCTGCGGAGGGCTCTTGATTGGGCTTTCGTTAGGGAGGAGTAGATGCGATAGGTAACAATAAACTACAAAAGAGCTCAAAATTGATCGCTGCATTTAAGTATTGCATTAATATTTAAGCTTACATTTTAAAAGTTCAACGATAATTATTTTGTCTACACTTAATTTAAAGACAATTTGATGTACATAGAACCTTACATTCCGTAAAAAAAAACAATTGTTTTTATTTCATGGGTGACTTTCGCTGGATTTCACAATTCGATTATTCCCAGATTTATTTCCAGTTTATAAAAATTGTTATCGTAGAAAAAATTCGTTGCAAAAAATAATGTAAAAAATCGCCGAAAACAATCGCAGTCATAAAAACTTGGGAATCCAAAATTTCAGGATTGCGGGTCCGGATCCGGCCTGGAATGATTTTAATTTGCCCACCGAGTCGGCCTGATTCCAAAATGGTATATGTTGGGCTACGGCTTCTAGGAGGAAAGTTGAAAAAATCTGACCCACTGACATTCACATTTATTATATAGAAGAAGATGAGATATATAAAGTTAGAGAGTTGTGCCCCTTTAATAGAAAAAGTTTGACACACTGACATTTGCATTTATTATGTAGAAGAAAAATTTACTAATGGTTACAAAAGACAAGGAAAAGACGCATAGAAGATAAGAAGAAAACTTATTTCCGATATAGTCTATGCATTTCCTTCAGATGAGATCACAAAGAATTTCTTTGATATCATGTAAGCATGTTCGATTACATAGGTGTTATATTTGTAAGAACGTCTTCATTAGTCGTGCCTTGACACCAATTTCCGTCCTGAACCAGGAAATTTTATCAGTATAGAATAAAAATAAATATATATTTTATATTACAGATTCTTTTGTTTTTTAGTTTTAAAAGATCAGTTACGAGTTTTCTGAAAGAGCTTCCCTCGGAATTTTAGGCGTTAGAGAATCCTTCAGTTGCTTTTTTTGCTTGTGAAATTATGGCCTGATATTCTTTCACTTTTGATATATATATATATATATGCGATTGGTTGTATAATGCCATTTGAAGTGATACACACCCAAGCGTTGAAAGGATCAAAATAAAATGATTATGCCGTTAAAGGATTACTCTTTCATTTTTTCTGTTGTCTATAATGTCATTAGAGTTGTACCTCGATTTTTAAATTACTTATATCTGATTGATTCAATTTACATCGCAACACAACATTCAATAGCGACGAGAAGAAAGAAAAATGAAAAAAATCTTCTCTTTGAAATGGGTTAAATATCAGCATTACATTAGACAAAGTAGCTTTTTTTAAAAGGGGAGGAAATCAAATGAATATAAAAATAAACAAATTCACAAAGACAGAAACAAGATTTCAAATCAGTTTGGATGTGTTTTAAAATAAAACCTCGTTAATGTTTTGAATAAGAAAACCAGCAAAATCATCAGCAGCAATGACAATTGCTTAGATAATTAAACGATTTAAACGATCGTCATTTCTAACGCTAGATAGAAGAAAAAAATGAATTAAGAAATTACATTCAGAAAAAAACATGTTTCATTTCCAAGCGTTATCAATCAGAAAGTATTTTTATGGCAGCATTTATTTAAATCTGTTGCTTTAATGTGATATTTCTAAATTTTGTTTTTGTGGTAGACAAGCATCAGAAGTATTTATTGGATAACACTGAAATACATTATAGTATAAAAAGAGATGATAAGTTCAATCTAAGGGAAACAATAATTGAAACAAAGCAAGTTCAGTCGGCCAATGATGACAATTCCAGAACAACGTAACTATAAACAAAATTTTTTTCTATCCTCTGCCAGCCGCTATGATGGAGAAAGCATTACCTCGAACCGTCGCCAGTGAGACACGCTGCAAGAGCCACTCCGTTTCGCGAGGCTCGTTCCTTAATCGAGACGCAATCGCGCCAATCCTCCGAAGGAACACCATCGAACGAGGGCCAATAACACCTGAAATCTTCACTGCCACAGGAGTAAAAAAAATCTATCAGCAAGAGAAGAATATTTAGCTATTTTTTTTTTATCTCTGCGTCTAGGGCGACGAACCCCGGCTCAACCGCGGACCTGAACAAATTGCCGGCCGAGAATGTATCAGCACAGGGCGCATCCCAAATCAACGACTTACCCATTTTAAAAGGGAAGATGGTAATGCCATCCGGCCGCTTTCCATCACCACGGTCGAGGCCTACGGGTTCGATTTGGGAAGGGAACCCAGCTGCATCCAAACCTCTTTTGATGATGTCGTTAAATTCAGTGAAACTAGGCAGAATTAAATGGTTTGACATACTCTTCATATATTAATAATGTGTAACTAAATTTGTGAGACTTAAATATAAGGACATGCATATATATATATATATATATATATATATATATATATATATATATATATATATATATATATATATAATGGAAAAGAAACGGACAGATTAAGAATCTACTATTCTTTAGCATTTACTTATTTTAAAAAGTGCTAGATACAACGAAAAGCAAAATATATTTTAATAATATTTTTATTAGAAAAATATTTTACATTGCTACATAAAAATTATCATGTTTCGGTACTAAAAGTGTTCGAATCATCATCAATGTTTGGTAAATTTAATGAAAAGTATATCTTTTTCATCATAAGTTACCAAACATTGCATATATATATATATATATATATATATATATATATATATATATATATATATATGCATATTATATATATTATTAGTAAAACCAGGGAGGGATTGGAATAATGATGTGGGGCGCTGTCTGGTTTGGAGGGAATCTGAGATGATTCTTGCTGACGAGCTGTTGAATCGTCCAAAATACTGTCAAATATTTGAGAAAGGGAATACTTTTACTATTTGAAACCAATCAGATTGACAAGAATGTCTCCCTTCATCAAGAAGATGGAACGCCATGTCATACGAGTACAGTAGCAAAGGCCTGGAAGGAATCGCAAAGAATTCAGTCACTACAATGAGTAGCCTAAAGTGCTGATATGAATACAATAGGCCACATTTGGGAGCACCTTCACCGAAAACATCGATAGCGTTCAACCAAAAGTTAGTAGCAAAAGAAACACTGGCAAAATATCAGATGATTGTTTATAACTTGATCAATCTATGAAAAATCGAATACAAACACAGAAACTAGCAAATGGAGGACCTAGTCTATACCAGTTCCAAATACTGTTTATTTATGTTGAGTATGGATTACGTAATTAAATTTTGAAATTAGATGTAGTTTATTTCTCCTGGCTAAAACCTTTTCTTAGACCACTATATATATATATATATATATATATATATATATATATATATATATATATATAAGATTTTTATGGTACAAAATTTTACGATAGCTAGGAATAAGCAAAATTTATATGGCATTTTAAAAAGATTTTTAGGATAGGTTCGTACGATTAGAATATGTATTCTTTCGTTTAGTTTGGTTTCATTTATTTCGTTTTACGACATATCAACCTCAATGGGTTATTTAATGCTGACAAGATTTTCAGGATGGTTCGTAATAATAGAATATGTATTCTTTGATTTAGTTTGGTTTCGTTTATTTTGTTTTACGACATATCAACCTCAATGGCTTATTTAATGCCGACCAGATTTTTATCGCTGGTAATATCTTTTTTTTTCAAAAATGTATCGCTAGTAATATTTTTATTTTTCAAAAATGTATTGGTGGTTATAACTTTTCGTTCAAATATTCATTGCTGGTATTAAAACCTATTTTTACACTTTCATAATACTTTGATCCCGGTTTGGGGTTTAAATATTTGCCCATAGCTGGGACCCTAACAGGTGCTACCACCCCGTGTCATGGTGGACCTAGGAACACCAGCAATTAAGAGGTGGTTCCACGCTCCTCAAAACCTTCTGATCAAAGGCCTTGCTGTTAGATGTTGTTCATCGTCTTACTCTGGACGCGGATGAAGCTTATCGTCATACCCATGACGATGCACTTTCCCGAAGGAAACGTCTATTGTAATATGATTATGTGAGTAGAGAAGCCAAGAATCTCTTTTTCAGAATGTCAATATTATTTAGCATCAGATCCCAAGTAGAATCTAAACAAAATAACCCAATGAATAAGAGCAAATTTTAAACTGGTCCTTCTCTCACCAAAGAAATAACATCAAATTCCGACGACTTAGCGTTATTTTGTCTCTCTGATAAATTATTTATTATCCGTTACAAAAAGCTCGGCCGTTGTAATGTTACTTGTAACTAGAAGCCGCAAATTGAGAATTCATTAGCAATAAAAACTGCAGATGTTCCGTTCCAAAGGTTGGTTTTGAAATTGTCTTATGAGTTCTGTTCAGTTTCCGTCCAAATGCATTAATGATGATTGCGACTATGACAGACAAAAATAAAAGAGAATGCATAGGTATTCCGGGGGAACAACGCTATAGATATGAATTTAAACGTCCTACGAGGCTGGCATCCCATTCCCACCCCTTCACCGTTGAAACTGTTAGATGTAGACGTCTCTTCTACTCCAGTAGGTTCATGTCTCGCACATCTCGCCTGTGGAACTCCCTTCCTTATTCCTGTTTCCCCTGACAAATACAATCTCCAACTATTTAAGTGTAACGTCAATCGACATCTCCAGTTGCCTTGATCTATCCAGTTCCCCTCTCCACATCCTTTCACCTTTCATTCCTATCTGCTCTCGCACCAAATCTTCTGTAACCCCCTTGCCTTGATCGGTCCACTATCTTTCTCCACATCCTCTCCTTTACCACTCCTATCTGCTCTTCCTCCAAACCTTCTGTAACCCCTTGCGTGCTAGTGGCTTCCAGCCTTGCTTAGGGTGATAAGCTTAAAAAAAAAAAGAAAAAAAAAGAAAAAAGAAAGATATGAATACTACAACATTTTAATTCATTTAACAACTATAAATCAGCTATGAATCCGAGGTTTTTTCACTGAGCAGAAAACACATTCATTCTACAGTTCTACTCGTTGGATATATAAAATGTTAAACTAATTCGACAACAACTTAAAACACTGGAATGATATATATTTTCACGTGTATATTTTGGCCTGCTTAATCAAGTTTGTATTTGTCAATGTGATGTGCGTACAAATGAGTAATTATTGTTCAGGCAGGAAGATATCCCGTTTATAAAGTATTTCCGTATATAGTCGAGCAGCGAAAGAAGAAGAGGAGAAGAAGAAGAAGAAGAAGAAGAAGAAGAAGAAGAAGAAGAAGAAGAAGAAGAAGAAGAAGAAGAAGAATTTTTATAAATGTGTCCAATTCATCGCGAGGACGCGAGTGGAGAGTTGTCGGTAATGATAAGGTTCCTCGTATTTCGCTGCGAAAGCGGGGCGCTTCACAAACTGTCAACTCGTTCGAATTCACTATTTATATTGAGATGTAGACCTGCGCCGATGCGCATGAACTGTTCACACAGGCACCACGCATGCGCATTTACCCACCCAAGTGCTTAATTTAAAATGCACGACGTCTTAAACAAATACATACTCCAGAAACACATAAATTACAACTTCTGTACATATATTTATGTGTAAGCGCACACAGACACTTTCTGCACTAATTCGTACATATACAAGTGATTAACCATTAACACACTCACACATACAAGCAAATATAAATAAATATGTATATATATTTTGTGAATTTATTTAAATCTGAAAAGTAAAAGAAACTGTTTAAAATGACTAAATACAAAACAAACATGATGCGCGCGCGCGTACACACACACACACACACACACACACACACACACACACACACACACACACACAGTATTTCCATATTATATTTATCATATAAATATAACTGTCTCCAGAAAATGTAACCAACATTCTTTGGTTAATTTAAATTATTTACATTATTCGGACTGTTATCCTCATCTTTATTGCCATATACGCAAAGTTTCGACCGTTTCACGCTCCAGCCTCCTTCAGGTAATTGGAATTTCGAATCTAACCCTTTATTTCGCCCACCGAGGTAGATTGATGTACTTCAACGTGCCATGCCTCTTCCGGATGTCCCAGTTATTCCAATCACCTGAAGAAGGCCGGAGCATAAAACGACCGAAACGTTGTGTATATAGCAATGAAGATGTGGATAACTGTCGGAATAATGTAAATAATTGAAGTTAGCCAAACATACTATGTGCGTTTCGAATTTCGGTGTAGCACTTTTTGTCCTCTGTTAAAACACTTCCCAGATATTTAAATTCTACTTGTTTAACTTGGTCTCCCCAATTTGTAATTTGCATGTTTGTTTATTCCTTTTGCTAACAGCATTGCATTCTATCTTCTTGCACTTGATGTTTAGTCCTCTCTTCTCGCATTCGTTCACTATCCTCTGTAGGAGATCTTGTAGTTTCCTTTCTATGTCTGCTATCAACACCGTGTCGTCTGCATATCTTATGTTGTTAGTAGAAGCAAATTCTCCTTAATGCAGTTAATCACTCATTCCAACATACCTCTAAGCATCGTGGACTCTCCCGTCGTAGATCGACGCGGGCTGTTGACCCGCGCCTACCGGGGACCCTTTTACGACGTATGAGAGTCAGGCCACTCAGTTCCTAGGAACAGACAGCCAGACACCAACACATATGATCTGATTATAGTGATGAAGGCTTTGCAGAACCACACTTTATGAAGAGTCGAATACAGAGATCTGGTGCACAACGTGCCACAAGGATTCCAAACGACCCTCCGCAGGTTTTCAATTCAGAGTTTTCAGACCAGTTGCCATCCAAGGCTATTTACCCATAACTGGGGTGTAAAGAAGAGAAGAGGATTCATACCTTTCCCAAGGGTATTAGCATGTAATGATTCGATTGGAATTCGAACTGGGATCTCCGATTCCTCAATCCGAGCCTCTATTCATTGCTCTGCCTCCTAAGCATATGCATATTAAAAAAAACAACAACATCTGTATGGTGAAGCACTTCAAAATATAATCGGTTTCTCTTTCATTTCTCAAATTTTCTCTTCCTACTATCTAATATCTAAACAATTTTCTCATCCTCTTTCCTGTCGTAGTGCCGGCCGCTTTCCAAGGCATGCAGCAATAAACGACATCATAGGAGAGGTCTAGATGCAGCTGGTTTCCCTTCCCAAATCGAACCTGTAGGCCTCGACTGTGGTGATGGAAAGCGGCCGGATGGCATTACCATTTTTCCTTTTAAAGTGGAGAAGTCGTTGATTTGGGATGCGACCTGTGCCGATACATTTTCGACCGGTAATTTGATCAGGCCCGCGGTTGAGTCGGGATCGGTCGCAGGGGACACGGAGATTAAAAAATAGCTAAATATTCGTCTCTTGCTGATAGATTTTTTTTTTTTTACTCCTATGGCAGTGGAAACTTCTGGGTTCATTGGCCCACGTTCGATGGCGTCCCTTTGGAAGGTTGGCGGGATGGCGTCTCGATTAAGGGACGAGACTCACGAAACGAAGTGGGTCTTGCAGCGTGTCTCACTGGCGATGGTGCGAGGAAATGCTTTCTCCATCATTGCGGCTGGCAGCGGATAGCAGCAAAAAACACCCGCCCCCACAAAAAAAAACACACATTTTGTTTATAGTTACTTTATTATTAAGCGAACAGCTTTTTCTCCCTATTTTATTTCTTCAAATTTTATACGACTTTGACTCCCAGCATGCAATATTCTCCGAAAGTTCATTACGTCCATCATCCACAAAAACAAAACTAACGAGCTAATGCAGTAAAAAGATGGAAGACGAAAAAAGGAAATATGTAAAGGCTTTATAAAATCAATATATTTTTTTCGCGTATTCAGTGTAGAAAAAAGAAGACAGTCGGTGATATTGAAGGAGAAAGGAAATGAGAGAAACGGTATAAGGAAAGGCAAAAGAAAACGAATGAAAGGAACGGTAAGATGTGGAATATCAGTAAGAATATGTGGCAGAAAAGCAAGGTAATAATAATGACATTAGTAAAAGGAAGATGGAAAAACAAAGAACTAAAGCAAAATGAGTGAAAATATTTGAAGAAATAGTATAATAATTTTATTAACAATCAAAGAAAAGGAAAATAAAATTTAGATAGAGTGATTCACATTATTATTTGCATCGGTATTAATTTTAAATGAGAGCGTGTCTGTAGCTGGTGAAGTTAAATTGAATAAAATCACAAAACTAAACCTAGAAGGAGAAAATGAAGAAAGAAGTACGACAAAAAAAAAAAAAAAAAAGAAAAAAAAAAAGAAAAAAAATAGAAAAAAGCACACAGACATGAAAAGGAATAAATATGGATCCGTGAAAAAGTCTTTGCAAAAGGAAATATATTTGTATTCAAAAGTGTTTCACTGGCTTTCAAACAGAAATGCTTATTCGTATTCGGATATTCATAAATGAGAAGGCAATTGACGGGACGTTGAGCTTTATTCAGTCCATCGGCTTTCATTCACTCATTGTGCATGACAACGAGGTCCAAGCTAGAATTGAGTCTAACCATTGGTTGTCTACTTTATCAATCGAGTTCGATGATGAAGCTGCATACACAAGTGACACTATATGACAATCTAACAATGGGCGAACGAAGCAACCACACACGCACATACACGCAGACACACATACACACAAAATATCACACGCCCCCAAAAGACACACACACGCAAAAACACACATACGAAGACACACACACACACAAATACACACACACACAAATTTCACATGCCCCAAAAGACATGCACATACGAAAACACACACAAAGACAAACACACACTCAAAAATATCACCCGCCCCAAAAGACACAGACCTACAAAGGCACTCACACACAAAAATATCACACACCACAAAATACACACACAGAGAGAGAGAGAGAGAGAGAGAGAGAGAGAGAGAGAGAGAGAGAGAGAGAGAGAGAGAGAGAGAGACACACACACACACACACACACGGAAACAGACGCACACACATATATTTAGGTAAATAAAGTTTGTAAACTATATGCCTTGATAGATTTATGTCTATATGGGAGGTAAATAAAATCTGATTTAAAATCTTTCAATACCAAACGGTTCTAATATAGATATAGATAAGGCAAATAAAGACATAGGCGGGCAAACACCCCTTAAGTTTGGACATTGGGACGCGATAAGCTAAGGTAGTTAATTTGATTTATAATTCCCACTTATCCTCAGAGATCCCAAGGTATGTTCTTCACGCACAGTTTTTCTTTCTTTCATTTTAATTTGGGAAAGGATAAAAAAAAAAAAGCATACGCTCTCCGGTGAAACACGTCGTTAATAAAATTTTCCATTTCGTCTCATCATCTTAAAATTTGTTTCGGATGCTATTAAACATCTACACACACACACACACACACACACACACACACACACACACACACACACACACACACACACACACACATATATATATATATATATATATATATATATCCATGTGAAGTGAGAACGAATAGAATCCAATTCCGACGTTTGTAACATTCAATTTAAAAGAGGGCTCAATACAAAAGGTGAGCAATATTTTTTATATTCTTTTATATATTCTTTATTTTAGGATATTACGTGAAAAACATGTAAAACTCTAGACAAATGCAATCATGTTTTTTAGTTTTCTCGTGAAAAGAGGTTTCATATTTTTTTAAAATCTCAATAAATTGCCTACTCACCAATTATTTACTAACACCTGATGAGATGTGTTAATATATACCGAAGCATGATTTCATTTGTGTAGCGTTTTTACATGTTTTTGATGTAATATCCTAAAAGAAAGTATATATATATATATATATATATATATATATATATATATATATATATATATATTGTATAATTTTAGAGTTATAGTTTCTAACAATTTTGCAAAGTACACAGAAAAAAGGAAAATGTCACAGAGAAAATGAAAACGCAGGCAAAATGAAAATGACTAATTGGCAAAGTGAAAGAGAATTAAAAATTAAATGTGTTTATTTTAGGAGAATTCGAAATAGAAAAAACCTGAATGTAGTAAAAAACATGATAATATAATTTTAATATACTAGCAGCCATTGCCTGCTGGTCGATTAGACAAAGCGTTCAATTAGAATGGAGCAAAAACATCATCATTTTTGCTGTAACAGAGTCTATCTTCTTCAATTACTTTAAACTAATTTAATTAAAAACATTTTGAATTAATGCAGTTACTGATATAACAGAAGTAGTCTCTATTTTCTCAATCGAAGTTAAGTGATGACATGAAGGGGTAAAACAGGCAACTTCAGACCACAATTATTTTGGAGTTTTTGAAATTCAATTTGTCAGTGGGATGTAAAAGTGCATACATTTATAAGGCAATTGTTAAGTTTGATGAAAATTGGTTGAAAGATCAACGAAAAATAAGAAAAGAAACCAGTAAAAATCACCATTTTTTCGCTATTTACGCGGGTTTTTATTATATGTGTAGACTCAATTATCAAGTTAAATGACTGTTAAACAATCAACGTATTGTTGGTGAAGTTTGTATTAGACTGCTTGAAAATTGAGGGAGATTTTGGTTTAAAATTTGTGTTGAAATCGATTGGTGTGGAAATCGAATTTCCGTTTTTCACGGTTTTCGCTAAACGCAGTGGCGTAGAAATAAAACTGAGGTATCGTTGAGCTCGTCATGATGAAAGTAACCTAGATACCGTGTTTGAACGAAATCGGAAAAAAGTTGAATTCATCGATTTTTGATCGGCTTTGCCGATTTAAAAAAAAATTATCGATTTAAGAACTTATCTCTTACATTGTACAATGTATGTACCAAGTTTGTTTCAAAATAAAAAATTGGATGCATCTTGAAGGAAAAGGTATCACACAGACAGACAGACACACAAACATCCTCTGTTTTATATATATAGATGAATATTAAGAAGTTTGTAGCAAAGAAAATGTTGGTGAAATTCAGACACGGTAAAATGGATTTGAATGGAGAACAAATAATTCTGTGATTAGAAATTGAAAGAAAATAAGAAAAACATGCAGGATTTGAATAATAGCAATAATAATAATAAAAAAGAATACGATAAACATCTGGCAAAAGAAAATTTAACTTAAAGAGAAAAGTTCGAAAAGAAATGGTATATTATAACTTAGTTGAATATCAAGAAGAAAATTAAAATGTTGAAGTTGATAAAAGAGAATTTCGGTAAGAAATAATGAAAGTATTGAATCCATAAGTATGGAACCAAAAACCTAAACAACTAACAACTAAGAAATAACAAAGAGCGCAAGATATGCAGAGACCACTAAAAAGAAAGAATAAAGAGAAAAGTATTAGAATGCATAGTATAAGTTCAGTAAGTTAGAAATCACAATATGTGTGTGTGTGTGTGTGTGTGTGTGTGTGTGCTTACATATGTGACTGTGTTGTGCACAAGAGATGGGGTGGGTATATGCCCGCGTTCGCGAGCTTAGTGTGCGGGAAAATGGGAAAGGCGGGAAAACGAGAAAGCAATCGACGTGTGATACGTGAGCCAGGGTTGGTGTATTAGCATACAAATCAAAATGGAATCTTTTCTTTGCTTCAGTCCGGCCAGTGAACTACGGATTTGACGAGGGAGAACAGTGGCTTGTTGGGTCGTGATCTCTGTCCCGCGTACATTGAACTGACACCATCCTTTGCAAAACCCCAACTTACACTCATCCTATTACCACTAAGCCGCCATTACCCATCTTTCCAACCATCGAAAATACCATTACTCTTCAAATTCTCGCTCAAGTTTGTTAATGCCGTTTCGACTAATCCTACTGGGCTGGACACATTTTTCGTTCTCTTGTCGTTAGATGGCATTAGAAACATTTAGTTTTAACTAACTTCATAGCTTTTAATTGCATTGTGACCGATGTCATATGAACGTGCATTTTTTAATAAAATATTTGGCCTATTTTCTTTATTGATTCTAACATTGAAGATAAAAAAATATTTTTAGTGTATATTGAGTACTGTGGCATCAATCGAATGAAAACATTACTTGTAAAAGACACTGGTCAACTCGACTTTTGGTGCCAAGAAACAAAACACGTTTTTTTAGCTAATTTGATGGTGCTGATTCCGAAAATGTCCTTAGTTTTTAATGGTTAGCTACCATTTTTTCTGTACTGAAATTCCTTATTTTTGGAAAAAAGATCGATTTACGATTTTGCCTGATCGCATAATTTAGTTAATAAAGCTCGTAGAAAGCCATCGATCTTAAAGTAGGCCATGAAATTTATGTCAGCCACTTGAAATAAACTATTTTTATAAGACAAATAGTACTTTTGAGTTAAAAACTTTAAAACAGAAGTACCGAGTTTTTCCGATTTATCGGCAAAATTCAAATTAACTGATAACTTTATCAGTAATACACTTTAGTAACCCTGATAATTAAAGTGACATTAAAAAGATGAAACCCTAAAATCTTGTTTGATATTCATAAATTTATCCCATCACTTTTATCCCTTCACTATGAAAGAAAACCAAGCATTTTGTTTTGACAGTTGGAAAGAAACTCCAACTAAAGACATCCCAATTGAATGCACCTATTCCATTGTACATGATATTGCTTGAATATCAAAAGGAACTTAAATAACATTGAACATGACAGACAATCAAGAAAGAGAAAATTTTCACCATAGTTCTTATGTTCAGGAAGGTTTTATTTCTGCTGTTGATTAAATAATTTTGTTATCGTGTTATTTTTAAAGACTTAGAGTATTACGAAAATAGTATTTCTCAATACTAATATTTGTTGGTTTAAATACGAATTGAGAGGTTTCTACGATTTTATTTTGATAAATATTACCATCGGTCAATATCATATATAAGAGAAAACAAATGGAAAAAATGCTTTTTTTTAAAAATGAGGCATATCTATACAACAAAAACGGTAGCAAACCGAGCAAAAGTAAAGTCTTTTTCAGAATCAAATAGTTTACAACGACGGTGGATGTCATGGAATTAAAAACCGCAATTAATTTTACCAAATGCTAATCTCCACCCAAAGACGGTAATGCTACGAAGAACGACGAGAAATTCACGACCCGATTAAGAAGAGATTAAATAAATTCTGATGTTTGGTAATTTCGTCCGATTTTGGGTCTGGCGAAAATTTTTTGGATATGATTATTGGATGGCTACTCTTTCAATACTTGCGATAAAATAACCATTAATCTTTACGTTCTAATGTTTTCTTTCTTTGCAGATTATATCAGATTGAATAAATTCAGTATCGATTTTACTCTTTTCAAATGACCACATAAGACATTGTAGGCTGTATAAATTCAAAAAGAAATATTCATTAGTGAAACTGTAAGTGTTCAGACGTGCCTATGATGCTTTGATCAGATTCGATCGGGAAATTCTTTTCTCGAAGTTTCCCCTCGATTTGAACAACCAAGTTCTGTCAATATTGTGTTTCTGTAAACCGTAATTAAGGAAAATTCTCATCAAACTGCACGAGGATTAGCAAAACGGTTCAATACAAATCACTTTTCGGCCATAAAATACGTTCATGAAATCGGAAAAATGTGTTTAAACTTTATCAATAGGTTATTCATCATCTGACTGCTTTACAGGTTAAATCAAAGAGTTGTCCTCTGGTCGATATTGAAGAATAATAATTCTGCAGAACCTTTTCTGGAAAGAATCATGGCCAGTGATGAAAAATGGGTTCTCTATAATCATATTCAATGAAAACGACAATGGTTAGCACCCACTGAAAAAGAAGAATCTACTCCCAAACTTGTTTGCATATCGGTAGGTCTATAATAAAATTTAGCAGTGTACCTTTTTTTTTGTATAAGAAAGGGGTTCGAACATTACGGGAAGACACAATTTCTTTATTAAGATTCTAGAATATCCAGGCCGTATAGACGTTAAAAACAATCAATAAAGCAGGGATGTCTACTCGAACACACATCCACTAAACTAAATATATAAATTACTTTGTTTACGTGGCGGATACAAATATATATATATTGAAACAGCGAAACATATGGATGACAATATATATAGTAAACACACACAAATACACACACATATATATATATATATATATATATATATATATATATATATGTGTGTGTGTGTGTGTGTGTGTGTGTGTGTGTGTGTGTGTGTGTGTGTGTGTGTGTGTGTAAAAAAATTGTTGGAAAGATTCCGTACAAAAACTTATTGTATAGACTAAAATGAGGGTTGGACAAAAAGCACCTAATATTTAATATAATGTTATTTATTATTTACAATAGATGAATTTTTACAGAGAAGAATTAAAACTTTGTTTCTTACAATTGGATTTTCAGTATTTTTCTTAGAAAAATAATTTATTGTTTTCCTTTTTTTTTTAAATCATTTTTTACTTTAACCAGTTTCGCTTAGCTTTTCAAAAAGTTTTTAACTGTTTCTATCTCCACGTGTTGATGCTTATGTTTTGTACCAATGAAAAAAAAAGAAAAAAAAGGAAGAAAATCAAGGGGTGTAACTGGCTGTATATGTCGTTTATGGTGAGGGGAATTTGGTAGAATCTATTTATGCAATGTACAAAACGTAAACATCAACACCTGGAGACAGAAACAGTTAAAAACTTTTTGAAAAGTTAATCAAAACCGGTTAAAGTAAAAGAGTTTTAAAAAAAGGGAAACAACAAATTATTTTTCTAAGAAAAAAAAAACATTGAAAATCCAGTTGTAAGTAACAAAGATTTAGTTCTTCTATGTAAAAAATTCATATATTATAGTTCGAATTCCAGTCGAAAGTATTAAATTCACTTACGTGCTAATAACCCTGGGAAAGGTAATAATCCTCTTCTTCTTCCAGCTATGGGTAAATAGCAGAACAGACTGGGTTCTATAGCCTTGGATGGCAACTGCTCTAGGAGAAGGACAACTCTTAATTCAAAACCTGCAGAGGGTCGTTTGGGGACCTTGTGGCACGTAGTACATCAGATCTCTGTATTCGGCCATTCAAAACGTGTGGTTGGATCCGCAGAAAGCCTTCACCACTATAATCAAATCATATCTGCTGGTGTCTGGGCTGTCGGTCCCTAGAAACTGAGCTACTTGACCCTGAAACATTGAATACGACGGGAGAGTCCATCATATATATATATATATATATATATATATATATATATATATATATATATATATATATATATTTAAAGACATTTATATATATTATGTTTAACGTTCTTTTTATAGATACAAGTATTTAAGCAAATGCTCTGTTTATAATAAACAGTATTAAATAACATTTACCGGCCTGAATGTCCGAGAAATTTTCATAGAAAATTTTCGCTCTCCGACAGAACCATCATTTCGCGTGATGTGCCTTAACCTTTCGGCCACAGAGCGGCGTCTGGTTAGCAAGGTCGATTTTACTATCTTTAAACTTAAATCTTCCATGAATCTCTTCTATTCATGTCTGCTCTAGCGTATCAAATGTAAACAAATGACGTCATATATTTTAGAATTGGACATTGTCCGACAATTTATTTAAAGACATTTATATTATGTTTAACGTTCTTTTTATAGATACAAGTATTTAAGCAAATGCTCTGTTTATAATAAACAGTATTAAATAACATTTACCGGCCTGAATGTCCGAGAAATTTTCATAGAAAATTTTCGCTATCCGACAGGAATCGAACCTGTATCCTATACGGAACCATCATTTCGCCTGATGTGCCTTACATTCAGGCCGGTAAATGTTATTTAATACTGTTTATTATAAACAGAGCATTTGCTTAAATACTTGTATCTATAAAAAGAACGTTAAACATAATATATATAAATGTCTTTAAATAAATTGTCGGACTATGTCCAATTCTAAAATATATATATATATATATTATTATTATTATTAAATGAAAAGATTACTTAACTTATAAATATCAAATTTTTATCCCGACATCGATGTTTCTTGTCAAAATTTTCAGGCTTCAGGAAATTTTATCAAGAAACATCGATGCCAGGTATATTTAAAAGTAATATTTTAATATAATATTATTATGGTTCTATTTTTAATATTATTTTAATACTTTTAATATTGAGCACTATATATAAAAATATTTGCTTTTTTTAAAATCTTAAATAAATAAATATATATATATATACATACATATATATATATATATATATGTGTGTGTGTGTGTGTGTGTGTGTGTGTGTGCGTGCGTGTGTGTGTGTGTGTATGCGTAGGTGTTTGTAGGATTAATGCAAATATAAAATTTATAACTTAGGTGATTTATATTACCTTCAGCTTCTCGGCTCTAGAGTTTCGTAGTCAGACCCTCCCATAATCGCTCCGTCCACTCGTCAGAGAGAGAGCGAGAGAGAGAGAGAGAGATAGAAAGGGAAAGAGAGATAGCGAGACAGAGAGAAAGTGAGAGGGAGAGAGCAAGACAAAGAGATAAAGTTCTTGGCTGCGGCTAGGGAGCTGTGCTGTCGAACTCTCCGCCTCGGCGGAGAGGAACTCGGACGGGGCTTTGTCGCAGGGCAAAGTGCCGTCCGGGGAGGTAGACAGTCCCTGGACCCGTGTATACGGGTTCTAATGGGCATATTTTTGCCCGAGCCTACGGGCTCGGTAAGCCCACATTAAACCGGCCTTGTGCCACATCGACCCATGTGGGGGGGTTGCTAAATACCGAGAGCAAGACAAAGAGAGAGAAAGATAGGGAAAGCGAGACCAATGTAGTGAATTTCAGCCCATTGTCAGATTTTTCTTTCTTTCTTTCTTTCTTTCTTTCTTTCTTTCTTTCTTTCTTTCTTTCTTTCTTTCTTTCTAAACTCCGTCTCTACTTTGCTAGTATTTAAAACAGTTTTTCTCTCTATTTCTTTCTTTCCCTAGTGCTTTATTATATTTCTTTGAAATTTTTTCGCTCTCATCAATTCATTTCCTACGCTCGAAATGAAGGCCAACAGAAAGTTGTCTGTACAAACGCGATCGCGCACCTGCACGTAGGTCCTCGTGTTGGCATCTATTTTCTCTTGAATTCACGCGCGTAAACGTCGCACGTATCGGGCCGCACCTCGTTTCACGTAGGAAAGTCAGAGTAAACGAACAAGAGATAAAGAGAGTGGGCAAAGAGAACAAAGAGAGGGAATGACAACAAAAGAGGGTAAAAAAGATCGAGTCCACCACTAAGCGAATGCTTGATCGAAGGCTTATATGTGTTCGCACACATTTAAATGCAAGTGTATAATTGTGTGCTTTTTTGTAGACGTAAAACAGACAGTAGGTGATAAGAGAAAAGGTAGAGTAAAAATGTGTATCCATCCACATGCTGATGTGTTTTTAATTCTGTTTATCGATTATTGCTTCTGTTTATCCATTTCTACCGATAAGTCGATAGAAATGGGAATTTTAAAGAAGACAGGTAAACGTATATAAGTGTGGACTATATTTGGGTCTATTATAGCCTATTCCTTTCATATCTTTTTAATGGTAAATTCAGAAGAATTTGAGAATATCTATCTATCTATCTATCTATCTATCTATCTAAATAAGTATTAGATAAATATTAGGTTGTTCGGGAAATCAGTCAGATTAAGATTACAGAGCATGTATATATTTCTGCTATCGAGTTAAATGCGTATTTATGACTTCACGATAATACTCTAAAACCTTCCAAAAATCTCTCATGTTAGAATTTTTTATCTGTCTATAGCTCTGTGATGAGGTATTATGATTACTTACATTATTTACAGTATTCGGACTGTTATCCTCATCTTCATTGCCATATTCAAAACGTTTCAGTCGTTGTATGCTCAGGCCCTCTTCGAGTGATTGGAAGTTCCAAGTTTTGGTTCACCACTGCTGTGGCCTGGTATTGAACTCACAACTCTTTGGGTCTAGTCACGGGATATAACCAAGGTCTTTATCCACTGGGACATGTGTCCTTGCAAACTTAGCGACTTGAGATAAAAAAAGGAAAAATAACTGAGACATCCGGAAAAGGCACGGCACGTGGAACTAGATCAGTCTATCCCGGTGGACGAAATAAAGGGTTCGGTTCGAAATTCCAATCACCTGAAGAAGGCCGGAGTGTACAATGGCCGAAACGCTCTGAATATGGCGGTGAAGACGAGGATAATGTCCGAATAATGTAAATAATAGAATTTTTTACTAACTTAAAAAATGACTTAATAACCTCCGAGTATTTTAGGATTAAATCCCGATATATATTTTCATTTTTTCTTTCTGTTATCTTTTTTTAAAATTAAGAGGTTTTTCGATATTTCTTCTTATTTGTTCATTTATGCACCTTTTCGTAACTAGTCTTGCTTTCTAGTTTTTATTTTGTTTACCTAACGTTAGGCCGTTAATTTTTTTTGAGCTTCTAAAACTCGTAATGTATATAAATGCTTGTATACGTACATTATGTTTCAAATGTTGTCATAGCGGCGGGTGATAGTGGGACAAGTTCCCACTGTCTATAAAATGTTTCCGTTTCAAATAACCTCCGATAACTAAGTCTAGCTCAAAGCCTGAGAATTGGCGAAGGCGAAAATCTGTCGCCTCATAACCAGCCGCTTCTGGTAGATGAAGATCGACATCCCAGGAAGGCAGCCCATCTAGGGGAAGGAAAACCCTGGTTTTAAACCACCGCTGCCTTGCGGCCATGTCAAAAACACGGAAAAGGTTATGGAAGTAAATCCACATAGAAAACCCGGAGTGGAGCCTACGAGGAGATTGGCGGTCAACATTGACAACTTTCCGGCAACTCCTGCAACCAAACTGGCACTAAATGTAATATCTTGTGTTCCTTTGGATCTTGTCGGCACGACCGAGTGTGTGATGGTGTGGGGCATTTAGTCTCGGCAGCGCAGAGCATCCATATACCATCGCTTGTCTAGGAAAAGGAAAATAATTTAAACCATCTGCTTCATTGTAGGTCTTACCTCTTTAACTTTCAGAAGTTAAAGAGGTAAGACCAAAATGAAAGAAGGGAAAGAGGTAACCTGAACATCCTAGTTAAAAAAGGAACCAGCAAGCCATTGCATTATTCTGCCTAGAATGTCACCATAAACTAAAATTGTGTGATAGAAGGGAGTAGTGACCACAGTGGCGCAAAAGTGCTAACTGAATAAATGAATGGAAAACAAGTTACGTCATCAATGACGTCATCTAGCATGTTGGGATGGTTTGTTACAGAAATGTTGTTGTTTTACAGCAATGCATTTCAAGGGTAGTTAGAGATTGTTGAAGAGGTTATCTCCCCTTTTAAAAATTAGTATCGAACCCAATAGCTCTAAAAAATTGCGCATTGATTAAGATTTTTGGTGGGGTCATTCTGTATATAATCTTAGAAAACTTTTGACGTAAGAATCATTAATGTACTCATTTCTCCTGGGCCCATAAATAAATATATTGGACTATACTATATAGTAGGTTCCAGAATTGCTTGACATGAAAAAATATAGTTTTTATTTGATGACAGAATTGGGACTTGATGGTCAGAAATTTTATCGACATTGTTCTTATAGCAAGAAGAAACAAGGTTAACAAGCCGAAAGCGATAATACGATTGTCTTAAACGGAATGAACATGTACAATTGTGTAATCACGCAAGAAATAAGATTCCAGATTTATTTATTACGGAATAATTTATAAACTTAGTTAAAAAAAAGATTTCTATTGTTGTCTGCATCTGAAAAATAGGGAAGTTTTCTTGGTATCTGATCTCCGTTTTCATAAGCTGTTCAAATTATATAATATTTTTAGTCGATTTCATCTCAAGCAAGACAGTGAAGCCACTAAGACACAAGGGGTTACTGGTAGCGTAAGAATTAAGAAAAGAAGCATTACTAGTGAGCGGGAAGAGAAAAGAGTAATCAGGAGGACAGTAGATAGCGATTGAAATTTCATTTAAATTTTGCAGATTAAAGTTGGCTAGAAGGCATGGAGCCTGAAGGGAGTTCCCTAAGAGAGAGATGTGAGAAAAGAAACTGTTAACATAGAATTTAAGGTCACATCTAGCTAGCACACGTGTAAGTTGATGAGATCTCGACGTCAGTCTCGTGTTGCGCTTAAATTCAAAAAGTCTAGGTGCCATAGCGAAGAGATTATCCGGACAACTCCATGAAAGTATTTATAGAAATGACACAGAGAGGCAACCAATAATATTGCTGATTCTTTTTTGGATTTTATCGAGGTGCTCAAGGTAGATAGCAGGGACACAGGGCACATATGTTCTAAGAATGGACCAATAGTAGATATTTATGATAAATTCTAGAGAGAGAAATTGTCTCGCACAATACAGTGAATAAACTTTCTTGGCAGCTGATTTAGCAATGGGTTCAATATACACCCTATCTGGAGTTATTAAGCAAATCATATAAACTTCAATAGTTCAAAGTTGGTTTGAAAAAAAATTGTCAAATTTTAAACAATCAATTTAGATGTCAAAACAAAGTTAAAATTTTATGTAGTATCAATATGTTTTATTAAAGTTGTTGAAGTTATTTCTAAAAAAACTGCCATCTGAAGTTTTTTGGCAAAACCAAATAATCACATTTTAATTTAATAAAAAGGTAATAAATAATGAAAAAATGATCAAAACCTTTAACAGAACAAATAACCAACACATATGATAAGTCCTTTAATATCGTGACACTTCTCAATAACAGCCAGTAATCTATCATCCATTGATTTTGTTATATTTTTATTTCAGCAGGTTCAATTTCCAACATGGCAGTTTTAATTATTTCCCATAGGTCTACTTTAATATTATATTGTTTGCCAACTTCATGTAATTTCATCTTCCCAATTGACCATATATTTTCGGTCGGATTCAGATCAGGACTTGATGGTAGTCATTCCGTTATCTTTTCTGCTGTATTTTTTTAATTTTCAAACAATTCACAGGTAAGCTTAAATGCACGAGAAGGAGCTTTGTCGTACATAAATACACAATTCACTTTGAATGGTCCAGTAATGGTTTGGTCGACAATTCAAGCCCATATAAAAACACTACCGTCTTCTTGTTGCCTTAAGCCACAGCCACATCTAAATTGAATAAAATCCATCCTTTGGCCCATCGATCAGATTCACTCGAGATTCGTCTGTGAAAATTACTTTAGAAAAGACAATTTTCATATACTTCTTGGCCCAATTTTGACGCTTTAATATAATTGTTTCAGTGAGAGGAAATTTCCTAGGAGGTTTTTTTACAGATCCGAATTTACAAAGTATTCTACACATTTTGTCCCAATTCCAGCCTTTTAAAAGATCTGAGCGCTGGTCAAAAGTGGTTGTTTCACTATCACTCGCTTTAGTTTATGTTCATCCCGAGAAAGCAAATTCTTAAAGCCTTTTCCATTGCTTCGAGTTCTCAACTTGCTTATATTTTCAACAATCTTCTTTTGTTTGTTGATATCTGTAAAGCTCCTTTAATATCTCCAATGAGGACTTTCCTTCACTCAATAACTTTCTGTTTTCAGCAATTGTTAGATACTTCCCTTTACCCATGTTTCAATATATATTATGGACAAAAAGAAAAAAAAGTTTTTATTAAATTTCAGAGGTCTTAAGCTAATATTAGTTTAATCTGCATATTAACGTCAGTCATTCCATTTTCGTAAATTCCTAATATCTAAAAATCTAACCATTAAAAATGATAGAAAATTTAACAAATATTTTTTCAGAAATTCTTGAGTTACTGAGGTTTATCGATTTGCATAACAACTTCAGACAGGCTGTAGTCTTAATACTTCATGTCAGCTGAGAACGTTAGCCTGAGAAGGCACAGTCATTTTCATACACAGATTGTATGAGTTCTGTTTGTCTTTGTTTTCCATTCTCTGCAGCTACAATCGATTAATTCACTACACTTTCATCAGTTCGTTCCCTTACACAAAATACAGATGTATCTTATGAGACACTTTCAGATATTGTCAAGAATGTTACAAGATGGTTTTTATTTTTGATCTGATATTTGATTTATTGTTTAGCTAATTAGTCTCATGAATCAACCCCACTGAATTGAATTTGAAATTATGGTTGTGTGCCTTCACATCTAACCCGAGTAAAGATTTATGTAAGAAAGGTCAGGGACTTCCAAAACATTTACTAATGGTTACATAGTCTTACTCTTAAATACTAATTTTTATTATGCCCCAGCAGCCATAGTCAGCTGGTCGTTCAGAAAATGCGTTCAATTAAAATGGAGAAAAAACAGCATCATGTTTAGATGTAACAGAATCTATCTTCTTCAAGTACTTTAAAGTACTTTCATTAAAAACATTTTGAATTAAAGCAGTTACTGATATAACAGAAGTAGTCTGTATTTATTCAATCGAAGTTAGCCGAGGAAATGAAGGGGTAAAACAGGCAACATGAAGACCCACTTCAGACCACAATTATTTTGGAATTTTTGAAATTCAATTTGTCAGTGTGCTACCAGGGATGTAAAAAAAGGATACATTTAAAAAGCAATTGTTAAGTTTGATGAAAATTGGTTGAAAGATCAACAAAAAATAATAAAGAAACCAGTAAAAATCCCAGTTTTTCGTTTTGTACGCGGGTTTTCACTATATGGGTGGGTTCAGTTATCAAGTTAAATGATTGTTAAACAATTAACTTAGTGTTGGCTATAATTGAGTAAAGTTTGTATTAGAAAACTTGAAGATTTTTAGTTTAAAAGTTGTGCTGATACCGATTTTTGTTGAAATCGAATTTTCGTTTATCGCTAAACGCAGTGGCGTAGAAATAAAAATGAGGTATCGTTGAGCTCGTCATGATGTAAGTAACCTACATACCGAGTTTGAAAGAAATCGGAGGAAAAAAGTTAAATTAATCGATTTTTAATCGGCTTTATCGATTATTTTTTTTAAAAGTCTATCTTTTACATTGTACAATGTATATGCTAAGTTTGGTCAAAATCGGTTGGATGATTCTCGAGTGAAAAGCTATCATACAGACAGACACACAGAAACACAGACATACTCTGTTTTATATATATAGATAATGTGTTTATAAATACTGCTAAGTTCTAATGAGACGCATTCTAACAAGCAAATACTTATAAGCAACGACTTAAGTGTCCAGGTTCAGCAGGAATGCGCAAATGAAAATTTAAAAAGCAGAATGTAAAGTTTAAAACTTTATTCGCAGTAGATAAATCAAAGAAGTTGGCGAATATTTTTTTTGTATATTTTCTGTAATTCCTTTTCGAAACTTATGAGTCAGAAAAAGCCAAGTATGCGTATCGATCCGAATTTTAATGGTTTTAAAACACACGCACGTCTATATTGATATTAAGAAAACTATCGAAAACAATGGAAGCTGGTATCAATGTGAAACAATACTGTCTTTTAAAATTTTTTTGTAAACGCTGATATAGCATCAGTAAATCAATCTTGATCTCTTACAGGAAATTAATGCGAGAAGATAACGCCTTTTTGCGATTGTTGGACGAAGAAGAAATGGTAAGTGCATTTTTGAAAATTTTGAATGGGAATAGAAGAGACATATAGAGAAAGATAAGATGTGTTCAGTTCTACATTATCCACATGACAACGTGATAAATAATTATTTACACTTACTCCATAAAAAGGACAGAAACATATTTGTTAAGATAAGTAGGAAAATGCAGTTTAATTTGTATCATGTTATAGCATAAAATACTTACCTATGAAATATCTTACGATACTAAATATGGAAAATAATTTTAATGATAGACTTTTCTTCACTTTAATAAGTAATAATTAATTTACCATTAATAAGCTTATAATAATGTTTTAGTCAAAGAGTCTGGCCCATATCCTTTTATTTCGTTTCACAGCTATTATTTCTTATCGTAATCTTCATTCACTCTTTACAACCAGAAAGTCCTTCCATATTGCTTTCTTTCAGTTTATATAATTTTGCCAATTCTGGACCCAATTTGATTCTTCTCCGTCTTAGCTGTATGAGACTAAAAGTGCATAAAATATTTGACATGATTCAAGAACAGTGTTTATGGCAACGAGTGAATAAAGGGTGAGGCGTTAGGGCGTGTACTGACCCATACATATTGGACGCTGGACGATGTGTAAACTTCAATCCGTGGCCGAGCCGTTAAGCGTCAGTGAATCTGGCAGGAATACAAGTGAATCAGATGTTCATTGCCGACGAAAGATGTTTTATTGGGTGTCAATAATCGGTAGATTTAACCCTTTCATAACTGATGGTAGGCTTTGGTTAAAACGGACGAGCGGAGAATTTCAGGTCTGAGTCAAGAATATTGTACATCTATCATGGATAGCGATTCAGATTGAGGAATCGGAGAACCGAGTTCGAATTCCAGTCGAATCCTTAACATTCACCTACGTGCTAATAACCTTGGGAAAGGTATGAATCCTCTTCTTCTTCCCGAGTAAATAGCAGGACAGGCCGGACTTCATTTTTTTTAAGCATTTCAACCCAAGCAAGGCGGGAAGCCACTAGCACGCAAGGGGTTACAGAGGATTTGGAGCGAGAGCAGATAGGAGTGATAGAGGAAAGGACGAGGAGAAGGATAGTGGATAGATCAAGGCAACTGGAGATGTCGATTTACATTTCATTTGGATAGTTGGAGATTATAGGTATCAGGGAAACAGGAAAAGGGAAGGGAGTTCCACAGGCGAGAGGTGCGAGATATGAAGCTATTGGAGTAGAAGAGATGGCTACATTTAACAGTTTCAATAGTGAAAGGGTGAGAGCGGGATGCCAGCCACGTAGGATGATTGAATTCATGAAGTCTGGGAACCAGTGAAAGCAGCTCATCGGATCAATTACCATGAAAGTATTTGTAAAAAAAGACAGAGAGAGGCGACGGCACGTCTGTGAGAGAGCGACTGCAGACGAGATGCCAGATCAGGGCCAATTACATTGCATATCCGTCTCTGGATCTTATCAAGAACCCCGAGGCAAACAGAAGGGGCTCCAGACGATATATGGCAGCAATACTCCATGCAAGGGCGAATGGTTGATTTGTAGATTTGAAGGATCGATTCCGGGGAGAAAAATTTCCTGGCGTAGCACAGGGAGCCAACTTTCCTTGCGGTGGACGAAGCAATTGACTCAATGTGATTGTTCCATCTCAGATCAGCAGACAACGTGAGACCGAGCAGCCGCAGAGAGTTTCTCTCGAAAAGTTGAGCGTCAGACATTCTAATGGGGGGGCAGGGAAGGATCTCTGTGGTGATTAATAGAGAGCAGTTTTGTTTTTGAGGCGTTAAAGTTAACCAGCCAATCCCTGCCCCAGTTCACAACCGATTGGAGATCCTTTTCGAGACGAACGGCCAGGTTAGTTTTGTCAGCGACACTAGATTTGTTTTTGAGACAGGAGTAAATTGTAGTGTCGTCCGCGTAGATGCCCACTTGGGAATCTATGGTGTCAGGAAGATCGTTGATGAAGATAAGGAACAGAGTAGGGCCTAGGATGGAGCCTTGGGGAACATCTGCGTTCGTGGTATAGGAGCTGAAAGAGAATCCGTTGAGAACGACCTTCAATTCACGGTTTGATAGGAATGATTGTATTAGGTCAAACAATCGACCTGTAATATCCTAACCATGGAGCTTGCGAAGAAGGCCGCCATATCAAACCCTATCAAACGCTTTGGAGATGTCTAGAGACACGACACGAGCTTCTCCGTTATTTTGAAGAGCTTGGTAGACAATTTCAGTGATGGCCGTAAGCACATCAGCTGTAGATCGGGCAAAGCGGAAACCATATTGCTTGTCTGAGAACAGATCATGGAGTGTAAGTTGGTTAACCACTTAGGCGTTGATTAAAGCTCCGAAGACTTTGCCGAAGAGGGGTAGGAGACTGATAGGACGGTAGTTAGAAGGATCAGAGAGGTCGCCAGAGTTCTTAAAGACAGGAACAATCGATGAGGACTTCCAGCAGTCTGGAAAACAAGATTCCTTGAGGCAGTAGTTATATAATTTGGAGAGGGCAGGCGCCAGTATAGGGGCACATTTCTTCAAGACAATGGCCGGTATCCCATCTTCACCACTAGCCTTGGGGGGGGGGTCTAAATTAGAGATAATGTCCAATACCAATGACGGGATTATGTGCAACCCACTCAATAGGGCCTCAGTTCTAAGGTCTAAGTTCCTTGTCAGCAGAGGAGGTCAGGACCTAAAACTGGTTGAACAAAGGAGGTATAGAATGTTTTCTGTTATTAAGTACGCTCTTGCAGAGACGCCAATAATCCTTGGAGCCGAATTTGCGAGATGCAATACGCTCTTTCATTCGAGCAGCAAATAGTGACTTTTAGCTTCGTTGAGGACACGCTTACACTCGTTACGGACAGAGGCAAAGAGACGTCTATTGCAGTCGGACATGTCGCTACGATATAGCATGTTCCGGAGAATCGGGAATGTTTTGAAAGGCCTACAATGTTTGATGATTACCAAATCGAAACGCTAGTTAAAAATAACCCAGGTAGCACGACACGGGGCATCGCAGAGATACTCCTAACCTCTCTCATGGATAATTATTATTTGAAAAGACTCGGATGCGTTTTGATATCTCACGATTTAACGGAAAAAAATTCCATGAACCGCATTTTCACCTGCGATGTTTTTGCTCAAACACAACAAAAACAACTCATTTAAAAAAAGAAACCATCACAGGTGATGAAAAGTTGCAGGTTTACAACAATCTGGATTGAAAAATTCCCGGGGAAAGAGAAATGAGACACTTTTAACCATTCTAAAATCGGGTATGCATAAAAAGATGGTTATGCTGTTTATCAAGTGAAATTGGAAGAACATTGCGTGTTATGGGTTCTTTCTGCAAAAGTTGAATTCACTACTATTATTCACATCTTAACTGAATAAAGCCAGCAATCGATGAAAAGTGTCTGGAATTGGTTATCATCTTCCATTAGAATTTACGCCAGACCAAATATCTTTTTGCTGATCTGGCAGATGTACGGTATAGATTAACGGAGGTGTTCTAATACAACCGCCATACTCTCTTGACCTTGCAACTTTAGATTAAAACTTATTTCGACCCTACAAAATATCCTTACTGGTAAGAATTTAAATTAAATTAAATTAAATTAAATTTAAATTAAATCTGGAAGCTTGTAAAACTCACTTAGCCAGTTCGTTACACAGAAAGATACCGAGTTATGAGAGGATGGTATCATGAAGCTGCCTCAAAAAGCGAAAAGGTTGTGGAGCAAAATATATATATATCTATATACAGGGCCAGATTATCATTAAGGCTAGTTTAGGCGTTAAGCTTTTATAAAGCAATGATTTTAATATTCTAAATGTTATGACTTCTAAAGGATGTTCTAATAACATGGATCGATTTTAAATGTGAATTAAGTTTAAGCATCTAATGATTTTTTCTTTCAGATTTAACAACTTAAGTCTTCGGCAATTTCAGCCATGGAAAGATTAATAATCAAACAACGTGTTAAAATTATCGAAACCTATTACGAAAATGGACATTCAAACAGAAATGCATATATATATATATATATATATATATATATATATATATATATGATACACAATAATAGATAATCCTCATTGTTATGTAATATTGCATAGTTTTGTATAGAAATGGAGGTAAATACAAACGATCGTGTACATGCAATTATACTCATATATATATATATATATATATATATATATATATATATATATATATATATATATATATAAATGCGAGCGTGTATATATACCGGGTGTAACAAAAAAATAATTGTCCAATTGTTAGATTAAGCTTAGAACCGTTGAACTTAGAAATGATTAAAGATATCTTACTGGAATTCTCCGGGGTTTTTATAACACTATTGGACTCTACTTTGCACAATAAGAATGTATTTAGCTCTAAGCTGAAATGATGATCCCTGTTGCTCTTGTGGCCATTTGATCCAATTTTTCTCTCTAGTGTTCCCTCTTTTTAAACTTATTCACTGTTGTCCTGTTGGTTCTTGAGTGGACTTTGTAGATGGAAGCCAGATCATGAATTCTTACGACAAATGGTGTCAAGGTGGCTAAACGTCTCATCTGAAAACCTGGAAAAAAGAAACACAATTAGTTTAGTGTTTTTTTTTAGATATTAAACATTTTGTGCTGCTACACGATTTGGACAATTTTGCTATTACACCCGGTATATGGGGCACATTCATTGTACAAATGACATGTAAACAATATTCCATTTCTCTCCATGTCTGAAACATAAAAACAACATATTAAAAAAAAAACTCTACATAAATAAAACTATTAATATCATAAAAAAACTTTAATAATAAAATAATATGCAATGGAAATCTAGTTACTGCCTCTTCTAAAGTATTTCGTAATGACTTGAAATTCGCTAAAGTCTTTGTGGATACCCTGTATATCGCAAGTAAAAAATAGATAAAAAATAAATTAGATAGTGGTCCCGTCTGAGGGGAGGTAATTTTATTTGTCTAGGGGCCTCAAAAGGTTGTAATCGGTCCCTGCATATATAGCTGAATAAATCTATATACAAATATTTAAATATTGTTTGTTTAAACTTTAAAGTAACTGATTTAAAACATGCTAGAAACATTTCTTCCGACCCAATATACGTGGGTATAGAGAGAGGCAGATGAGCCGTGCGTTCGTTATATGCAAAGTGGGTCAAAAGGGAAGAACGCTTTGGTAAAAAATAATAGTTTACATCGTCAGGTTAGGGTTAGGGTTACGGTTACGGTTAGGGCAGCACGCAATGGATTTAATATACAAATAAGAAAACGAATTGAAAAAGTATCCTCCTTTTCAGTGAAAAAATAATATATTCTTTATGAATCTAAAGCCGATATTTCATTTGTCTGTAATAAATGTCGATTCCGTTTGGATGCACCAGACACTCTAAAATCTGAATGTTAAAATATGTTAAAAATATGTTCTAGAAAATGTTTGAATAGTTTTGTTTGGGAACATAGAGAAAGAGAGATATTAGTAATGGAGAAAAAGTAGAAGCAATGAGAGGGTTAGGTTAAAAAAAAAGAGAGAAAATAAGCACAGGGAGAAAGAGGAGGAGAGAAGGAAAAGTGAGTGAGAGAATGAGAGGGAGAGCGGGAGAATGAGGGGAGAGGGGTGAGAGTGAGTGAGTGAGAGAGAGAGAGGGGGAAGAGAGAGTGAGAGAGAGGGGACAAAGAGTAAGAGAGCGATTTAAGGGGGGTAGATTTTAAAGAAATGTAAGACAGAAATGTATACAAAATATGAAGATAAATAATTTTTTAAAGTTACAGAAATAACATAAACATCCACACCCATATACTCAGCGAGAGAGAGAGAGAGAGAGAGAGAGAGACAGAGAGACAGAGAGAGAGACGGGGAGAGATATATATAGAGAGGGGAGAGTGAGTGAGAGAGAAGGGGAGAGAGAGTGAGAGAGAGAGTGGGGGAGAGGGAAAGAGAGAGAGTGAGAGAGAGAGGGGGAGAGAGAGAATGAGAGAGAGAGGAGTGAGAATGAGAGAGAGAGAGAGAGGGAAATAGAGAGAGAGTGAGAGAAAGAGGAGGAGAGAGAGTAGGGTGAGGTAGATTTTAAAGAAATGTAGGACAGAAATGTATAGAAAATAGGAAGATAAATATTTTTTAAAAGTTACAGAAATAGTATAAGTAAACACCCACATTCACACCCATATACTCAGCGAGGGAGATAGATAGATAGATAGATAGATAGAGAGAGAGAGAGAGAGAGAGAGAGAGAGAGAGAGAGAGAGAGAGAGAGATAAGAAGGAGAAAGAAGAAAGGAAGAAAGGAAGAAAGACTTAGAAAGAAATAGGAGGGCGGAAGCAAGAGTCAAGAACGAAGAAACTCTATTTAATAAAAAAGGGGAGGAGGACAAGAGAAAATAGAAAGATAAAAATGAAAACAATTTCTAAATAGCGTAAAGGGGAAAATAAAGAGAAAATCTGAAAACGTAAAATGGGGGTGGGGGAGAATAAAATAACAATAAACCAACAAAGGAAAGAAGATGGATGAATGAAAAAGGGAAATGCAGCAAAAAAACATAGACAAAATAATAAAATAGAAAAGCGAAAAGGTACGGCAAAAAATCACGAAACTGGAAGAGCAATCAATGCAATGGATCGGAATGTGATTCCCCTTATTTATCTGCTGGGTTTACAGTTCGGCAGAAATTTTTGTTCCTCATAATGCGAACAACAAAACAAATTTCGTATCTTAACTAACAGAACGTCTGATTGCCGGTTAAAAAAAATGAAATTTGCATCTCATTTGAACGGACAGACGAGTATTTTCTATACAATTACATTATTAGACGTAGCACTTTTTAATTAAGAGAGTATTTCGAGACAGGAGGATTGCTTTGGTAACAGAGAAAAGAGTACTGAGCTGCTACGTGACATCTGTCCCCCTTTAAGGCAGCGAATGTTGGACGGTCTCCTCAAAGGTGAAACAGAGACTCGAGGCACCGGAGGTATGGCTCTACAGAAGGATGCTGAGGATATCATAGCGCGTGAGCAACGATGAGGTTTTGGAGGATGCAAACAAGGAGGAAAACTTATACTTAACATCAGGAAGAGGCAGTTGAAATTTCTGGGACACGTAATGAGAAAAGAGGGCCTGGAGAATCTGATACTCACAGGTCGAATAGAGGGAAAGAGTGTCAAGGGAAAACAACGCATGATATTCCTAGCGGGCTTAAGCAAGAGGATGACAGAACGTGGTCTGGGGTAGGTGGCAGAAGAGCGAAACTTATTGAGAGTTATAAGAGATAGGGGGAGGTGGAGCGCCATGATCGCTTACGTCCTGAAGGGACACGGCACATAACAAGAAAAGTATCAGTCAGAAATCTACCTATATGCGAGGCAATACTTCTCGAGAGTTCCTCTCTGCGGCTGCTCGGTCTCACGCTGTCCGCTGATCTGAGATGGAACAAATACATCGAGTCAATTGCATCATCCACCGCTAGAAAAGTTGGTTCCCTGTGCCGAGCCAGGAAATTCTTCTCCCCTGAATCGATCCTCCAGGTCTATAAGTCTACCATTCGACCTTGCATAGAGTATTGCTGCCATTTATGGTCTGGGGCCCCTGCGTGTTGCCTCGGGGTTCTTGATAAGATCCAGAGACGGATATGCAATGTGATTGGCCCTGATCTGTCATCTCGTCTGCAGTCGCTCTCTCACAGACGGAATGTTGCATCACTCTGCCTTTTCTACAAGTACTTCCACGGTAATTGCTCTGAGGAGTTGCTCTCACTTGTCCCTAAGCCTCGTGAATTCAAGCGTCCTACGAGGCTGGCATCCCGTTCCCACCCCTTCACCGTAGAAACTGTTAGGTGTAGACGTCTTTTCTACTCCAATAGCTTCATGTCTCGCACATCTCGCCTATGGAACTCCCTTCCCTGTTACTGTTTCCCTGACAAATACAATCTCCAACGGTTTAAGTGTAGCGTCAATCGTCATCTCCAGCTGCCTTGATCTATCCACTTCCTGACATGTTCCATTCCTATCTGCTCTCGCTCTATATCTCCCGTAACCTCCCCACCTCGATCGGCCCTCCGTCCTTCTCTTTCTCCACAAGCCTTCCTTTACCACTCCTATCTGCTCTTCCTCCAACCCTTCTGTAACCCCTTGCGTGATAGTGGCCACCGGCCTTGCTCGGGGTGATACGCTTAAAAAAAAAAAAAAAAAAAAATACCCAAACGTTCTGTGTATCTGAAAAGTTACTCAATGCAGTGCAGATTATCACTACCTTTTGTGAGACCCTGTATAAGTAGTATAAAGAGATACTACATAGAGGGAGACTGTAGAAACTTAGTGTTCATGGTCAATATGAGTATGACTCGTATATTATTCTGAGTGTCATATTCTATAAATTTCTGCCGTGATTATTGTTTAGTGTACGAAATGTTTAACATTGGGATGAATTGCATCCGCGAATCGAGTTCAAATACCGGCAAGGGCAATCTGCATTTATTTCGTTCTTATATCCCCGAGAAAATACATCTCTTGTTTCTCCCCAAGTTGTGGATTAACTGGCAGTCTCTCTAGCCTTGGTTGGAAATCAGTCTACAAGAAAGACAACTCTGAAATTTAAACAGATGGTAAGCCAATGTGAAACTCATCCAAATCCCCCAATCAGTCATAGCATTTTGCAGATGTTAAAAGAGTTTTCTGTGGAGTGCCATGCTCAACTATTTTTTGAAATGCCATGGCACCTACAGACAGACATGTTTAGCGTTGGATATTAAGACATGTTCATCGTGCCAGATTACGCGTACACCACAATTCTTCCCCAGAGATTATAGAGAAACTTTCTTGCTTGCAAGTAAACCCCACAAGCCAACAATTTCCAAATATAAACTACTGTATTTTCTGGTTTACAAGACGGATTTTTTTCCTGAGAAAATACGTGTGCGTCTTCTAAGGGGAATGTAAGGCAACTTCCATGCTCAAGTAAGCTTGGAGGGTCACCTAATTGGCTTGAATAATAGGGACGTGGATTTGCATGTTGAGTCATTACACTATAATGTTAGCTATCTAATTCAGCCTTTTATATGATGAAACACCAGTACTTAGCTGTTACAAGTATTTCCAAGACTATAAACCTTCCTGGAGCCGAGCCACAAGCCTAAACATGCTCTGTTTATTAGTAGCGGCAGGAGCCTTTCTGCTCTTGACTAGTGTGTCATTGACATACAAACAAAATCGGTCGAATGATTAATGTAAACAATACGTGGCGCCAGTATGTGAGGGACGCATGGTGAATGTGTTGCTGTATGAAAATGGCTTTTTTTCTGAGAAATTTATTTCCAATATTAGGGTGCGTCTTTCAAACCGCAACGTTTTCTAAGCCGGAAAACACGGTAATTGCTTTGAATATTGTTTATTCTTTCAAACTTTATTCTTTTCAAATAGTCAGCTGCATTATAACTTTAAGTGATTGACGTAAGAATTTCTCTCCACTTGTCAGTTAATACATTTATCGTATTTGACGGGCATATAAGACGCAACCCAATTTCAGCAGGGCAAATCAAGAAAAAAATAGCAATTATTAAAATTAGTAAACCTACATATGGCACATAAGACGCAAGGGAATTTTAAAAGATATTTTTAGAAAAAAAAAGAGCGCCTCATATAACGTCAAATACGGTATGTATCTGTATTGCTTGAGATACTCATACTAATTCAATTTCTGCTCTGGACGCACTGTTGAGGAGATTTTTTTTTTTTTAATTTGAAACCACAATAAACTGAAGTTGAATTTACTTGCAGATCAAAATAACTGATTCATTTATTTCGGTACTTGGACATTTGGCCGACTGACATTTAGGTGAGGGAAATTTAGGTGAGGGAAATTTAGCTGAGGGAAATTTCGCCGAACGAACATTTAGCTGACGGAAATTTAACCGAACGGACATTTAACCGAAAATGTAGCATGTATGGGTTAATTTGCAGTGTAACACCCGCACTCAGTTTGCATTAAAAATTTCCAGAAATCTTACATTTATGTGTATTTGTACATGCACCATTTGAATCTGGCTTGATAAATTTGATAAAATCTACCGCTTTTGGAGTTATCGATAGTGAAATTTGGGATTCAATCGCGTCGTTGGCGGCAGCCATTATTCGCCTTGTTTGCATACATTCGCTGCGGAAAGTTAAACGCGGAAGACTACGGAAACCTAAGTTCGGAACTGATCTTTCTTGTCTAAATTTGCCTCAATTACTGCGCACGAGAACTATTTACTTACACACGGTCAGTTTGCGCAATGATACCTACACTGATAGCTATTCTGCAGCGAATGCATACATACAAAGCCAGTAATGTCTGCCCGCGACGCGAATGAATCCGAACTTTCACGTTTGATAACTCCAAAACGGTAGAGTTTATCAAATTTATCAAGCCAGATTCGAATGGAGCACGTACTCATAAATGCAAGTTTTCTGGAAATTTTTAATGGGAACTGAGTGCGGGTGTTACACTCAAATTAACCCATGTATGTCACACTCTTTATCGTAATGTGCTACATATATTTATATTTATTTACTGTATTAATTTATAAGTTTTCGTTTTCTTGACAGCATTTTTAAAATCTATTCTGTATATATTATATTTTACTTCAAATATTACTGTAAGATGATAAGTATTTTGAGAAAAAGCACATTTTATTACAGAAAAATCTTAAGCTTTTACGATATGAAAGATTTTTCAATTTCGCTTTTAATGATCAATGTCTTACAGGGATGAACTAGCTTTTATCTTACTGTTAAATGCAAATTTATATAATTAGGTGCTACTTTTTACCCAAATACACTCAAATATTTTAAAAATACTAAAACAAATATTGAAATAAGGAAACCTTTATCTTTAAATTTAGATTTAGTAATTTAATCACTTGAAATTCAGTGGTAATTATTAGTCCTATTCTACCTTATAATACTGCTAACTAAAATACTTAAAGTAGGTAACTCCACGAAATCGCTAAAAAAATGGCATAGCATGATGAAAAAGACGCCAAACTTGACGAAAACAAAATTTTATCGTCTAAATGCTTATGTTATCATGAAGAGGAAAGACCAAAGTTTTTTTTCATTATTTTAAAAAAAATTCTTTCTTTTTAGAAAATACTAAATTTTGATTAAAAAAACATTGTTTATCTTTGTATCACCGTCACTAGTAAAATAACATATACAATTTTTAGCACGTTTTTTTGTATGACACCCATTATTTTTGGAAATCTTGCAAAAATAAAAATAATTGTCGGATGTTAATGAAACTTTCAGAAAGTATTCACAGATGATCGAAATTGTTATAAATATGTTTTTTTATTAAAGTCATGGCAGAAATATTTTTTTTATATTTATTACCCCCCTAACTAATTTTATGAAAACTCTAGAAATTCGCTCGCGTCGGGTTTAGTTGATTACAACACAAGGCTTTGAAGAATGCAAATCATGTTTTTTTTTTAATTGGACCCATTGTACCTGAAAATCAGCTCTGAATTGTAACATACAAAACTCAATAAAAAAAATATATTATTTAATTTCAAATGCTTTTATTTGCTTTTAGTTGTTTTTATGAATATGGACAATATTTTCTGAAAGAAAAAAATTCGATGAAAAATGTATTTTTAATACAGTTAATTTGTTATTTTTTTAATTATAATAGAATTTTTACATTAAGTTGTTAAAATGTTGTAAAATTAGTTAAAAGCCGCGTCGGGTTTCCTAAGTGTCCTTATGAGATAGATCTTGTTTTAGTGCTTTGTAAATTGTATCGTTTTGACTAATCCGAAGACAGCAAGTAATTAAGAAATGTAATTTTGTGTTCAAAAAATCGTTAAAACGGTTGTTATTAAAAAGTACGGGAGGTAACAAGCAACAAAAGGTCACGTGACTTGAGTGTAATAGTCTGCTTCATTATTGCAAATTCTTAGCGAGACAAATGTTGAGCATTTTGAATTAGCGTTTTTTACTCATTACAAAAATGTGAACATCATCCTAAGCCATTTTCAGCATCAACATTACTACATTTTTAAAAATACCATTTATTTCATTTATCATTTTACATATTTCATTGCAATTTCAATTCTTTGAAGTTGTTTTACAGTTTTCACTTTTCAGTGAGCCCTCTTTCAATTTTTCCATTACGATTCATTTTCATACTGTACCATTTGATTTCTTTTTAATTTTTTTATATAGCTACTTTTTCAATATATTTCTTGAATTTGTGAAATTCTTTTTATAGATTTTTTAATTCATGTATATTTTTTGTTATGAAATAAGAAAGATAACATATCCAACCGAGCACTGAAATTTGGCGCACTCAGATATTTTTCGATAATGTTTTTTTTTCGTTTTTTATATTTTTTGATTTAGTTAATAGTCTTCATTGAGATTTTAATTCATTTCATTTACATACTTTTCATATAAATAAGAAAAAGAAAAGAAAACTACCTAGAAATAGCTGATATTATTTAATTTTTGTCATCATTCATTCATTTATCAAAATACTACTATAAATTTACATTTTTTTTTTGCTCCTTATTAGTTTCTGTTTCATTTCTAGATATACAGAACAACATATAACTATCTCGGTGATCATTGTGAATTCAAACTATCCAGTATTGCCTCTGAGTCCTTGGTCCATTCTGCCTGCAGCTCATAAAAATTCATTGTCATCACCATGCTCAAAATGTGTTAAAAAACGAAAATACATCAAGCCATTTCTCAAACTTAAATTATAAAAAGAAAAAATTGGGTTTTTTTACAAGGTGATGACAACTTGTTATTGTTGGCTGGCTGGCCCTTGACCCAGCAATGGCGAAGTCAATTTTTTTGGGCTTAATTTCAACAGTTTTCCTCAATGCTGATTTAAAAAAATAAAAAAAAACATGCAAAAAAAAAATATCCTGGCTTCTAATGTTCAGGTATAGTAATTTTAACTATTTTTTTTCATGATTTTATGCCCAGAAAAAAAATTTATAATCATTTTCACCAACCAATTTCACTCAGAAATGAAAGAGCATTCTTTGCTTTCAGGAAATACTTAGTTTCATGGGGTGCAGATCAAAAGTTTCCTTGATATTTTTCTCAGATGATGACAAGTTATTTTTCAATATTTTTTTCAGGGCAAATAGGCTGTAGTGTAACAAAATAACTTTTGATATTGTTGTGATGATTTTTACTTGGGATAGAAATGTTTTATCAAGCAGATATGTATTGACTTTAGGGGGCTACAGCTACGTTACGTCATTTATGTCCTTCCGTATGATCATTCGGATCTCACGTTAGCTGTCGATATGTGATGATAAGACACCACTCATTGCCTGTCAATAGCGAACGATGTTAAGATCTTTATTTTAACATCTTTATTTTAACATCTTTATTTTAAACCACAATTTTCTTCGAAGAAAGTAAGTAAAAGTTTCTTTAGAAATATATTAAATAATCTTTAAATTAGATAATTTTCGTTAAAAAAATTTTGAAAAACCTATAATTGATTTTTGAAAGAAATTTAAAGTCGGATTTTAACTTAGTTTAAAAATTTTTTTAAATATGGCTGATATCGATTTTTTTTAGTAATTTCGCTGACAAAAAAAAAGATTTTTAACTAAAATTTCGGACATGCTAAGAACGAGTAAAAAATTAAAAAAATAATCAAAAAATACTTCGGTATTTCTTCTTAATAATGATATATATACTTGAGCAGATAAAAAATGTTTTCATCAAATTTAAGGCCTTTCTTGTTAAGCTATACTGTTTTTGTTTACATTTCGTGGAGGTACCTAACTTAAAATATTGCTTGTTACTATTTTTAACTTGTACTTTTTCGGTGAAATAACCGTCGGCCAAATCTCCGTTTGGCCAAATGTCTCTCGGCCAAATTTATTTCCCAGATACCACTATATTTGTGTTGCAAGATCATTCTTTCTTTCTTTCTTTCTTCGTCTATGTGTGCAGAAATTTAGTATTTAAATCGATTAATATAGATTTAGACACACATGTATAAATCACACCTAGATAAATAAAGAGAAAGTTTGTAAGCGTTGCACTTTTAAATGTGTCTGGTTCATCTTAAATAACTTTCGAAATTGTCCTTTCCTGTTTTTTCTTTTTCGTCCCAGGGTTGAAGAAAAACCTTAACTGTTAAAAGAAATTTAGATATGTGAAAACATGCAAACATTAATGTCCTTGGGGAAACCAAGAGTCCACTATAAATTAAATAGCATGGTATACTGATCTTTCTTTCCTTGGGCAAGAGTTTGTCAAGGACAATTACAACTCAGAATTCACAACTGCAGAGAAGACAACTAGAAACGAAAGAAATGACCCAGTAGATAAAAGCGTTGGTTGGGTCCAGTGACTTGAGCCAAAGAGTTGTGAGTTCAATACCAGGCTACTACAGTGGTGAAAAAAAAATCTTTGAGAGTTGAGTTAAAGGGAGATAACTGAGACATCCAGAAGAGTCATTGCTCGTGGAACCAGAACACTCTACCCCGGTGGAAGAAATAAATGGCTCAGTTTGAAATTCCAATTACTTGAAGAAGGCCGGAGCGTACAGCGAGATGAGGACAACAGTCCGAACAATGTAAATAAAGTCAAAGTAATTTAAGGATGATAAAGAAAAGTAACCATAAACATTTTTTGTTGTTCAAATTTGATTTCTGAAATTAAGATATAAATTGTTTTTGTATAATGAATTTAGACGATTTCCAAATACTCTTTTTGAAGGACTGTAGACATACTTATTAAAATCGTGTTTTCGGTTTACCAATCAATCAAGAGCTTAATACTGATGTCAAGCAGTCACTGTATTAAAAAAAAGACGATTAATCTGCAGTTATATATATATTTATATGCATGCATATATACAAAAAGCGATATCGGAAAGAAAAAAAAAACTCTCTTGCTCACAGAGAAACGAATCGCATTGGACAACACTGACCGGAATATAATTTTTATGTGAAAACATCGACTGTACTTGCAGCATTTTCTTCCATTTTTACTCCCATCGAAACAACTATTTGCAGCAGTCACGTTATCACACCGTCATTGTCTTCTCTTCTCAATCGTCCCAACAATAACACTGAGGCTCTTTCCCGCCCTTGGCGCTCCCAGATGGAGGTATCAAAATCATGCTACTTGAAACTTGTCTCTTAATTAAAAAGAAGCCAGTGAAATGACCGGGTTGCTTGGCATGATTTGTGTCCCGGACCATTGCGTTGTTGGTGCCAAGATGCCCCGTTAAACGCCCGGAAAACCCTTTAAGAGTGGCGAACCGTTTCACTGACAGGAGAGCCTGTAAAGAACACAATGTAAAAATCGGTTCTTAGAGAAAAAAATGAAAGCGTAAACAACACGATTGTAATAAGAAATGCACACACAGCCCGTATTTATAAATAACTGTATAACATAAAATCATGAATTGAAAGGAACATGATCGCCCAAGTGTGTATCCCGTATGACACTTGGCTTTATATATACATACATAGGTCATCTGTCTGATCTTAGTTCTATTAAGCAACATTTCTTAGAAAAACATAGACATGTACATAATATTAGACAGATATTACTTGATATTACAATAATAATCACACATGCACACCATAAAAAGAACCTTTACATATTGGAGGCCATCTACATTAAAACAAAGTAAACCACACTCAACAAAATTACATTTCAAACTAGTCGCAACACATTACAATGCATCTAGACATTGGTTCTGTTGTAATATTTCGGTCTCTCGCGTAGTATGATGCCACAGACCGACATCTTGAACTTACGATCTGCGTCTGCTATTCCGCGACCGTTATTATTACATAGAAATTTCATGTCACAATAACAAAATATCACCTTTGGCGGTAGATATCTTTGTTTCATGTCTGTATAACCACTCTGAGGATGGCACGTGTGAGTCGAAAGACTTAGGATCAAATTACGAAAAAATATCCAATTTTTGCCTTTTCACCCGAAATTAAGGCAAACATTCGAACATTAGAACGGCTCATGATCAGACATTCATTGTCTGTTATATTTAATAAGATATGTTTAAATACATACATACATACATGTGTATATATATGTATGTGTATTTGTGTGTAGTTCACAAAATATTACTTTTTTTTATATATTTTATACTTATTTTTTTTTATAAATAATGATTTTTGTCATGTCATTTAATTCAGTGGTAAATCATAACCACTGAACATTATGTATTGAAAAACTCCATTCAAAATTCTGTTCATAACTTTCATGCCAGGCAACTGATGTCTAGATGCAAACTCTCTTGCTCTGTTTCATCCACTTCCTCTTGCACAAGCACACACACACATATAATTATGCACAGCACAAATACACATGGAGATGCATATTCAGACATACGCATACACACAACACAGGCATTTATAGATGGACACAAGCAGACAAGAGTTCGCATTTGATTCGCTGTATCCCCAAAGCTATTGGTATCTAGAGAACGATTTCTATTGTCACATGCTTTGATAGAAAACACACACACACACACACACACACACACACACACATATATATATATATATATATATATATATATATATATATATATATATATATATAGAATGAAGAGGTTATAATGGTTCCAACGAGAGAAAAGTGTGTATATTAAAAAGAAGAGAGGTACCGCAAACTTTTTTGGTTGTAATGTGGATTTAAAAAAAAATATTATCCTTTATTTTTCATAATTTTACATAATGTTAGTAATCCGAATGTCTTTCTTGAAATGGCAGTGAAGGGTAATAAAACAATTAAAATTGGTTTGAGAAGTGATATATATATATATATATATATATATATATATATATATATATATGCGCGCATATTGGCGAAAGCAGGGGAGCTACTCATACAAACCCCACACAACTTAGGAAGTACGTGTGTATGTGTATACGTATGTATGTGTATATATGTGTGTGTGTGTGTGTGCTGGTTCCATGTAACTTGGGAAGAATGTGTGTGTACGTATGTGCGTATGTGTGTGTGTGTGCGTGTGTGCGTGTGTACGGATTGCTTGTGGTGGGAAAATGTACGTGTGTGTGTATGTTTGTGTGTGTGTGTATGTGTACAAATGTGTTTACTAATTCTTCATAGTGAGACAGTGTATGTATTGAGGGGGAATATACACACACATATATACACGCATGCTGACAGGAACACACGAAAATGAAAATAGACCTAAGAACACACAGGGGTCACTAAAACATTAAAAGATAAGATACCGACAACTAATTCATCACTTCTCAAACCAACCTTAATTGTTTTATGACCCTTCGCTCAGAACTCTTCACTGCCAGTTCAAGAAAGACATTCGGATTACTAACACAAAAACAGAGAATGTGTCATATCGAGAATATTTAACATTGAAAAACATAAAGGAAAAAAAATTAATTATTTTTAATATGTGGAAATCTCCACCCTTTACCTGAAGACAATGGATTTTAAAGTTTTTTCCTAATTACTCTTATATATATATATATATATATATATATATATATATATATATATATATATATATAAAAGTAATGATTATATATATATATATATATATATATATATATAATTAATGATTTACACAAACTTGGACTTTTGCTGACATAAACTTGCAGGTAGCTAGTCAGATGAAAAATGAAAAATACTCATGCATATTATAATTACACGTTTATAGACTGATTGATAGATATGAACATAATGAGATAGAGAGAGACACACACATATAGATATAAATGAAATAGATAAGGTAAGCTGTATTACAACCAGCTACGTCTAATAAATTTATCTCTCTATTCTCAGCTTTTACCAGGGACAAATACTTATAAAATATACCAATGTACTTACTTTAAGTAATGTTTGGTCACATTTACTTCATAGGCAACCAATTTCATAATCCCAGTTATTTAACCCCTGATTTCAGCTGTGAGTTCCCCATAAAATGGTCTTGTTCAGTATTGATTATACGCGCACACACACACACACACACACACACACACACACACACACACACACACACACACACACACACACATTTACTCCATGTATACAAAATTGCTTATATATAACATCCACATAATTCTCGAAATGCGCCTTTATTACAGACACAGATACAATTACAAGCCCATTCATCTAAATTGCATATATTTTACTCTTATTGCATCCCCAACATGCACACATTTTTTATTAAACACATTCACTTGCATATGCATATACACTGGTTAAATGCGTACTCAGGTATTCTGGCATACGCATAGACAGGGAAAGGCTCATTCACGAGGCAGAAATCGAAAAAGCTGTCCAGTCAAGAGCAGGTGGTATGTGCTTAGAAAGTGGCCTTCTAGTGATGGGGTGGGTGAATGGCTACAAAAAGAGTGAGAAGTTTGTAGGGTTGAGCAGCAAAAGCTCCATCGAAGAGACAATTGCAGATTGTTCGGACACACTCCCTCTCCACTTGACAACTGCTTCAAGCACTTAACCATATTCTTTAGTCAGCCATTCTGCTTCTTCTTCTTCTTCTTTTTTTTTTTTTTTTAAATTTCCTCTTTCTCGATGGTGTTCGTTCTTACTATTTTTTTTTACTAAATGGATCTTGGATAGAATTTTTCTCTCTTTCTTTTTAACTATTTTTCTTTCGTTCATTTTTCAACGGTCCTTTTTTCTCTTCTTTTTTTTGTATTTGTAATATTCTCCTTGTAACGTATTTCTTCTCCCCCTCTGTCTCTCAGTTTTCTTTCGTTAATTTCTATTTATCTTTCTCTATTCCAAGAATACTCCTTTCTTCCGGACGTATATTCCTCTTTCAACCATTCCTAAGCCCAGATCTATCTCATACTTATCGCTTCTTTTCCTCATTGATGCCTTATCTTAAACTTTCAATCTGTCTTTCTTCCCCCCACTCATTTTTGTTTACAAAGAGAATAATGTCAATGTGTACTTTCCTAATTCTCTTTGACTTTTTCACATTTCCTATTGTCAACGTTCTTTTGACTCTTGTCATTGGCACTCTTTCTCTTTGACAAGTCTCATTCTATTGTCATAGATGCAGATGCTAGAAACTGAGCCTGGCTCGGCATATGACGATTTTTCGTTAGACTTTGTTCAGTAATAGAGGCACGGTGAAGTAATGGATAGCGACTCGGATTGACGAACGGAGAGCCGAGTTCGAATTCCAGCAGAATCCATTACATTCACTTACATACTAATACGCTTGGGAAAGGTATGAATCCTCTTCGTCCTCCAGCTATGGGTAAATAGCAGGACAGACCAGGTAGCAACAGGTCTAGGAGAAGGACAACTCTGAATTCAAAACTTGATCCTCCAGGTTAGAGGTTGTGCAGGCTAACAACCTACTCACTTAAAGAAAAACTGGCTTGTTATAGAAACCACAACTATGTTTCTCAAGGAATTTAAAGGCATATATATATATATATATATATATATATATATATATATATATATATATATATATATATATATATCCGATGCGATGAGAACGAAAGTAATATATAAATTCCAACGTTCGCAGCGTTAATTAAAAAAAGAGCTCGATACAGGTAATAGAGCGATAATTATTTATTTATTATAATTTTATCATATAGACAAAACCATTTTACTCACAACAAAGATGCAACTTGGTTTCAGTGCATTTTAACTGCACTTCAACGGGTGAGGGTCGAAAATGGTTGATGTGCAGTTAAAATGCACTGAAACCAAGTTGCATCTTTGTTGTGAATAAAATGGTTTTGTCTATATGATAAAATTATAATAAATATGTATATATATATATATATATATATATATATATATATATATGCCTTTAAATTCATATATATATATATATATATATATATATATATATATATATATATATATATATATATATATATATAGGTAAAGATGTGTTTGTTAATCCGTATGGATAGTTCCAGGGAGGATATAATCCAGAGAGCCCAATGTAAAAACTTCCACTCGCTCAATCACTTTTCCTATCGAGAGATATATGTCTCCTTCACCCCCCTGCCATCAACCACTCCTGCTAACAATTTAAACCTGCCTCCTCAAGCACGTGTGCATGAATTAAAAATAATAATACTCAATTTTTCATATACCTGGAATATTTGTCACGCATTTATTTGTATGAAAATGCTGATCTGAGGAATTATAATCGAATTTCGATTCTAAGGAAATAAACTATAACCACCCTTAGAGTTGTCTGTTTGTTAATATATATATATATATATATATATATATATATATATATATATATATATATATATATATATGTGTGTGTGTGTGTGTGTGTGTGTGTGTGTGTGTGTGTGTGTGCGTGCAAATATATACAAAAATAGGAAAGAACCGTTAGGTTAATAATCCGAAGTTTTTAGTATTTTTGTTTCATTTTTAAAAAACAGTGCTCAATACACAAGTAGATTCCAGAATTTGCTTGAGGATGAAACAGAACTTGGTACTTTAATTTAATTTAATTTAATTTCTATAATTAAATTGAAGTTTTTAGCTTCTGTTTTTGAAACATGAGAACTCTTATGGAATTTAAAAAAATAATTACAATATATTACACACACACACATATATATATAATATATGTATGTGTGTGTGTTTTTCAGTAATAACATAAATCAAAGAAGAATACGTAACGATAAATAAGTGTATAAGTAAATAAATGCATAACATGCACATGATAACAGTAACAAACATGAGGACAATAGTCCGAATATAATTAGTGTAAAAAATGCATAACATTTTAAAAATACTTGATAAACTTCTTGACATGCGCATAACAGCTATCGGGGCGGAAATTGAAACACGCGCGCCTAAACCCCAGTCGGCTTTGCTGCATTCACTAAGCATTTGTATTTAAATCAATTGATATAGATTTAGATACACACGTAATCATGTACACATATATACACCCTTGTGCAAATTAATTGAAACAACCGCTTTAGTTTCATTTCTTTCACCATACGGTCATACCAACTGGAGTAACAGGGTGTAATCGATTTCTATTTTTGACTCAAATTAATTCATTTGCAATGGTGTGTACTGATATGAATCTATTTTCGGGCAGTATGATGAAATTTGTTTGGCATTGAAAAATATTGCGTCAGCCGTGATTGCATCTGATTTTTATCACACCCAGACACTATTGTCTCGACTGTCGATTTGTTGTCCTACTGCCATAGTCTGCGATGGACGTTACTCCAAGGAAGTGTACGAAAATTCTAAAGCTGCACGAACACAATCACAAGCCTTACCAGTGAGAAAATCAAAGTACTATAGATTGAATTGGAAACTCTCCTGATGTAAATCCAATGGATAATCTGTGGTCAATCTGCAATGAAAGACTTCGTGGAATGGACATACAAAGTACTAACATGTGCACTGGGTCATGTTTCATAGGAAAATACGAAAAAAAAATAACGGAATTATTCGTTTTGTTTCTATTAATTTGCACAAAGTTGTATATGCTAAAGGGAGAGTTTGTCAGCGTTGTGCTTTTAAATTTGTCTGCTTCATCTGAAATAACTTTCGAAATTGTCTTTTTTTTGGTTATTTTTTGTCTCATGATGAAAAAAATAAGTTTTTAAAGAAATACATAACTATTCATTTAGATATGTGAAAACATATAAACATTAATGTCCTTGAGAAAAGTAAGAACCCACTTCTTCCATTTTTGAGATTTCGATTTCAAGGTCCTTGTATTTTGATGGCTTTTTGAAGATCTTAAAAAGATACATTGGAGTCTGCAGTGACTGCTATATCAATAAAGGGGCACTTTTGTCTTTGCGGTCTCTAATCACAGTGACTGGGCGATTAGCTTTGATTGTTCTGTCTGTATGTATTGTGATGTCCCATAAAATTATTACAGTTATTTCCCTTTAATTGAACTGTCCAAGCTTGGTTCACACATGGCCCAATGGATAAAGACGTTGGTTAGATCCAGTGACTAGACCCAAATTGTTGTGAGTTCAATACCAGGCCACAGCAGTGGTGAACCAAACTTAGAGAGTTGATGGAAATAACTGAGACATCCGGAAGAGGCATAGCACGTGGAACTAGAACAATCTACCACGGTGGACGAAATAAAGGGTTCGGTTCGAAATTTCAGTCACCTGAATAAAGCCGGAGCGTACTACGACCAAAATGTTGTGAATATGGCAATGAAGATGAGGATCACAGTCCGAATAATGTAAATAATGTAAGTAATCATAATACCTCATCTCAGAGATATAGACAGATATTGAAGAAAAATTCCAATCACCTGACGAAGGCCGGAGCATACAACGGCCGAAACGTTGTGAATATGGCAGTGAAGATGAGGATAATAGTCCGAATAATGTAAATAATGAAGTACATCCGCATGCAACCTTTTGTTGCTTTTTAATTTTTCAGTTTGAAGCGTGGACACAGAAAATACAATCTAAATTGGCCGTCTGTCTACTCTGAAAAGTATAACTAGATATGTCGAAAAACGAATTTAGATAACTTGACCGAAGGATGCTAACAATACAGCTAAATTATGAACGGACTTTATAAGCCTGAAGCGGTTTTCACTAATAGATTGGCTTAACCCGTGATTGCTGCATTGTTAATAGGAGAATAGAAAACCGCGCAATGAATGTCGTTGTATTTACGTCTTGGTGAAACTCCAATGACAAAGGCGTATTTACTAGTAAGGTCCTTCATTTACGTTCGCTGATTTAGGATTTAAGAGGTCATGAAGACAAAGTGTTTCTTTTCTTTTTTTTTAATAGATACAACCAATAGTTCTGAAAGCCAAAAGGCCTTATATTCGTAATTTGATGGGTTACCCTGGAGCTTTGAGCTCCTCTATGACCATTCCCTATGTTATCGTGGCAGACCATTGAAATGCGATGTCATTGCTAATTCTCAATCAATGAAAATGTATTTTCTGACGTACAGAAACTCACTGAATGTAATGAATATAAGGAGAGCATTCATGAGAAGAGACAACGGTCAGTGAACGAATCTGTTATTTATTAAGACTTAGAAATTTGATTTTCATGATTAACCCTCCACTTTTCTGAACTTGTAGAACACATTGTAGTAAAGGTTTTAACCAATTATTGGAGACTGAGAATGAAGTTCATGCTATTTTTGTTCTTGTAGACATTTTTAAATGTTAATTTATTGTCGTCTCTGACAGGACATTCGAAACGAAAAAAATACAGTTCTGATGATAAAAAAATATATCTGATAGTCCAGTCACTGGCGTTTGTTGAATCTTTCTTTTCACAGTTAATTTCAGCGACCCAGTAAATACTACTTTTATCCAATACTATTTTTGTATACTAAGCTTGGTCTTGTACAAGTACGGAATCCCCAGTGAGGATTGAACTCACTACTATTGATCTACAAGTCCAGCTTATTGACAATTACATTACGATGAAGCGCTCAGATCTTGCTAATATTAATGATATACAGTGTAACCCTGATATAAGAGAAACCCGTATATAAAAGAGATTTTCTCTGGTCCCAAATTAGAGCCATACTTACCAAAACAAAATAGACCAAACCCGGATATAAGAGAAACCCGGATATAAGGGACGTCTTCTCCGGTCCCGACAACTCTCTTATATCCGGGTTACACTGTATTCTTTAAAAATGATAAAAGTTATTTCACTAAAAATGATTTTGAATCTTGTATTCATTTTAATTTTTATAAAATACATTACTTGTAGTTATAGTTGTAACTTAATTAAATTCCTAACTATAGAATTAAATATCATTTATAAATAATATATATTCCATAATAATTATTTAATCTAGTTCCTCTTTATTTAATTACTGGACTTGTTTATGGTATATTCCCAAGATAGACATCCTATCCCATCAAATACGTTGGGGAATTCTGTCAGGGCTTGTTCCCATGTTCTGAGATTTTGTTTAGGTGGTAATTATGTTAGAGTTAATCCCACTTCTGACACAATGTTTAATTTTGTGCCTGGGTTCGGCAGGGTTAGGGTTAGACGAGATAAGGATGACAAACATACGTACACACATGTTTATTGCTTGAAGGGTGGCATAGAAAAGAAAGAAGGGTTAGTATATTGAACTAAAAAATTTAATCTCCTTACTCAAGAGTTTCTATGAAGGGAGATTACTAGGTAATATAACAATATAATGTATCTATTTTTGGAAATTTAATAAAAATTAATGCCAAAACACAGTTGCTCTTACTTGAGTTGTAAAACATTTACTTGATTATTACTTTATATTGTATCCCTACATATATATCATAATAATTATTTAATCTAGGATCCTCCCTATTTAATTACTAGAATTGTTTATTATTGTATTTCATCTTTATCCTTATTATATGTACACATCATAATGAGTATGTGTCCAGTCCACTTCAAATGTGGCCCGTTGTAGGACTGTCAACTGGTGAGAAAACTGATTAAAATATAAAAAGAAAGAATAGTCATTCTTACCAATATTGTTATTTACTAAGTATAGTTTAGTTGTAGTCCAAGGCCAAAAGTATGGAGCACCCATTGAAGTTTATACTTTCTAACTAATGATCGACAAGTCCAGTTTGGTAACAATTACATCATGATGAAACACAGATCTTACCAATGTTATTTAAAAATTATAAAACTGATTTTAAATTTTGTATTCATTTTTAAATTTATATCTTGAAAGTACAATTTTATACAATGGATTATTTGCATTTATATTCAACAATATTTTGTTCTGTTTTACTTAATTAATTCCTCAATTATATTGGGTTGGCCAAAAAGTACGTATGGGTTATTAAGTAAATTTTCGGCTACTACTACTGATATATAAAGTCTACTGATAACTACACCATAATGAGGTATATTGACGTTATTTACTAAGCAAAGCTGTACGTAGTAATTTTCCAAGCACAAGGCCGAAATTGTGGGGCACCCAGTGAGGATCGAACTCACTACTCAGTCATAATTGTTCTAGCGAGACAAGCTTGCTAACCATTACACCACCTAGCTGTACGTATATGGCAGCTTGTGAGAATCGAAATCACTCAGTTATGTGCCATGTGTGATACATGCTTAAGCGGTCATGTATCTTTCAGGACATGAGTGACGAGGTAAAATTTTTCCCGCATTAGGTTGCCATTCCTTTCCGCGGTAGACCAGTTGCCATCCAAGGCTATAGAACCCAGTCTGTCCTGGGAGAAGAAGAAAATGGTTCATACAAGGGTAAAAAAAAAAAAAAAAATTAAAATACAGTTATTTTGTCAATGTAAATAAACAAAATATTATATATTTTATTAATATGATAGAATAAAAAATATTTTTACGTCTACAATAAAAATTGATAATGTAATCTAAAGGGATTTATTATTAATTCAGGTTATAATATGTATGTTAGAAGGTAAAACATTTAAACAAAACATTTAAATAAAGGGCAATGCAAAAAGTAATGAAAACTAAGCTCCGTTGTCTCCCTTATCGTGTTGTTAATGCAAGAATAACAATGGTGACACTGTGCATCACGTGATCTTCTCTGCTGGAATTATTACAAATATTCTACCGAATAAATAGTCTAGAGGGCTTCACCGATGAAATAATTATGTAAATTACTTATACTTACACGAAGCAATCAATTTAAAACGATATTTTCTACCATACAAATAATTTTGTCTTTTCCTGTTTTGCATAATTCGCCTGTCAAATTTGTTGTGTTTAACCTATTGTTCTGAAAATTGAGTTTTATTTTTGTTTTTTTTTGTGCTTAATAACATAAAAAACCTAGCATCATACGAGCATTAGATTCTAAGAAATGAATAAAAATATTCAAAATTGATGGGTGTATGAATAATTTCGTCGTTGACTGTATGTTAGAAGGTAAAATGTTTAAATAACGGCAATGCAAAAAAGTAATGAAAACGTCTTAAATAGAAATTCGCAGAAATTATTTAAACTGTTTGCAAATCTACATTTTGTGTAAGGCACCTCAAATTGTCATCGTCATAACTCCTCTCTAACTCCTTAATATTTAAATTCGGATATTTAAGCTATATTTCTAAATTAATGACTTGAAGTCACAGCAATTTCGAGACATGATTATTTTTATAGAGTTTATATTGTTTTTTTGTTTTTGTAAATTTTGTAAGCATTCCTTTTCGTGTTATATATATTGAACAATTTGAAAACTAGAGAAGTTTAAAAGTTCAATCTATTCTTCTGTATCCTGTAGATATCTTTTAAGCAGAAACACAGAATTATTTCAAGTTTTATTTTGTTGTGGTGTGTGCATAAGTTTATGAGATCATTTTTGTTAGTGTATTTTCAGTAGCTGTTTATATAGCGGTGTTTTCCTTTTGCACACAATGCAGTGAGTGTGAAGGAAACACCTAATTTATAAGATTAAAATTTATCTTGTTATTTCCTTAATTAGTATAAAATCAAAGCTGAGGACATTTATAACTGAGCTGGTAGCTTCTTAGAAAAAAATAAAAACAACACAGTTATTTCGTTAATGTAAATAAACAAAATATTATGTAGGACATCAGAATTGATTAACAAAAGGAAATTAAAATCGGTGTGTGATCAGATATGTGCGCTGATAATTAATGTGTTAATATGGATATTTTTTCTCACTGATGCTGTCAATGGTAAATGCAATGTTAACAGAAATATTTAAAACAAAATGTAACACAATTTAGATTTCATCAGTAAATTCAAACGACTTTTTTTAAGTAATACTTATGTTCCTTAATAACTGTTATATATTTTATACACTAAATGTAACAATTATTATTAGACTAAGATATTATTATTATTATATTATATCATTATGATGATTCTATAAATCTAATTTGTGTGTTTCCGTTATTATATATGTATTTATTAAATATAGTAGAAAAATGGCAACAAAATATTTAATGAAAGCATAATGGAATATTTTACTAACAAAAATGATACTATTTTTCCTTTAAAGGAAAATAAGTTAAGCAAGGAGGCACGGTGGGTTAATGGATAGAGGCTCGGGTTGAGGTATCAGAGAGCAGTGTTCGAATTCCAATAGGATCCACTACATTCACTTACTTGCTAATACCTTTGCAAAAGGTATGAATCTTTTTCTCCCCCCACCGCCAGATATGGGCAAATAGCAGGACAGACTGGATTCTATTGCCTTAAGTGGCAACCGGTCTCGGAGAAGGGAAAACTCTGAATTCAAACCGGTCTGGAGAGGGTTGGGTTCCGTCAGGCTATATTTCCCAACGCCACTTCTACTGTAGCTGCAGTACACATCCTACGGGATATAAAGAAAAAAAAGAAAAAAATTCAAACAGACCATAGAAGGAAACAGAAGAAAAGTAGAAAAAGAGAATAGATTAGAATAAGGAAGAAATTAAAGAAATTAACAAGGAAACATAAAAGGAATACACGTTATATACAAAATAAAGGACCTCAAATACGAGTATTGGGAATAAAAAATAAGTCTTAAGGCAAAATGATATCATATGCTAACACGAAGGAATGAAAGAAAAAAGAAAAAGAAGATGTGAAATACGCATAGATGAAAGAGAGAATAAACTGAAGTAGAAAAGAGGAAAAAACAAAATGGCGATGACAAAAGAGACGGAGAAGAAAGTAGCGTTGAAACATAAATGTAAATGAATATAAATCTCTTGATGATAACAAAGAAAATATTGTCATAGAAAAAGAGAAATAAAACAAAGAAAACTATGAAGACAGGTAAAGAAAAATAAACCAAAGAAAAAATGATTAAGAGTGTATTAGAAAAGAAACCACTAAGGGAAAATGGTAGAATCGGGAGGAATGAATGAAGGAGATAAGAAGAAAATAAAGAAAAAAAAAAGTATCTTTTTGATGTCCTCTCCATTGCTAAGTTTTTTTTTTTATATCCTAATTCAAAATCTAGACGCACGCAATCGTCGGCTCATAGCACATACAAAAGCGAGTTCGAGCCCAAGCTTCTTTTGATCTGCCTTCACCGACTCACACCACTTTTTACAATCTTAACTTTCTCGCTCTTTTCCTTTCTTCCCGTCTTCCTTGCCTATGCCTTCATCCATCATTCATCGGCCTTCCTGGATGCAATCTGTCTATTTGTAAGGTTCTTGTCTTTTCTCAGCGCCCTATTCCTCTCAACTTCGAAAGTTGGATAGAAAAGAGATCAGACTCTGTCAAATCTTCAGCTTCTATCGGCCAACGTACGGAGATGATGACGTAGTTATCAGCGATTCGAACGTCTTCCGGTTTTTCTAATGATTCACCCATGGAGAAATCGTCAAGTGCACTGAACATCTGCACACGTTCGCTCTTCCGTTCAGTTTTAGTGTATAGCATCTTAAACTATATTCGGTACGCATCCCTGCTTATCGCTTGGGTCGGCCAGACATTATCAGATTTCGAAACGTTGGTTTCTACCGCATTTTTATCTCCTTGAAAGCGATCCATAGAACCTTCTACTCACAGCTGCACCAACATGGTTCTGGATATTTACACGGTAAGGCAAAACGGCACATTTTTTATTGCCTATATTACATGCAAATGGCAACCGTGGCGAAGTGGGCAGACGGCACTGATTAATGTATTTTACCTTTGCTTTAGCCCCAAACGGATTTTCAGTAAGTTATCCAAATGAGCTGATTAATGAATTCTGCTGAACATCAAATATACAAGAATATCGTATAATAATTATGCTTGTCCCAACCTTCGTTACTTCCTTAGTTCGCACGACCCTTACGTTCTGCCAATACCTCATAAATAATGGACTATTCCGTTTTGATCGCGTGAGAAGACAGAAAATGAAAGAAGGAAAGATAGAAGTGTTTAACGTTAAATTTCAGTGAAATGAAAAAGTTGCCAATTTCAAATCTTTTCATTTGTACCCCCTTACTTCTTGAAATAACGACCAGCATTCATATTTATGATTGTTATTACAATATTTGGTTAAAGCTGTTAAACTCAAATATTTAACGATGCGATATGGGAATTTCAACTGATATTTTATTGTCGTGGAACTCGCCATAAACTTATTCAATAAGATTCATCAGAAAATTAAAATAAGAAAAACAGGGAAATTTTCACGGGTTAAAACTACTAAATATAATTAGTTCACATAGTAGTGTTATGGGAACTTACCCATAATAATAATGGACTATTCCGGACATCATAAATACTGCGCCTCAAGAGAGAGACAGTGGGTCAGTCAGTCCTTTTTGGACGTCTCAGCTATTCGGTCGAACTCTCTGCCTTTGAGGCAGAGGGGAACTCTCTGCCTTTGGGCAGAGAGGAACTCGGACGAGGCTCCGCCGAAGGGCAGAGCCTCGTTCGAGGTGGTTGACCACCCCGATCCCGTTTATACGGGTTCTACGGGCAATTTTTGCCCGAGCCTACGGGCTCGGAAAGCCCACATTAAACCGGCCTTGTGCCACATTCGACACACGTGGGCGTGTTGTTAAACATCGTGGGTCAGTCAGAGTCAGGGACAGTCACAGAGTCGATTCAGACGATTACTATAAAACATTGGAATAGTGATACTTGTCAAGACAACATAGTTCACTCTAACCAAATCTGATAGTCATTATTAACACTTCTACTTCTTTGTACATATTTCTGTTTGTAATATGTCTGTGTTATTCCATACCTGTGTTCGAGTTATTCTTCATTGGTTCTACCTTGGACCATCACCGTGGCACAAGGAACTTGGGCCATAAAAAGTAGTTCAGTAGTTATCATGAAGAATATTCAAAGTGATTATGCATTATCACTGAAAACTCTGAACAAATTCTATTCCTTTCTCTTCATCTTACATTAGCAAGAATCACTAATTCAGTTTGGTAATAATAATGTTGAAATTAATCGTTTCCATACAGAAACATTCGGCATTCGTTGACCGAAAATTTAGTTTTATTTCGATTGAAATTTATAAAAAACTTTTTTTTTTCTGAAAACAGTTTTGAACGAAATCAGAATCATCAAATCCATCAACTGTGATAATTGATGGGAGTTTGTTGACAAATCTGTTGCTTTTGGTAATGTGGAAAATAAACATCTTGATTATATTATGATTTTCTCTTCTAGTTATATGCGCTATTCACTTTTGTTGTTACTGCTGCTGGTAGTCTTCAAGTGATGTGGGTTTTACTATTTGATAAAGCTCTGCGTTCTGTAGTGTCAGTCTACAGGGTTTGATGAACGATCGTCTTCTTTAAGTTAACACGCCACACAGCGATGGATAACATTTTGGAAGAAAACTCTTTATTTGCGACAAATCACCAAAATGAAATTAGACAACATTAAAAGAAGTTCTGTCCAATTACAATTTAAAATTGGTCCTATTCCGAAAAGTTAAAATGTTAACTTTAATCATCATCATCATGGCTTGGACACAGATCAAGAAGGAGTCTGTTCATGTTGATTGCAGGCATGTATGTAACTGATACGCGGGACAGGCATACACGGTTGCAGCTGAAAGTCCGGCTTGGGCTCGATAGCATAGCGTTGCAGTGCTTACTTCTCTGCCTCTTGTCCCTGAGAGCGGCCCTCCAGGCGTCACGGTTCTCACTTAGGTTTGATCCTTGGCAATGCTCGATGTGACAGGCACCAAAGGATTTTTCAGGCAATCTTTGAATCGCTTTTTTTTGGTGCCTCTATGCCACGATAGTCAGTGGAGAGCTCGCCGTACAGTAAAATTTTAGGTAGGCGATGATTCTCTATCCTGGAAACGTGTCCAGCCCAGCAAAGTATAACCTCTATAGGGGTGATCTTCGTCTTTTCAAGGACTTCAATATTGGTGACGAAGTCACTCTAGTGGATGTTAAAGATCGTGTTGAGGTAGCACTGGTAGAACCGTTCGAGGAATCGTAGGTGGTGCCGGTAAGTGACCCACGACTGAACCGTATAGGAGAGTGGCAAGCACGATAACTCTATACACTCTGATCTTTGTGTCCTTCTTCAGGTATCTGTTTTGTCACACACGTTTGTATCTTTTCTTTTTATGTGCCATATCCTTTCGTGGCTCTCCACCCCCCTCTATCCCTTACAGCTTTCAGCAAGCTCCCCACTCTGCTTCCTCCCCAGACCACGTCCTGTCATCCACCTGCTCAAGCTCGTCAGGTATGTCACGCACTGTTTTCCCTTGTCTCTCTTTCCCTCTATTCGACCCGTGAGTATCAGATTCTTCAGGCCCTCCTTCCTCATTATGTGCCCTAGAAACTTCAGTTGCCTCTTTCTGGTGTTAAGTATAAGCCTTCTACTTGTTTGAAACCTCTCTAAGACGTCATCGTTGCTCACACGCTCGGTCCATGATATCCTCAGCATCCTTCTGTAGAACCACATCTCCGTCGCCTCGAGTCTCTTCTTCATCTTTGAGGAAATTGTCCAACATTCCCTGCCGCAAAGAAGAACAGAAGTCACGTAACAGCTCAGTATTCCTTTCTTTGTTACCAAAGAAATCCTGGTGTCTCACAGTACTCTACCGAGCTTTTGGAATGTGTTCTTGGCCATTCCAATATGTCTACGGATCTCAGTGTCGCAGTTACCGTCCTCCGTCAAGATGCTTCCCAGATATTTAAACTTCTGCGCCTGCTTGATTCTACTGTTCCCGACCTGCCAATCGCATTTCGGATTCTTCCTCTTACTGATGACCATGCATTATGTCTTCGTGTAGTTTATGCTTATTCCTTTCTTCTCACTCTCCGTCGCTACCTTCTGTAGGAGATTTTGTAATGTCTCTTCCGTGTCTGCTATCAGTACTGTGTCGTCTGCGTATCTTATATTGTTATGGTTGTGGCCGCCAATGCTATACCCCGGCAGGGTTTCCAATTCTCTCAGAATTGCCTCGCTGTACAGGTTGAACAGGTTGAGTGAGAAGACGTATACTTGCCTTACGCCCCTTTCTAATTTTGTATATTCACTGAACTCGTTCCCTATGCTCGCCCTTGCCAGTCTGTTATTGATCTCCTTGTCGATCTCAACATTTGACGTGATGGTACATCCAAGATCGGTAAACCGATGGATTGCCTTCAGTTCAGTCGCGCTAATGATGATGTGGGGAGGGAGGTAATTATCCCGAGGGGCAGCTTGGTAGAGTACATCTGTCTTTTTAAACTGACTTCAATCCCAAAAAGTTGGGCAGCCTCTGTGAAGCAGGAAGTGGTGAGCTGCAATGATCCTTCTGTGTGGGTAACAAGGTCAGCCTCGCTAGCAAAACTGAGGTCTCGGATAAGTTCCTTTAGGTTCTTCATGTGGGCTTTCAAACGTCGTAGATTAAACAGGCCACCATCGAGACGGTATCTGATATAGACTCCGTCCTCATCATCGAGACCTTTCGTGGCTTGTTTGAGCATGATGCTGGAGAAGATAGTGAAGAGACTCGGTACCAGGACGCAACCCTGCTTTACACTGTTGGTTATCGAGAAGAAATCTGAGCGATCACTGTTTTGTCTAATTTGGCCAGGTTGATCCTTATGCAGCTGGATGAACATGTTCAGGAACTTTGGAGGACAGTCGAGTCGCTCCATGATCTGCCACATTCCTCTTCTCACTGTGTCGAGTGTTTTTGTCAGATCAACGAACGCCACATACAGCCTCTTGTTTTGTTCCCGACACTTCTCCTGCAGCTGCCGGAGAGCAAATACCATGTCTGTTGTGCTCCTGTTGGTTCTGAATCCGCACTGACTCTCTGGAAGGTGCTATCAGCGATGATGGGTACCAGTCTGTTCAGCAGATTCCTTGCAAAGATTTTTCTTGCGATGGAGAGCAGAGTAATCCCTCGGTAATTGGAATAGTCAGATTTTTCCCCCCTTTGTTCTTGTACAGAGCAATTATGACTGCATCTCGGGGACCTTGTGGTAGTTTTCCCTGCTCCAAGCAACAGCAATAGATGAGTTGATATCTTCCTCACCAGCAGTTCTTGGATTTCCACGTTGCTATCAACTGCAATTAGGAGAGAGCGACGTTCTGGTCGACCACTGTCAGGTGTGAGAAGTATGGTTCTAATATATGTAGTCCTTTCAGGTGGGTGTGAACCTTTGCTTTACTGATGATCGACTGCACGAAAAGAAGCCCGTTAGCAAACTGAGTAATGTAGGAGACGAGCTTTGTTCAGACCAACTTTTCGAGGCTTCCCTCTATCTGTCTCTAGAGAAGGCTGCTTGATAAATCAGGGTACTGCCGAACGATATTGTCGCCCGCAGGTCAGCATCAGTCAAACAATATCCTGACCCACCTGCATGCGGGATTGGGACTGCGATTTCCAGTGTCATCGTATACCTACCGTTTTCGCCCCTTTCCTATCGCTATAGGGCTTGGAAATGGTTGGTGGACGCGAATGCCTTCCTCGGGCCTGCGCAGTGGAGGTTTTAGGTGTAGTGCAGTGTGCGGTGTACTGACCCGACCCTTTACACCCCGGATTCAGTCTGTCATGGTTTAGCAAGCTATAATGATGACAGTGAAGTCCACGGGTCTTAGGTTTTACAGAGGCTCCTTCTCTTAGCCAATGCCCCCCCCCCGCCATATAAAATGGTGGGAACTATGACTCCCATGAAAATTTTGCTAGATGATCGTTGAACAAAAAACTTCCTACACCTTTTAACAGGTCTTGTATTTTATCCTGCAGGGCGACTATCCACCCTCCTCACATGGTAGCAGTAGCGCTAGAGCGACCTGACCTAGCAAAATTTAATACAATAGACAGAATTCGTGTTACATCCGTAGAACAATCAGCCGTACGATTATAATCGCTGACGAATAAATGTAAAAGCATTAAAAAATATAAAATACTTGCAGACATTTTGTTTTATGACATCTGAAGCTATATGTCGTCTCTGAGTGATTTCAGAATAAATGACATGGTTTCTAGTTCTTTCAAAATGAAATCTTAAGCCTGCGCCTTTAGACGAATCAGACGAATGGGCTGACATAAAATGAAAAATATCTCTTTTTTTAGCTTTAACCTTGTTTTATTCCTTTGGAAAAGTACGTTATTTTGATTCATTTCGAACATTTAATCATATATTAATTTTTTGTCTTCCTCATACCAATTTTGTTTGTCTATTCTCATTTCTTATGCGTTGTTTCCTTTCAGAACGTGGAGATCATGGCTCTCCACAACATACTATCCGTTGTAGGTTTTTAGTAATGTTTGCCTTTTGATTCTCCCTTACACTATCTGCTTTGCACAAACTTGTTAGTTGAGCTACTCGCCGTTTCCCTCTGCTAACTTACCTTCAGTATGTCCTGTGAGTGTCAGATTCTCCAATACTCCTTCAATCTTTTCTCATTATGAGCCCTGGGAATATCAACTATCTCTTTTTGATACGAATCATAAGCGTCCCTTTTCCACGTTTTCCATATAACTTCATTTTCATTCAAGTGCTCTTTGCAGAACCACATTACTGTTGCTTCAAGTTTCCGTTTAATCTATTTTTGTTTAATTTTACAATAAGAAAATAAGAAGTATACACAATTTTTCTTTAGTTTTAACAAATTTGACACAATCAAAATTTCGCATATTTTTTAATGTAAAGAGATGAGCAATAAAATCAATGGCAAAAGGAGAAGCTCGCTTTTCATATAATGACTGTCTCTCCCAAGACATCCATGCATTGTTTAGAACAGTAGTCACCAAACTACGACCCACGGGCCGGATTCGGCCCCCGACGCTAGTTCATCCGGCTTCACTGTACCACAAATGAGCTAAAATATAATTATTTATATGGAATTATCAATAGATTGTAGTTAAAATTACTATGTAGAAAAAATTAAAATGTTCGTAGAATGCCAAAATTTAGCCAATTTGATTTTTGCATCTGACAGTAATGTTTTAGGAAAATCAGTGAAATAAAAAATTCGGCAACTTTTTGCAACTTTTGAGATCCGAGCGCTTTTTTTGTGTAAGTACCTGCAATGAAGTTTCTAAGAAAAGCG
>OZ038478.1:78092739-78132739 GCA_964036315.1 Acanthosepion esculentum
CAGTTTGACCATTGTTAATGCCACCTCTTCCAACAGGCTTAGAAAGTCTGGAATTGGCTAAATACACACTTCTAATAACAGACAAACTACTCATAATTAAAAAAGAACATATCATCACAGATATAAAATAAAATGTTGCAAAGACCAAGGGAATTCAGAGCAGCATGAATCCATCCAGCCCTTATTTTAAATAACAACTTGAACGAGACTGTTTGACCAACACAAGGACTAAACAAAATTCATGATAAAAAAATAAAAACAAATGAAAACTACAGACAAAAGTTCATTTTCTCCATGAAGTCATTCATTTCTGTCGTCTACTGCTACTAACAAGCAGATTATTTTTCTCCTGATGATGGCCATGCTGGTCGAAACTAGTCGATGAATCTAACTGAAATCATAAAAAAAACGAAAGAATATTAATATACAACTCAGTGTGTCTGAAGATTTTAAATTTTTAATATTTTTTATCGTTCAAAACAGTATATATAAAAGTACTAAAATATTCTAATTAAACTAACGTGCAGCGAAATATAGTTAACACTAGTAGTTTAGGCAATTGTAGAAATAAAAATAGATATCCATTAGATGGAGCTTATAAAACCCAAGCAATTATCTGTAAAGCAGAAGTTATAGATATTAATGATTAGAATAAAACATACATAGAATGTACTGAAGGTTATTTCAAACGAAGATGGCGCAATCATAGGTAGTCATTTAAGCTAGTAAGTCTTAGGAGCCCAACTAAACTAGCTAACCAAGTGTGGGATTTAAAAGAAGAAAACAGCGGGGATCCGATTGTAAGACAGAAAATGTTAAAAAGGGCGAAGCCTTACAACAACCACAATAGCACAGTCATGGGCCGTTACATGCGTACACAAATCCTCTTAATATCATATGAGGCTGTTTGAAAAAGTATGTACAATTCAATTAACCCCCCACCGATACATTTATAATACTCTTGCTTTTCTCCTCCTCCCCCTTCTTCTTCTTCTTCTTCTTCTTCTTCTTCTTCTTCTTCTTCTTCTTCTTCTTCTTCTTCTTCTTCTTCTTCTTCTTCTTCTTCGCATTCTCCTCCCCCTTTCTATCACACTTAACGCCGTGTGTTTGTTTATTTATTTTTAAAAATAATATAGCGTTCATTGTTTTATTTTTTAAATAAAACGTTGGGTGGTCAATTGATAAAAATCGCCTGAGGATACCGTAAGATTGAAACCAAGACAGCGAAATCAACTGATCTCTTAATTTTTAAAGTACACACACACACACATACACCCCCCCACACACACATATATATATATATATAAATAAAAGTGAACGATTGCGTCTAGCATAAAACAGCCTGTCGCCTCTGAGTGTTGACATCAATGTTCACTTTTATATTTATATTTACATATGCTCTATCTCTGATATTGAGCACTTTATCCCATAAATATAACACACTTTAAAACTATATTTCTCGCTCTCTCTCTCTCTCTCTCTCTCTCTCTCTCTCTCTATATATATATATATATATATATATATATATATATATATATATATATATATATTCTATTCCTCCTATTTGTGTGGATACCCATTTTTGAGGCGTTTTTTTTGTAACGTGTGAAGTACAACTACCGGCCTGCGTATTCGAGAGACTTAATAAAGTTGATGTGCTCTCCGGTATGTTACACACCTGCAACACCTGTTGTAAGAGAAACAACTGTCTGATCCCGTGACAACTTGGCCACAGAGAACACATTGGATTAGACAGTTGTTTCTCCTTTAAACGATGATAATGTTTTAAATCATGCCCGAGAGCACATTTTCTTTATTAAGTATCTTGTATGTGCACGCTGATAGACGTAATCAAATTGACAAAATAAGGCCCTTGCTCACAATAGTGTATCCACAAAATAATGTTTGGAGTAGTAGAAAATAATTTCGGGTGAAATATACGTTGTTGCCTTAGAATTATATATATGCTAGCAGAAATACTCGTCGTTGACTGGAGATGCCCAAATTGTACTATGTTTATTGAAAGATATTGATTAGAGAGTATTGAACATATAATATAGTAATAAATGGCTGTTAACATTCATGTAGGGGAAACATCTATATCCATCCAGGTAACGCAGTGAAACGACTGTCAGTTTTCATGTAGAACAAAGAAGTGCTTCATCCAGGCCAATATAATAATGGCTGCCTATAACTTTCTGGCCTGTGATCTCTATATTTTGGTCTATAAGTGAAACAATCATCACATATATAACTAAATAAAAGATTGAGGAAAACTATAAGCATCTGCATATTACAATATTTATTTAAGTATTACAATAAAAAACCAATAATAAAAAAATATACTATTATGGTAATGATTATTTTCAGTATAATATATCCAGTTGCCTGGTGGCTGCAATCCGTCGAGTATTCATTTTGAGTCTCTTCTCTCTTACTTCTGGAGTTTCAGGTTGTCTGGCAGCCGCAGTCCGCTGAGTAACCATGCTACGTCTTATTTCTGTTGCACCCCTTTGGGCATCTAATCTACGTCTTCTGTTAGCTTCTTCTAGAGTTTCAGGGTGTCTTGCTGCTGGAGCCCGTTGAGCATCTAATCTACGTCTTCTGTTAGCTTCTTCTCGAGTTTCAGACTGTCTTGCTGCTGCAGCCCGTTGAGCATCTAATCTACGTCTTCTGTTAGCTTCTTCTTGAGTTTCAGGCTGTCTTGTGCTGTAGTCCGATGAGCAACTAATCTACGTCTTCTGTTAGCTTCTTCTAGAGTTTCAGGGTGTCTTGCTGCTGGAGCCCGTTGAGCATCTAATCTACGTCTTCTGTTAGCTTCTTCTAGAGTTTCAGACTGTCTTGCTGCTGGAGCCCGTTGAGCATCTAATCTACGTCTTCTGTTAGCTTCTTCTAGAGTTTCAGACTGTCTTGCTGCTGGAGCCCGTTGAGCATCTAATCTACGTCTTCTGTTAGCTTCTTCTTGAGTTTCAGGCTGTCTTGTGCTGTAGTCCGATGAGCAACTAATCTACGTCTTCTGTTAGCTTCTTCTTGAGTTTCAGGCTGTCTTGCTGCTGGAGCCCGTTGAGCATCTAATCTACGTCTTCTGTTAGCTTCTTCTAGAGTTTCAGACTGTCTTGCTGCTGGAGCCCGTTGAGCATCTAATCTACGTCTTCTGTTAGCTTCTTCTAGAGTTTCAGACTGTCTTGCTGCTGGAGCCCGTTGAGCATCTAATCTACGTCTTCTGTTAGCTTCTTCTTGAGTTTCAGGCTGTCTTGTGCTGTAGTCCGATGAGCAACTAATCTACGTCTTCTGTTAGCTTCTTCTTGAGTTTCAGGCTGTCTTGCTGCTGGAGCCCGTTGAGCATCTAATCTACGTCTTCTGTTAGCTTCTTCTAGAGTTTCAGACTGTCTTGCTGCTGGAGCCCGTTGAGCATCTAATCTACGTCTTCTGTTAGCTTCTTCTAGAGTTTCAGACTGTCTTGCTGCTGGAGCCCGTTGAGCATCTAATCTACGTCTTCTGTTAGCTTCTTCTAGAGTTTCAGACTGTCTTGCTGCTGGAGCCCGTTGAGCATCTAATCTACGTCTTCTGTTAGCTTCTTCTTGAGTTTCAGGCTGTCTTGTGCTGTAGTCCGATGAGCAACTAATCTACGTCTTCTGTTAGCTTCTTCTAGAGTTTCAGGGTGTCTTGCTGCTGGAGCCCGTTGAGCATCTAATCTACGTCTTCTGTTAGCTTCTTCTAGAGTTTCAGGGTGTCTTGCTGCTGCAGCCCGTTGAGCATCTAATCTACGTCTTCTGTCAGCTTCTTCTTGAGTTTCAGGCTTGCGCTGCAGTCAGATGAGCAACTAATCTTTGGCTTAGATCCGCTTGTTCTTGACTTTGTGACGCTAGTGAGGCTGCACGCCCTTTTGAGTCTTCTACCTGATCTTCAATTTCTTCTGCTCTTTTTTCTCTCTTGGGATTGCTTACGCGGTAAAAAACGGAATTTTTGGGGAGGCATTGTAGTAAGGGTGTAGCCGTATTATTATTTGCGATAGTCAGCTGGCAGAACAGACACCCGAAAAATATAGAGCTGTTTAGGTTTGGTCATTATAGGATAAATGACTTTATCAAGAATTCAAATAAATTGTAAGTTGCATATTAATGAAATTGTAGTTATTGTATAGTGTAAACTGATGCCTCCTTCGTCCAAAAGAGACTAAATTTATGGAAAAACTACACTAGGATCCATATTATTATATAATCATGGATCATTATATAAGATTGAAACAATACGTATTGTGTAGGTTATAGGAAACTAAATTTGCGATCTCAATCAAATGTCTCGATGCAAAAATGAAATTAATGTAGAAAGATGGTATGGTTAAATTTCATTTAAATCAATGGAAACAATTTTTTTTAGACGGGGATTTATGCACCAATTGAACCATGTTTTTTTTTTTTTAATGTTAGATATATATAGTCTATGTCATTAGGTGTCATAATAGAATCTCTTTCAAATTTCATAAGAATATATCCAATGGTTGTGTTGTTTAGATTTTTAGGGGGCTAAGACACCCCCACTCCACCCCTTCGAATTCTATATAAGTACTTTGGGAGATGGCTTCAAAATATATGAAAATGACTAAAACATTTCGCCCTAGGGTAAAAAAAAAAAAAAAAAAATCAAAGGGAAAAATATGTGGGCGGTGGTGTGCCCCCATGTAGACCTCCTTTAATTAAATATATAATTATTCGTATGACATCCACCCTCATGCCGGAAATCGAAGTTCCAAATTTTATAAATTCTTTCCAGTAGTTTTTGAATCCATGGGTACATTTATATTCAAAGGTGGGGTTTCTTCCCCCTTTGCGCTCCCTCAAAATGAATAAAACATAGCTCATTACACCCTTTTTATGTCTGCAATATATATTCCAAATTTAATGAAGATAAATGATGTAGTTTCTTTCAAACAGACATACACACAGTCGTTCATCTTTATTAAGAAACACACACACACACACACACACACACACACACACACACACATATATATATATATATATTATGCAGTATTACATTAAAACAGGAACATACCCACTACAAAACTGTACATTTTGTTTCAACGTTAAATTTTTTTTATTAACGCTTCATTTTATGGGCGCCGATGAAACGTTATAAAAAATACCGTTTGAATCAAAATGTACAGTTTTGTAGTGGGCATGTGCATGTTTTAATGTAACACAGCATAATAAATAAATATTGATTGCTCTACTTTTGTATTGAGCCCTGTTTTAAATTACGGTTTTGAACGCTGAAATCTTACTCTTCGTTCTTTTACATTTGGATATATATATATATATATATATATATATATATATATATATATATATATATATATATATATATATTATAGTACTTCGTCGAGCTTAGAATCCTCAACAGAATGCAGAAAGCACTAGACGGCCGTTTCGTCCTATCTGGGACTCATCAGTAGTGAGCATCCACTACCGCGAATCGAACCCGGATCGCTTCAATACAACGCGAACATCATACCAACTGTACCACGCGTTGTATTGATCCGGGTTCGATTCGCGGTAGTGGATGGGCACTGCTGATGAGTTCCAGATAGGACGAAACGGCCGTCTAGTGATTTCTGCATTCTGTTGAGGATTCTAAGCTCGATGAATTGCTATAAAATTTATTACTAAATCCCCAAATCAATTAAAGTGGATACTGGTTAAAACCGAGCAGCGACAGTCTGTTTCATGCTTGAACGCGATCATCAGGCCATTATGTTTTTATATTTACATGCGCTCTATCCCTGATATTGAACACAGAAATGTTCAATATCTATAAATACAGCATACAATAAAACTACATTTTTATCAAAATGTTTTTGCTGTGTTAATTTCATCCTTTTTTAAATATCGCTTCTTTAATTTTGGAATATATATTGTAGATATATCAGCTTTTGAAGTATGGCGTCTCCACATTTTTTCCAGTTATGAAATATATTTTGAATTTTTCTTCCTAATTTTGTCTTCATTTTTTGAGGGCGGGTAGTTTGATTTTTATATGTAACGTGTCTAGTATTAGTAGTTGCCTTTTACATTTTAGCAGTATTAAGATTTTTAACTTATTGTTATTATCATCTTATTGTTATTGATTTCTTTGTTGTTGAGTTGGAGTATATGCGATTCAGTTGAATTAATTCTGTTCGATAGATAGAAAGTTAATCGGCACGATAATGTAGTGCTTCTGTAGCCAATGTATAAGTTGTTTTAATTATTATTTTTATGAAACATTCTCATTCTCAAATGGAAATTCATATTGGTTTATTGAATTTTCCTTTTTGTTTTATGCTTGCTGTTGTTCATGTTGGAGATTTTTAAAACATTGTAGCAAGTGATGTTTAATTTGTTTGTTTTTGTCAATAGCTGATCGATGTATCTGATTTATTATATATATATATATATATATATATATATATATATATATATATATATATATATATATATATATATATTTGTGTGTGTGTGTGTGTGAAAAAGATATAACTTTTAGGAAAATCTACGACAAAATTGAAAAAATTGAAATATATAATGTTGAGTCTTGACTCATTGTTGAAACTCGCCTAATGCCTGGAATAATAATGCAACACAAAATGTACTTAGAACAAGAATGAATTATAACAAGAAAGTGTACACAATAAGTACATATAGTATTTCTGTATATTTCTGGGAAGACGTTCCTGGAGAATGTGTTGACTAGTCGCAGTCGATCAGAGTCTCTAGTTGGATCTCGTGATTCCACCTCTCTCGTCTTCCGGTACCAACCATTATTTATATAGTTGATAGTCACCTATGCAGATATGGTGGATCCTACACAACATATAATCTATTATCGCAATGTGAGATATTTAATTACATCAGTTTAACCGATTTCATTTAGCCTCTTTTATTATTGTTCTCACATTTGTAATTAAATATCTCACATTGCTATAATAGAAGATTTGCCAAGAAATGTGAAATGTTGCAATAACCTAAACGTAAATCTATTGCAGATGATATAGCTATTAAAGCACTTTCTATACATTTTTTGTCTTGGTAAATTGCTTTCTCTTTTAATTAAAGTAGCATCTTTTATCATTAAAATTACGGTAGACTCATGACGATGAACAAATAATGCATTTAGTGAGTTGTTCTGTAAAAGATTCCTTTTTGAGTTCATATAAAATTTTTTATGTTAATTGTTTTTTTCTTCCTTGAGGTTTCTCCTATATATTCATTGTGACAATTATTACAGGTAGTAAATTCCTTGTTCAAGTTTTAGTTTATTTATTTCTTAAATATTTTACAAGCAATTTGTTTCCCGTTGAAAATGAAATAATAATCATATGTACACACACACACACACACACACACACATATATATATATATAAATTTATATATGAATATATTTAAAAGGAGGATAGGAGGGAGAGAGAGGGAGAGAGAGAGAGTGTGTGTGTGTGTGTTAGAAAGCAACAGAGAAATAGGGAAGTGAAAGTATCATAAATAATGAAGTATTTATATATGCACATTATAACAGATACTTATGATGTGAGATTATTTTAAGGACTAAAAGAGTCAAAGGAATGCCGATAACAAGTCACCGATAGAAAATAAATATCCTAACACATCTATATATTTACCCACATAAATTGGCGCATACTCAATGTATGAATATACTTATGTGAATATACATAAACCCTCCGGTCATACATAAGAAGTTAGACATGCATATAAATCTATGAATGTGGATATGTGTGTGTGTTTATGAATGAAACATCTGTTTTTAAAGACTCAATAAAAGGATATTGCCAAGCTGCACACGATATGGCATATGAATAACTTGTGTGGTGCTTGTAATGTTGATGGGCAGTCTCCGATCTGGGAGGTTAAGTGAGCAATGACGTCAATTGTAACGTTCAGTGATGGCAAATTTTACAGACTTACAAATCTAAACAGACAAAATTCTATACGTACAAACATGGTTACGCATGTCTCACTCATACGCATGCGTAAATCTACTCCCCCGCAGAGGCATACACACACAGTACTCCTTTCTCATGCCAACACACTGTGTATTTATACGCTGCGCTGTAGGGAAGCAAGTGTCAGGGCATCAAAAACGTGGATTTATGGTCTTACCACGTGATCGTACTGGTGATGAGGTCGCAAAAAGGCAAATGAAAAACAAACAAAAAAAAACAAAAAAAAAAACGAAAGAAACAGAAAAGATAGAAGGTCTCTAGAAAATGTCGTCTGCAAACTAAATAAAAGAGTGCTATTAAAAAAAATATTTTTCTCTTTTTTTTAAAAAAAAAAAAAAAAAAAAAAATCATTAAGTAAAATCGCTAAAAATTCTGAATTTAAGAAAAAATATTTTTTTATTTTTTTTTAAATGTCTTACTCGAAATTTTCTTTGCGTTTGGTATTTGAAAGAATTACAAAAATCTGGCATACGTTACTTAACGAAAATCTGCAAGTATATATTCATGCATATCTTACTTGTATTTTTGTTTTAAGTATCACATATATTTGTGCATGCCGAAAGCCACACATGAACCTGCACGTGCATACTTTCCGTATGCACGAGCGAATATGCACATTTGTATGTATAATTCGTGGGATTGGTGTAGAATATATAACTGGCATAATTAACTCTCAGAGTTGTAGATGGGCAAGAGACATGAGAAAAATGTGGAACCGACAGACATACTGACAGGTTTCAGAGAATTATCTTCTGGGTCTTTTTATAATTTGAAATTTGTTTATGATAAAATATGGTTTCAAGTAAATTAAAATAATAAACAAAGAAATCAAACGAATCAATAAAACCAAATCTAAAAACAGGGTGCTTAATAAAAGCCTAGAAAGAGAGGAGCTGAATTAAAATTAAGTGATGTCATCCAGTATAAATGTATTCTCTTGTAGCAGTGGATTATTCTTAATATTTTCATATTCTTAATGATGGCCGCTGTTAATATATTCTGTTATTTAAGATAGAAGTTGTTGTAGTATAGCTATCACCCTTCAGAACTCGACCAGATGGCCTGGCTCATAGCCTTAAATAGTCTACGATTAAGGACTTCAATAGGTGATAAATATGTTGATACTAAGCTAATTAATATTCGGACTTATCTTACTTCGTTTGGCTATACAGCATTTGATCCACCTCTATTCCTTGTAAGTTGTCTTGTTAATTGTTTTGTAACTTATTGTTCTGTGTTTTTTGTATGTATCCGTTAGCACCGGATACTGGTGCTAAATAAATATATTAAGCACTCATTCTTCCCTCTGTATCATTCACTTCAACGATACAACAGAAATGGCTAATTTTTTTCGCGTGAAAACATGAAGCTACAAATGTCAACTCTTTAACATATAACAGGTTTTAGCCAAATACTTTAAATCTCGTTTCATTTTGGATTGATAGACATTTAGAAGTATAAAAACAAAGGAACGTTCTCGCATTTGATATCAGGCTGCAGACTTATTGATGCCCTCCCGTATATGTTAGAAAACAAGTTTTTTCTGCACGTAAATTCAAATACTGCACATATGTTTATGTGAAGACGAAATGAAAGTTATGCTACAATCAAGTCTTTAATGTGTGTGTTTTTTTAATCTGAATATATAAAGTGTTGTAACCTAGGGAAGGTTACTGAATAGAATAATCGCACGAAGGTTGGTAATGAACGATAATACTTAGGACAAGAACAACACATATAAGATTCGCCAGCGGCGCGTAGATGTAGTCAACTGCTAAAAGTGAAACAAGTGAATTCGACAATAAATCTCAAACTGCAGGATATCTACCAACCTCCCCACGCGGTCAGATGTGGCACAAGGCCGAATTTAATTTGAGGTATCCGTGCCTGTAGGCTTGGCCCAAAATTCTCGCTAAATCCAGCATAAAACGGGGTCGAGTAGCTGTTTCCCGAGACGAGACTCTCCCCTTCGACATAGCCTCGTCTGGGGATCCTCTCTGTCCGGAGGCAGAGAGTTTGACCAGCACAGCTGGAGACGAATCTCCAACTGCAGGATATCTCCCAACCGGCCCACGCCGTCAGCTGTAGCACAAGGCCGAAATTAATCTGGGGTATCTGAGCCCGTAGGCTCGGCTAAAAATTCACCGTAGAGCACGTATAAAACGGGGTCAGGTAGCTGTTTCCCGAGACGAGACTTTGCCCTTCGACATAGCCTCGTCTGGGGATCCTCTCTGCCCGGAGGCAGAGAGTTTGACCAGCATAGCTGGAGACGAATCTCTGACTGCAGACCAACATACAGTATTTACTACTATATTTATGTTAATGGAGACATACACATTATCGTCCGTAGGTATGCTACAACAATAATAGGGAGAGAGAGAGAGATAGAGAGAGAGAGAGATAGAGAGAGAGAAAGAGAGAGAGAAAGAGAGAGAGAAAGAGGGAGATAGATAGAGACAGAGAGAGGGGGGAGTGTGTCCGTGTGTGATCTCTAGGAATTCTTTTTAATAATTCCAAATATTGGAATTCTAAAATTTGAAACAAAATTAACGGGCGCGAAATTTTAAAAAATTCTTTCAAATATTAAATACATAATTTTTAAATTCAGAATTTTTACTGACCTTAATTAATAAAAAACTATTTTTTAAAGTGGCCCGCAGACGTTTGCAGACGACAGTTTCTTGGACGTTTTCATCTTTTCCGCTTTTTTCATTTATTTTCTTTGGCGACCTCGTCACATCGTTACAGAGTTGATGTAAGAATAGATATGCAATAGATTTCATGTCGGGTTTGATTTCATGAGAGAGATTAATTGTTTTGTAAAGAAACTACAAGGTATAATATTTATGCATATATTGAACGCAGTGGTTAGAACGTTCGCATTCTGACCATGAGACCCGGGTTCGAATCTCACCATGGTCGATTTGTCAGGAAGGAGACTTCCTGATGTTTTCGGACTGGAGGGGTCGGAAAACCTTACCCAAGCCTTGTGAGTGAAATTGGGTAGACAGAATCATCGGGGACCGTCGATAGCTGTGCTAGCACGAATTCACAAGTCATCGTGGCCGAGGGCTGGCCTTGTCCAAATTTTTGATCGTGCTAGATAACACGCTCTTTCCCAGAAACTGTAACTGCTCATCGTAGTTGCAGTATAAACCATAGCTCTGTGGTTGTTGAATAAGCACAAATGCACTTGAGTAAGCGCCTGCAATAGGGATTGGCTAGTCGCCTTAATAGACGGGTATCCACAAATACGAGTGAACTATACACACACACACACACACACACACACACACATATATATATATATATATATATATATATATAAGTTGCACATATATTTTAATCTCATACATATTTGTGCATATCGAAAACCACAGATGAAACTGCACGAATGCAGTAACAGTAAGTGATTTACTTATAGATTCTAGAAGTCTTCATTTACAAAAATGTTATGGATTTCCATACATTGAAGTGAAATTATAGTGAATTCTTAGCTTCATGATCAGTCAAGAACAAAATATCTAACAAAACGTTATACCTTAATGAATATATGCACCCTTGTGGAAATTAATTAGATAAAATGGAGTGACAGGGTGTAATCAATTTCTATTTTGTTCCTCAGATTAGGTCATTTGCAGTGGTGTGCACTAATATGAATCTATTTTCGGGGTGTATGATGAAATTAGTGTGGCCTTGAAAAATTTTACGTCATCTGTGATTGCATCAGACTTTCATTGCGCCAAGACACTATTGTCTCGACTGTCGATTAGTTGTCCTACGGCTAATGTCTGCGATGGACATTACTGCAAGGAAGAGAAACGCTGCACGAACACTCTGACAAGCGTTATCAGTGAGCAAATCAAAGTACTTTCGACTGGCCCGGAAGCTCTTCTGATTTAAATCCAATCGATAATCTGTGGTCAATCTGCAAGAAACAACTTCTTCGTGGAATGGACATACAAAGTACTAAAATGTCACTGGGTCATCATTTGTTGGAAAAAAATACGAAAAAAGTAAATAATAACGGAATTTGCACAAGGGTGTATGTCATTGAACCACTACTGTAACAAGAAACAGAATGTAAGAAAAGAACAAAAACGTTTTGCTACTGCTGTTAACTGGCTTTGTTATCTAATTTCTCTGTTTAGTACTGACTTCCGCAAATTATGAAAAACTTACAATAACAGTTCATTTAACAAATTTTTATTGAGAAGTTACACAAAAAACTTGTCAAGCCTAAACTATTATTATTTTTTTTTACATCATATTCATATTTAAAAAAAAAAACTTCTTATGGAATTAGAATTAAGAAAATAGATATTTAGAATCATGAGAATTTTTAAAGAAAAAATCTTTTAGTGCCAATGTTCTCATAATTTAGTTAAGGGTTTTGATATATGTAAAGCTATTAACATTTTTTGGCTCAATAGCCAATGGGATGATCTCAGATTGTTGATGTGGAGATATGTCCGGGGTTTTGTGAGTCATTAGTGGGAATATATTAATGAAGTTTGTAATTCCTTTCTAAAATTAGTCAGAGTCGACCCCTAAGACCCTTAAACATTCAACAAATGAGGAAAATAGATTTGTAAAAACTTTGAATGATAAGCGAAATGAAATTTGTCTTTTTGCCAGTTTATATTCATTGTTTTTGATTCCCAAAATAAGTCTACATACATTGCAACATAACAGGCATATGCAAATATATTCATGCATCTATAAACATACATATATATTTTTGCATGTATAAATTACAGTTAGTAGTCATAATCATGCAGATAAGTGCATATATCAATAGAACGCATATTATCTATCTATCTATCTATCTATCTATCTATCTATCTATCTATCTATCACAGATGGTCTTTACCTATCTATCTATCTATCTATCTATCACAGATGGTCTTTATCTATCTATCTATCTACTTATCTATCACAGATGGTATCTATCTATCTATCTATCTATCTATCTATCTATCTATCTATCTATCTATCTATCACAGATGGTATCTATCTATCTATCTATCTATCTATCTATCTATCACAGATGGTCTTTTATCTATCTATCTATCTATCTATCTATCTATCTATCTATCTATCTATCTATCTATCTATCTATCTATCACAGATGGTATCTATCTATCTATCTATCTATCTATCTATCTATCACAGATGGTCTTTTATCTATCTATCTATCTATCTATCTATCTATCTATCTATCTATCTATCTATCTATCACAGATGGTATCTATCTATCACAGATGGTATCTATCTATCTATCTATCTATCTATCTATCTATCTATCTATCTATCTATCTATCTATCTATCTATCACAGATGGTCTTTTATCTATCTATCTATCTATCTATCTATCTATCTATCTATCTATCTATCTATCTATCTATCTATCTATCTATGTAGTTGAATATTTATTTTATTGTATTAATTAAAATGTTCGGAGTTTATTTTAAGAATTTGTAAATATTTCAAATGATAAAAAGGTTTAATCCATTCAATATCTACTACTGTAGTAATTTGACGCCAATCCAGTCTTCATGGTTGTTTTATATGTAAATACGAGAGAATTACAAAAAAATGCCGATTATTTCAGTCAGGAACTTCAATATATAAAGGAAGTTAATGCTATGCTCAGAAGCATTTGATGAATTGTGCTTCTATATAAATGTACATGGAGACATTTCAAAATATTTACGGTCCTCTGCACCTGCATGCACATTCTGCAGGCACTGAATATGTTTACAATATATGGGCGCATTATTGCGTGGATAAAGTTGTAGAAATATAAATGACATTTTGACCTAAGAAAATACTTTCGTGAAAGCATTGTATAAACATGTAAACAAATGTATTCACACACACACACACACACACACACACACACACACACACACACACACACACACACACACACACACACACACACACACACACATACCGTAAACGTCTATCTAGATTAATATACATATGCTAGCATTATAGACATTTCATAGTCTTACTCACAAAATTATCATTTGATTTGTATAAAATAAATATGATGTATTACTAATGTACATGTATCATATTTGAACACTGTTACCCTACGTGCACCCACAAATGCAAACACACACTGTCACGCACCCATCTACTCATAGATGCGTGCAGACATCTAAGCCCATAGCTTTTATCTAATTGTTAATTACGGTTTAGAAAATCGTTTAAGCTGTTTCAATGTCCAATCCGTCTAAATACTTTTCTATTAAAGAATCTGATGCCGGTGGTTAGCCATCCTTGTTCTTAATTCCCTCTCTTACTTCACCTTATCCCACACCGCTTTGGAATTTATTAGACTAAAATCACAATTCACCGGGCAAAAAGCTTGATGTTGAACGCAGTGCGATGAGGCCGTGAGTCATCGGCAAAGCAGTAGGATTTGCCTAATTGAGGCCGTTTTTGTTTTGCAATTCATCTTCATTCTGTCAAACGATTTGCGTGTTTGCTTCATTAAGCGTTTGTTATAAAGCTCAACGTCCGAAGAGAAAATTTCTGTGACTCGACAGGCTTGGGGGTAATAATGCATATATTTGTCAGGAAAATTTCGTAGGTAGCCGGTCAGGGATTTTTAGGTTTTTGATAAAAAGAAAAAGAAAAAAGAAATAGAAAAGAAAAATGATTGGTTTTCTTTTTTCTTTTCATACTTAATGTGTGTGTCTTGCCATTTTCACCTTCAGAAATTGACAATAACGAAACAGAAACATCTGATCTGAAACTTACAAGACTGGACAAATTGAGTACTACAAAAAAATATTTTAACCCAGACTAATATAATCTGCTCATGAGTGTCCCTAATCGTATTGTATGATAGGCAATAATCACTAATCAATTTGAAAAACAACCGTACTCCTTATTTACAGAGAGTAACGCTAATTTGAAGAAAGAATTAAACATTAGTTACAAGAAAACAGAATGCATTTTTGCAAGCACCCCTTCCCCACCTAAAAACCCCAAACCAGTCCAACGTGTAAATTTCAAATTAAAGATACCAAAATAAACCAAAGAACAAATAGTTTAAATATCTGGGAAGTGTTTTAACACAGGACAGAAAATGCGACACTAAAATCCGAAAGCGCATTGGTATAGCGAATGATGCCTTCCAAAAGCTAAGCAAAGTATTAAGAAACAGGAAATGTTCGTTAGAATCGAGGAAAATAATACTGAACAGTTATATAATATCACTCCTCCTATATAGCAATGGATGCTGGATCAGATGAAGAAGAAACTTAAGGGATAGCGAAAGATGCCCTCCAAAAGCAAATATTAAGAAACAGGAAACGTCGTGTATATGGCACTGAAGATGAGGATAACAGTCCAAATAATGTAAATAATTCAAGTAATTTGAAATACTGTTTTTTCTACGTGTGTATTTTTGCGTATGCATATATCACTATATATTTGTAAGCATATCAGCATGTGGATTTCTGCAAAAATGTAACTGTGGCATCAAGAGAATAAAATAGATGCAAATGTATACAGTGTTCGCAAATACGTGCATAAGTGTGCAAGGTAACATGAATATCTGTATATATATATGTGATATACTTTTGTTTGTATTTCTAGTAAGTGTGCGGATGGTTTTGTATAGCAGACCGCAGTCACATGTAATGATTTGTCCATATGAATGCATGTGTATGTAAATGTGTATGTATGTGTGTAAACACCTAATGAATGGGCAAGGGATCGGGGTTGCCAAAGTAATACAAAACGAGTGGAAGAATGCAATCACTTGTCTATTGCCATGTCATAATTACGAGTTATCAGAGGATCAGTGGCCGTGCCAACACAAAAAAAACCCGGATGTTCATCCAACTGATCCAAGCCTCGGTCGGCCATTGGTCATTTTTCATCTCCTATTTAGCGAGAAAGCTCGTTTTAATCATGTGCCTCCATTACTGTAGGATTTTAGACTTTTACTTTCGATTTTTTCCTTTACTTTAAATGTTCCGTCCTCTCTTAAAACCGTTTTTACTCTCTTCTGACCAGGTTCTTCCATTACAGTTCAAAATGTTTTTTTTTCTTTAGTTTTCATTGTGATATTTTATTTTTCTGAACTTTCTTTCTTTCTTTCTCATGCATTTTGCTTTTTATTGGATTTAAAAAAAAATATTTTTGTATTCCGTTTTGAGCTGAGCTTCCTTTCATCTGATGTTTCATCGTTTTTAATTTGCTACTTTTATTTTACACTTTTCAGATATTTATCCTTTGGTTTTTTGTACTTGTTACAGCATTTATTTCTTACATTACTAATTTTCTTTTCTTTCTTTTCCTTCTCCTACCTTTTTCTCCAGCCTCGATCGTTCTTTTTTTTTTATCTTCCTTTTCTTCCAGTGGGTACTTTTACTTTAGCGTCTATTAAAATGTGTTTTATTTCACTTTTATCTTCACTCTCCAGTCTAATTCTTTCTGTATCATCCTGTCAGTTTTACAAGTTTCCTTCTTTACTCTTTTCCGTTCTCATCAGAAATTCATCATTTTCATTAGTAATTTCAAATTTAATCTTAATCCATTAAAAAATAACCTTGCATTTATGTTGATTATCAAATTATTAATCTCGACTTTAAACATGCCACCGAAAGTGCCGTTATCGTCTAAAATAATGATTCCTTACTCAAAATAGTTATCCAAGCAGGCATATACACGAACATACACGCAACGAGAGAAAGAGAGATAGAAAGAAAGAAAGAGAGAGAGATATTAAAGAAGAGTTCTTAATCTTCTGCATTAAAGAGCTTTCTTTTTCAAGCGATTTGACAACGAAGTGTGTTCTTTATGTTAAGAGATTAATTTGTCGAGATCAAATTAGTAACACGTTGTTGCTAAATGGTGTATTGTCTGTAAAAAAGTTGTGTATGTCCAAAAGTCTTGTCCAAATTTCAAACTGCAAATAACTGCATAAAACTGCCTTCTTCAATAAATAATTCATTTTCCTTTAGAAAAGTGGTAACGACCTTAGCCTTTAGATCAGTTTGAGAAATATTTATTTTTTAAGTGATGATCATAAAAACAAAATATTTTACTTGACTTGTTTTATCTAATAATGAATCTCGTCTTTTTTTTTTTTTTACCTATATGGAGTTTATTTAAAAAAAGAACAAGAAATGGAACAAGACGTAACTTTATCACAGCGCATTTCAAGGCAAAAATGAAATGGAAATGTTTTTGTTGTTATAGATACTTTACAAAATCCAAATTTAAAAAAGAGAGACGCTTCTGAGTATGCCTCTTTCTGGTTAATGTAAATTTCCTTTACACTAAGTTTTTTTCTTTCTATGATAGGTTTTATAATTAAATTTCTTAGTTATTAAAATAACAGGATTTTATGACTGAAAGTGGTAACGACCTTACACTTTAAATCACAGCTTGAGAATAAAGGAAAGTAAGCAATATATAAAAGGAAGTAAGCAATTTCGATTTTTTTCTGAAATATTTATTTTTTAAGTGATGCTCATAAAAAATAATTTACTTGACTTGTTTTATTTAATAATGAATCTAATTTGTTTACCTTTATTTGAAGAAGAAATCAAACATTTTATTGTCAGAAGCTAATGAGACTCATTTTGTGCGTTAATCAGAAGAACTAAATTTATTTGATATTTTGTTTTAAGTTTTTCATATGCTACATAAATGAAAATACCACATGCATAACACAAAATACAAATAATGTTTTGGTTTAGATTCGGCTTTTTCGGCACATTTTTGTCGAAAAATCTGTTTTTTTCTCCTTTATTGTTCGATTTACTTTGTTTTCTTTCGAAAATCATTAATTTTCGGTAACAGAATTAAATTTGTAAGTGAAAGTGAGTGATGTGGATGTAAAATATGTATACAAAGAAAACTAGACCCCGACTTCGTGGTCTTCGTTTTTTTGTTCTTTTTACAGCAGGTGTGTGATCTGCAATGTGAATATAATACTAAATCGGAACTAATCTTGTGGCTGTGGTTTTCGAGGATCACGTTTTGAACATAGGATAATTGTGTTGCAGTTAATCTTATCTTTTCAATCTTTTGTCCTAGCCAAAACCCGAGACGTTCTTCTACTTTGCAATAAACACCAGGTTTACAAATACTAGGCATTGGTATTTAATATTTAATTTAGTCTGGCACAAGGTTACAAGTGCAACGCATCCAATAAGTCGTGACGATTTTACTCAGATATCAGTTTGGTACCTGAAAAAACTTGCCAAGTCAACATTTGGATTACGTGGAAAGTGGAGAAAAAAAAACTGAAGCTTCATCCTCGGAATAAAATCTTGTGTAGCACCGTCAAACTTTACTGAATTCAATCCTTTTTTTGTTTTTATTCGTTATTGAAATATTTAATCCTTTATATTGCCCTCATCTTTATTGCATTGTTCACGTTGTTTCGGCCGTTGTACGCTCCGGCCTTCTTCAGGTTGTTGGAATTTCGAACTGAAACCTGTATTTCTTCCAGCGGGGTAGATTGTTCTAGTTCCACGTGCCATATCTCTTCCAGATGTCTCAGTATCAGTTATCTCTCAAAGATTTTCTTCACCACTATATATATATATATATATATATATATATGTGTGTGTGTGTGTGTGTGTGTGTGTGTGTGTGTGTGTGTGTATACTTAAGGAATAGATACGCATGAATCACCACGTGGGTTTTTAGTATTGTTAAAGTTTTCTTCCTCAGTGTTCTTTAAGTACAAATTAATTTAATTCCACCCATCTATTTTTATATGTTAAATGTGAATATGGACGGATGTATTTTTTTTACCTTTTAATTTATATATATATATATATATATATATATATATATATATATATATATATATATATATATATATGTGTGTGTGTATATGTATATGCATGTATATATATATATATATATTTATATATATGTGTGTGTGTGTATGTTTAGGTGTGTATGTATACAAATATATATGTATATAGGTGTATATATATATGTGTATGTGTATGTATGTGTGTATGTATGTGTATATGTATAGTTAGATAAATACGTTGTATATTTGTTTAGATGAGTGTGTGTATGTAAATGTATGGAGGTGTGTAAGGTTTTATGTCTATATGTTTATGTGCACGTATCTGTATGTCCGTATGTATATGGGTGTAGATGTATACATACGCAGGAGTGGATGTGTATGGATATATATATATATATATATATATATATATATATATATATTTATGTGTATACACGCGTATATGTATGTATGTACGTGTAAATATAAATATGTTGTTGTGTATGTGTATATACGTATGTGTTTTGGGGCATAGAAATAGTAGGTCCTTACTAGATTAAATATTCATTTTTTTTCTCTGTCTATTTTAAATTTGTAACCTGTAGGTGATATTACTTTTGTCAAATTTTCTTGATTGTACAGCGGCTCTTTGATAAATGCCCTTCGGTTTTAGTGCCCCTTCCATCAACCACTTTTTTCTTTCCTTTTTTTTTCTTCTTTCCTTTTTCTTTTCTTTTTTTCTCTCTCTCATCTTCTGATTTTTAAGTTTAGATTATATCGTCCTTTATTGTGTGTAGTGTCACCACAAATGTATACACTCATTTCCGTTGTCGGTTTAAATTTAATTTAGGTTAGCGATTCAGTAATGAATTATGCATCGGAAAATAATTCATATTTATCTGTATCTCACTCATGGAAACTGTCATTTAGCTCTTATATTTAAATCTATTCACTGTTAAATTTTAATCCCCACCTTCACTTTTAGGCCTTCTTGCTCTTCTCTCGTCTCTTACCCCTCTCTATAGCTTTCATTTACCTCTCACATTCGTCCCCCACTCTCATACATACACTCTCACTAAATTTTAGTTTCTGTTCCCGGAGTTATTTTTTCTGATTTCTTTTTGAATTTGTAAGCCTGATGAATTGGATCGTAATTACGATTCTAATGTAATTAATTATAACCATAAAATATTAGTGTTTAAGCCTTTTTATTATATTCTTACTCTGTCCTGAACATTGAGTTCTACATGGATTCTATCCTCTAGGAAATTTTATATATGTATGTGTGTGTATGTATGTATGTATGTATGTATGTATATTATATTTATATATTTTATATATATATATTTTTATGGTCCCGGTTCCTTGTACCACGGTGATGGTCCAAGGTAGAACCAATGAAGAATAACTCGAACACAGGTATGGGATAACACAGATATGTTACAAACAGAATATGTGCACAAGAAGTAGAAGTGTTAGTAATAACAATCAGGTTAGGTTAGAGAGAACTATGTTGTCTCGACCAGTATGACTATTCCAATGTCTTACAGTAATCGTCTGACCCGACTCTGTCTCTGACTGACTGGCCGACTGGCTGACTCACTCTGACTCACTGCCTGTCTCACTGACTGCTGCTTCCTCTTGAGGAGTAGTATTTATAATGTACGGAATATCCATTTTTATTATGGATAAATTCCCATAACACCCACTTCTGAAGCTTTTGCGTAGCAAGGCTTTTTAATCTTTTTTCTTTGGATCTATTTCCAAAGGTTCTGTAAATTTTCTCTTTCGAGACGATTTTCTTGGTTCTTGCATTGTTTGCGGTCTTCTTATATCAAACGTATCGAAAATCGTGTCCATTACCTCTTCTTGAGGTGGACCGTTAGCGTCCTATAACAGTCTTTTCCTTATTTGGTTTACGTGTCTCCTGTGTGAGAATTTTTGTCCCTGAACTATGTAAACCATCTTGCCAATTCTTTTCTCAATTATGCCTTGCTCCCAATACGATGTATTATTTTTATAAGCTTTAAAAAACTTTTTCTCCTGGGAGAAATTTTCTTTTTGGTGTGTAGGATTGTGTTATTTGCTTTGTTTTACTTGGTAGCAATTTATCAAATGTAGATCTGATTTTTCTAGAAAACCTCACATCTGCTGGTGATAATGTTGATGGTGTAGCATTATTTGGCGTAATTCGATATACCTGAAGAATTGCTGTAGTGCTTTTTCGGTAGGCACATCATAGGCTTTTCGTAACGCTCTTTTGAGTGTATCAACGAATCTCTCCGCCTGCCCATTTGATCTTGGGTGATAAGGCGGGGATTTTATATGTTTTACTTGATAAATTTCGTAAAACTCTTGGAAATCTGCTGACATGAATTGCGTTCCGTTATCTGTGACTAGGCAATCCGCTACACCAAACCGAGCGAATAGCTCGTGGAGGCAATTTATGGTCGTTTCTGAAGTAGGATTTTTGCAACGAAACACCTCCGGCCATTTACTATAGCTATCCACTATGATTAAATAGTAGAAGCCGTCAATTGGTCCTGCATTTTGTAGTGTTTTGGGAATTACAACCTTTTCGTTGTAAAGTTGCACATTATCGCATAAAGAAAAGCTGTCCGAAATTTGCTCATTTTTTCTGCTATTTTTGCTTTTGTTTCATTAATAAATTCGTCGTTTTTGGATTCATTTTTTATGCCTTGCAATGTGACTGGGAGGTTTCTAACTGTACAACATAGTACTGTCCTGATGTCTTCTTCATTTCTTAGGGCTGCGATTAACGTATATTCCAATGGCTCTGTCTTTGTTGGTATAAGTCTCGACAGACCATCCACTTGCCCGATCTTTTTCGTTGGTAAATATTCCAATCTGAAATTATAGTTCAGAAGAATTGTTCCCCATCTAAGTAACCTATTTGCGGTGTAAACCGGTAGACCTTTTTTCGACCCGAAAATTGTTAGTAACGGTTTGTGATCCGTCTGCAGAGTAAAATGTCTACCGTAGATGTACCTATGAAACCTCGTGACCACAAAGATAATTCCTAGAGCTTCTTTCTCTATTTGTGAATAACTTTTCTCCGCTGGTAGTAGATTTCGAGAAGCATGTGCGATGGGTTTTATTGTCCCATCTGGCATTTTATGTAATATACACGCTCCGACTCCGTAGGCGCTAACGTCACTTGCTACAATAATTTCTAGTTTGGGATCGTAGTGTGCCAAAAATAAATCTGAAGTTAACATTTTGATTATTTTGTCAAATGCTTTTTGGCATTGATCTGTCCACTGCCAAACTTTTTCTTTCTTTAGCAGCTCGTTCAGTGGTGCGCGAAGTTTATGCATGTGAGGTATGAATTCCTGGTAGTAATTTACTAATCCTAGAAAACTTTGTAGTTCTGTTATGTTTTTAGGAACTGGCATTTTTTTAATTGCTGTTGACCTTTCAGGGTCTGGTCGTCTACCTTCTTGATCTATTATATGGCCAAGGTATTTGATTTCCTTCATGAAAAAATCGCACTTATTTTATTTTATTTTGAATCCATAGCTTTGTATTCTTTTAAATAATTCCTGCACATGTTCCTTGTGTTGTTCAATGCTTTCGCTATTAATCAATACGTCATACAGGTATGCATTTGTGTACTCTAGTCCGGAAAGCATCGTATCCATTGTCTGTTGGAATATAGCCGGCGTGACCTTAATTCCAAAAGGTAATATTTGGTATCTGTACAGTCCTTTGTGTGTGTTTATGCATAGTAGTTTTTAACTTTCTTCATCGACTGGAATTTGCAGGTACGCCTCACTTAAATCAATTTTTGAAAAATACATTCCGCCATTTAATTTAGTGAATACTTCTTCTGGACTGGGTAGAGGATAATGGTAGTCCTTTATTGCTGCGTTCAAAGCTGTAGAAAAATCAGCGCAAACTCGAATTTTGCCTGATTTCTTTTTGACGTAGACCGTCGGTGCGGCCCATTTACTGTATTCTAATTTTGTCAATATGCCAGTGTTTTCGAGTCTACTTAATTCTTGATCAGTTTTTTCAATTGACGCACATTTTTTTCTTGAAAATAGGCTGAACGTTTTCCTTAATTTCGATATTAGCTATCATTTTCTTACATCTTTCTAGGCCTGCTGAAAATACTTCGGGGAAACTTGTTTTTAGTTTTTCTTTTAATTTGTCTGCCTCGGTTGGTAAGCTTCTTACATTTTGGCAGATCGTACTTATAGGTAGATTTCACAGTTCGAATTTTTGCATCTAGTCCGTTCCGAATAGGTTTTCGGTATTTCTTAAGACGTACATTTTTTGTTTTTTCGTCATTCCATTAAATGTTACGTTTGTAATTACTTCACCCTCGAATTTTATCTTTCTCCCCGTAACTGATCTAGCAATTTTATCCGTTTTTAACATGGCAGGTTTGTTCAGTTTTCTCTATGTTTGTAGGTTTATAATAGTTAAGTCTGAGCCAGAATCCAGCTGCAACCTGACTTTTCTATTTTGCATTTCAACCTGTACGTATTTTCTTATGTTAGTCTCATTTGCTTGGTCAGTCCTCGTAATTCTTATTCTGCTTTTGTTTTCTCTTCTATTCCAACAGTGAGAACTTTTGTGGCCTATTTTTTTACATGATAGATAAGTCTTAAAACGATAAGTACAGTCTTTAAACCAATGCCAAGTCCCACAGCGATAGCATAGACTGGGTGGTAATTTTTTATATTGATTTTTAGAGTTAGAAAATTTTGTTTTACCTGTTCTTGAGGGGGGAATCGGTTTGGTTTGTTTGTGAGGAGGGTAAGTTGGTTTGTCTTCGTACTTTTTGTATGTGCGCTATGCCAGCTTCTTCTATGTCTTTTGAGTCTTTCTTCACTCTGATGCATCTCTGGCAGTCTTCGGCTAGCTTTTGAAGTGTCAAATCAGTTTCACTCTCCCATTTAGTAAGGATTCTGCGTCTCATTTCCGCGTCTTTGGTTGAGACCAGGCCTTGGACGTAAATTAAGCATTTGAAATTGTCCACGCTGAGTTCTGATAATTTGAAGTCGTCACAATATTTATTAACAATAGACGTGAAAGTTATGTAATCTTCGTTGTCCTTTTTTGTAAGGTTCATGCATTTCCATCTTTTGTGGAATAGTGAAGTATTATGGCTGAAAAGTTCTGTTAGCAGTTTAATGGCTTCTTTGAACGTTAACTCATTTGTTTTTCTTGGAAGGATATAATCTACGAATTTGGTATATTAGCATGTGCCTAATTTCATTAGTAATAGGCGTATTTTACGTGCGTCTGACCAATCTTTGCAGTCAAATTCATATAGATCTTCGTACCTTCGGAAGTAGTTTGCAAAAGTTTTATCTTCGTCGGGTGCGTACTTGAAATCTTCGATAGTACTCCAAATAGCGTCTTGTGAGAGAACTGTTTCGTTCTCGGATTTTTGCTCCTTATTTGACATTACACGTAGTAATAATTCTTGCAATTCCAAATATTTCTGTTCGTTTTTTTTTTTTTGCTGCTGTTGAAATTGGATTTTGATAAGTTCCACAATGATTGACTTGAAATCTTCCATGTTGACGTAATTTTGTGTAACCTGATATTCAGTGACCTGTGAACGCAAAGAAAATTTCCTTTGTTGTCAGTGAAATTTGATATCCAAAAAGAAAATTCTTTTCTTTTTTTTTTTAGAAATCTCGTGTAGAACTTGTTTTTTTTTAGAGTTTATTCGTCGACCACTGTTATGTGCGACGGATAGCAACAAAAGGTATGTCCTCCGCGTAGAGAATTTGTTTTTCTTTTGGGGTTTTCCAGGTCACCACTTGCTATGTGTGACGGATAGCAAAAATAGTTTGTATTTCTTTTAGGAGTTTCCTCGTCGCCACTGTTATAGTCCAGGTTCCTTATACCACGGTGATGGTCCAATGTAGAACCAATGAAGAATAACTCGAACACAGGTATGGTATAACACAGATATATTACAAACAGAATATTTACAAAAGAAGTAGAAGTGTTAGTAATAACAATCAGGTTAGGTTAGAGAGAACTATGTTGTTTCGAAGTATCACTATTCCAATGTCTTACAGTAATCGTCTGACGCGACTCTGTCTGTGACTGACTGGCCGACTGCCTGACTCACTCTGACTCACTGCCTGTCTCAATGACTGCTGCTTCCTCTTGAGGAGTAGTATTTATAAGGTACGGAATAGTCCATTCTTATTATGGGTAAGTTCCCATAACATATATGTATATGTGTATATTAACCACTAATCTTATCTCTCTCTTTCTCTCTCTCTCTCTCTCTCTCTCTCTCTATATATATATATATATATATATATATATATTTACAAGTTTCATTAAAAACGACAGACAAGGTACTACGGTTAAGTTTTTTATTTAATTTTTCTTGTGTACGAACAAGAGCTTTCTTTGCTGGACAAATGGTGTGTAAGAACTGTTCAAATGTTTTATTTTTCCGAGCGCTTTCGGCTATACCTTTAGCCATTATCAAGGATGATTTGATTTTTCAGCTTAATTGAGTGTGTGAATTATGTATATGTCTTAGTGTGTAGTAGTGGCGTTTTAATTTCCAAATACGGTTATATATATATATATATGGTGACTTTATTAAAGTGAATGAGTCAACATACCATAATTAGTGGGATAGGTATTGAAAGTTGATAGGTTTGTCGCAAAAGCACTGTGCAAGGCTGGTAGTAATTCGCACTGGAAGGTTCAATTTTATAGAATAACCAATGTTATGATTTTTACGTAAATATTTGTAGTCTTCGTTCTGTATTTTTTCAAGCCGTTTCTGTATGGCTTTTGATATGCCTTCATGTCTTTCCAGCTTTTCGTATGGAAAATACTTTAATGGAATGGATTTTGCATTTAGGTACGAAAGTGAAGTCATTGTAGTTTTCTTTTGGCAAATGATTGTTTAGGTTTTCAATCGTGGGGAAAGAGAGATCGTAAGAGGAATAAAATAAATGGCACAAGTGAATGGAAAAACAAAAACCTAGAGAATGGATCTTCAAGCAACTTTTTGTTTTAAATTAGGTAGACAAATATATGTTTTTGATTGATTGCGACGAGTGTATATGCGTGTGTGACAAAATGTAAAAAATTCTATGCAGTCTGTTATAGGACGATTATAAATGGGCTGTATCAGACTAAAATAATGTTCTTATTGATGGAATGATATATATATATATATATATATATATATATATATATATATATATATATATATATCATTCCAACAACAAGAATTTTATTATACTGGGTGTAACAGCAAAATTCAGTCAGTTATGTGCCATGCGTGATACACGCGTAGGCGATCATGTATATTTCGATACATGACTGGCAAGGCATATTTTTTCACGCAGTAGGTTGCCATTTTTTCTGCAGTAGACCAGTTGCCATCCAATGCTATAGAACACAGTCTGTTCTGCTATTTACCCATAGCTGGGGGGAGAAGAAGAGGATTCTTACCTTTCCCAAGGGTATTAGCACGTAAGTGAATATCTGTCAGTTATGTGCCATGCGTGAAACACGCTTAGGCGATCATGTATCTTCCGATACATGACTGACGAGGCAGATTTTTCCCGCAATAGGTTGTCATTTCTTTCTGCGGTAGACCAATTTCCACCCAAGACTATAGAAGACTGTCTGTCCTGCTATTTACCTATATCTGGGGGTGGGGAGAAGAGGATTCATACCTTTCCCAAGGGTATTATCACGTATGTCACTGTAAAGGATTCGACTGGAATCCATTCCTCAATCCGAGCCTCTATCCATTACTACATAAGTTGCAAGATTTTGCGATTATTTTATGTTTCTATTATTTATATATTCGCTTGTGTAATAAAAGAATACTCTATGAAAATATTGTTTAAGGCTAAACATTTAATGTAGGTATTTACTAAGCTTAATCGTTGTCTTTTCACAATAGAGACCTAAGGGCGAAATAGTTTGCAGAAGTAGCTTTTTCTCTACTGAGTCTCAGTATCACCTCTGTTTTAATTTTGTTGGTGCAATTTCTTCTATCAAGTTTGTTATTACAAGAAAATAGAATAGCCAACAAGAAAATACGAGTATAGATATAGATATATGCAAGGCGAGCTAAAAGTAAGTGGGCATTAAAAATTGGTAATAAAATCCATATTCTTATTACAAATTCATTGAAACAAATGATACATGTTCTTTATTACATGAGAAAATAAAAGTCAATCTTCATATTTCAACGTAATCAGCGGTGGCGTCAATCAGTTTTCTCAAATGGACAGGTATGGAATGAACAACCTTCTGAAGGACGTCGTCTGGGATATCATTAAGAACCTCCTGAATCCTTGTCTCCACATCCTCCAGTGTGCAAGATACACCTCCTCTTTTGTGTAACCTCCCACGGGTAAAACTCACATGGACTTCTAGGAGGCCATTCATGAGGTCCACATCGTCCCATCCAACGGCCTGGAAAATATTGATCTAACCACGCCCGCACAGTAAGAGAAAAACTGGGTGGCGCACCACTCTACAGGAATATCAGGTCACCAATATTATCCCATCCAGACACCATAGGCCACACGTAATTTTCGAGCATCTGAAGATAGCGGTCCGTATTCATGGTGTCAGGCAGAAGATATGAGCTGAAGACACTTGATGCCGTCATTCCGCGCGCCACATCACTTTTGATTGAGTTTGCATCCTTGCAACCGTCATGTTTGGATCGTTATCACACGAAGCCCAGTAATGACGGTTGTGACGATTGATGAAACACCAACATAGAATACAGCCTTGTCACTCCAGAGGATGTTTACAAACAATTCAGTTCAATCTTCATGCCAACCTAGCATTAACTCACCATATTCCATTCCGCGATCACAGTAATCGGGTTTTAGCCCCTGCATGTAAATAAGAAATCCCTATTAGTGTTGTCTGTTTAAAAATGTTTTCATCATGACTTCAGTGGCTTTAAAAATTCTATTAGTAAATTCTAATGCATACTTACTTTCCACCCACCCTGTAGAATGATTAATGAAGCGGTACTGATTTCTTTTTTCTTTTTTTTTTCTTTTTTTTTTTTTACCTTGAACTGACTTAGTAAATATTAGAAAAAAAGCAAATTCTAAAATCTTACTTTTTGACTAATTCCATTCAACAGGATCTTAGCCAAATTAGCTTCTAGGAGGAAATAAAATGAGCTTATTTTGGACGAAGAAATTTAATACTATATTTGCTTGTATTAACTAGCTTTGCATTGTGTAAAACTTTTCGGCACGGGTATCTTTTTACTGCTTATAGCAGGCGAATTCATATATGTGAAGAAAATACTTACCAAGAAAAATAAATCAATACTCAAGAAACGAAAAATAGTAAAGTGTAAAGCAAAACATTGAAACAAAACAAAGTGAGAGGAACTTCAAAATAAATACAAAATGCAATACAAAATGCAAAAAGGATACTTATCTAATAGATAAGAAACCAAAATCTGAAGCCTTACATCAAAGCCAAATGAACAAAATGTCATAAGTATAATCCTTTCTTAAGTTTATAAATGTTCATATATAAGTGTACATATATAAATGTAGATATATGTAATGGTGAGCATTTACACATATATAAAAGAACGAACATTGTTATATATTTGTATATATATATATATATATATATATATATATATATATATATATATATATATATAAATATATATATATATATATATATATATATATATATATATATACAAATATATAACAATGTTCGTTCTTTTATATATGTGTAAATGTATATATATATATATATATATATATATATATATATATATATATATATATATATACCGAGGAAGCGAACAAATTGTATGTATCATGGATATATATATATATATATATATATATATATATATATATATATATATATATATATATATATATATATGTATGTGTGTGTGTGTGTTTATGCACAAAGGTTTGTTTGTACTCAATACACCAGTAATAATGTGACATTTCTGCTTATGTTTCTGAATTTTCTCGATCTACTAAAATTACCTATCAATATGTATATATAGGTGCATATATATATATATATATATATATATATATATATATATATATATATATATATATATATATATATATTTATATATATATATATATGCTTGTGTGTATGTGCGTATAAGCGATAATTTTCACATATCTATCTATCTATCTATCTATCTATCTCTATCTATCTCTTTCTCTCTGTATATATACACATGCACATATAATTCTCTCCATATATATAGATATATATTTCTCTTCCTATCTTTATATATATATATGTGTGTGTGTGTGTGCGTGTGTGTGCGAGTTGCTATAAATATCTATATATATAAAGGTAGGTATCTATAACTATATATGTAAAACGAAAATGATAATTATATATATATATATATATAATTTACATGCACATGTATCAAATTGAAGGATTGGCGTATCAGCGTTGAACTGAATGGAATCGGGAATATGAAATCATGAGCGTGGTTTAACATGGCAGACTAATCAGACATGAAAAGGGCTAATTGACATTATCTCGCGCGTGTCAACAAAATCTCGCCGGCACACATTAAGTATCGCGGGATATCACGGTAATCCGATTGGCAATTCAAATCAGATTACATCCACTGCGCACCACTAGAGTGGAGCGGGCGGAGGCGCTCTGACAACACTAATGACATACCATCTCTTTATTTCCTGTGAAGAACGAAGTGCACCTGTCAGTGTTCATTTCAGAAGATAGGCTCTCGAAAGACAAGTATTTATGCTTTAAGCATCATGTACCCCCTGTCTTTAAACATCATCCGTATTATCATTATTGCTGTCAGTAGTTACTATGAACGGTTCTTATATATATATATATATATATATATATATATATATATATATATATATATATATATATATGAACAAAAGTAACAAAATAAAATTTACACATTTGCCTTGATAATTCTCGTCAGGTGACGAAACGCCTTGGTGGAGAAATGTTGTATGTGTATATTTCTGAAATCAGGTATTGTAAATATTTATTCTATTTACATTTTTGGGACTATTGTCCTCACCTTTATTGTTATATTTACACCTTTATTGTTATATATGACAATAAAGACGAGGACAATATTCTGAACAGTGTAAATAATGTGAATACAAATTTTCTCCTTTTTCTTTTGTATATATATATATATATAAAAAAATATATATATATATATATATATATATATATATATATATATATATAAAATTTATTCGAAAATTGGTTATATATATATATATATATATATATATATATATATATATATATATATACACCAACTACAAAATCCAAAGAAACGTAACGTCGAACAAACTCTAGCATATGTTTCAACATACAGCAAAAACAGTCCAGAACTATTTACAGAAATTACAAAAATCTAGACCTACTTAGCAAGAACAACTAAAATAAAAGCAAACGCTAATCTAGAAACGTAAAACACATATTAACCTCATCCAAATTTAACCAACACACAATACAGGGAATGACAAAATGCAACAAAAAAAATTTGAGGTTTGTGACATCTTTATAGAAAGAAACTCCTACACTTTTGAAAACCCCAAAAAGACATTTATAATAAATAAAAATTTAAACTGCAACTCGAAAAATGTGATTTATGCACTCAAATGCACAAAATGCAAAAGTCATATCTAGGTATCTGCCAACAACTAAACAACAAGGTCTCCCTACGCAAAAGCAACATAAAATTACCAGAAAACAGAAAACTCTTTGTATCACAACACATTTATGAATGTAACCAGGGTGAATTTAAAATTATGCCAATATACCAAACAGACAATTATTCTTACCTACAAATACAAGAAAAAAACTTCATAAACAAATTTAAACCAGCACTAAATAAATCATAACCCTACAAAAGCTCACAACATGCACACATAATGCCCAAATACAGTGGTCAAACCGCTCGCATTCATGCACACACACTCACACGCGGATATATGTATACGCATATTGGCAAAAACAATAGACTGTTCACAGGCACGCGCGCAAACACTACACAACATAGGAAGTGTATGTGTGTGCGTATGTATTTATGTGTATATATATATGTGCGTATGTGTGTATACTAATTCCTTATAAGACAGTATGTATGTATAGAGAGGGAGTGCGCATATACATGCGCGTACTGGTATATATATATACACACATTGACAAAAACAAAACTGCTCACGGGCACACACGCGAAACCTACACAACATAGGAAGTGAGTGTATGTGTGTGTGTTTGTATGTATGTGTACGTATGTAAATGTGTGTATGTGTATGTATATATGTACATATGTGTATACTAATTCCTTATATTAAGACAGTATGTATGTATGTATGTATGGCGAGGGAATATACGTATACGTAAGCATGCTGACAAAAACAAAAAATGGAAATAGATCTAAGAACACACAGGGGTCATTAAAAGATAAGAATATAGATATCTCTCTCAACCTTTCTCGGTCAGTCTTAATTGTTTTATTACCCTTCACGCAGAACTTTTTCACTGCCAGTTCAAGGAAAACATTTGGGTCACTAACACACAAAAAAGAGAATGTCTGTAATATCGAGAATATTTAACATCGAAAAATATAATAAAATTAATTCCATTTAATAATATGTGGAAATATCCAATCTTTGCCTGATGAAGGTCGTGAGACCGGAAACACGTATATATATATATATATATATATATATATATATATATATATATATATATATATATATATATATATCAGTCGGGTTTCGATCCTAGCTAGAGGCAATCGTCTAGCCACACTGATGAGCTGTAAAACAGCGAAACAGTCTGTCTGTGGATGACAAAAATATTAGCTCCTGAAAAATTAATTTCGGTTGATCCCTCTGGTTTGAGGTGTGAATTTGTAAACAGTGACTATTTAAGCTAATACTGCACGACTCTTCGACAGAATTGAGTCACTGTCAGTCACTGTGTGTTTATCCGAATCTAAAAATAAACATGCTAAAATTCACCTTCAACCCGTACCGTACGCTGACGGCTTAGTGGGAGAAGTTCGGACTGACGCAAATTCAGTTGGGTTTCGATCCTAGCTAGAGGTAACCGGACGTCTAGCCACACTGATGAGCTGCGAAACAGTCTGACAAAAAAAAAAAAATATATATATATTATTTTCCTCATGGAGTATATTAGATTTGATGCTTTAAGTTTTATGTGACTATATTAGCATAATACAGCGCGAATTCGCTACTTTGTTTGCAGTCATTAGTAAGTGCGTTTGAAAAATATCTGATGAATACCCACGTTTCCTCTAGAATGTAATGCACATTTTTAAAAACTTTTTAGAGTAGCGTCAACTGACATTATTCATCGGTTTTTTACAATACTGCTTTCGATTTATGTTTACTTTTTTTTCAGGAAAGAAACTCAGCTTTCAGTCACTGCCACAAGAATGTAGATAAAATGATTTGTCAAAGTAACTTTACATTAATTGGAATCAAAAACCGCTATTCTAGGAAAAAAATTCTTTGTATGCATTTTATCAACGCCTGGATTTCTTTACCTTTCCATGTTTTAGATGAAAAGGTAGAAGTCATTTTTATTTAGTTTTCTGTGCATGCTACCCCTGAACCTCCTTCCGCCCTAGGCGGGGGGGGAGCGATTGGAACACCAGGCAGTACTTTGTGACCATAGCTATCTCATCAACATATGCTTTTTTTCAACCTACATTTAGATACTTTACAATTTAAACTAAACACATCTGACTACTGAAGGATGAAATGTTTTCGTGGATTTTGATGTAATTCTGGGGACTTTTTCCTCGTCCAAATCGGTGAATTTGTTTTGCTTTAGCTCATACTCGAAAAAACATTATATAAAATTCGCTATTTTTTAAATCCATGATGTTGAATGTGTTAAATTATTCAATTTTTATCAAGAAAAATCTCGAGTTCATGATAAAAATTATAACAAAACATTGTTGATTTATTTAAACACATCATTCCTCTTTTATACGGTTTACATTTGGAAGGACCGTTGCCAAGTCATCCATGAATAATGCATTTGTGTTTTTGCGCTTGCATGAAATTTCTAGAAAATGCAACAATTTTCATCGTGACATAAATGAGTCGTGGGCTGAAATGAAAGGGACAATTGCTTCAGGATTGGGTAACTGTGTAACGTTGTTTTCCACCATGAAGTGACTCTGTTTGTTTAGCGGCATATCAACACCTTATGGGTCATTTAATGCCAAAATTTAATTTTATTCAGAGCAGATGTACTGCTGGCATTTTTCTTTTAAAAAATGTATTGCTGGCATTTTTTACTATAGAAATCTATTTTTATACTTTCATAGTGTTTTGACCATAGTTTGGGAGTTAAATATTTGCCCATAGTTGGGGCCCTAACAGATGTTACCACCCCGGGTCAGGGTGGAACTGGGAACAGCAGCAATTAAGCGGCGGTTCTACACTCCTCAATACCTCATAATCATAGATCTTACTGCCGGATGTAATTTACCTTCATACCCAGGACCGGAAGTGACTCAGCATTTTGAATTTTGAAGCTTGTTTTTACACTCTGCTGTGGGGGAAAACATACTGAATGTAAGGAAAAGGAATATATAAAGGAAACATCCTTAAAGTAAACTTATTATCCGCATAGTCAGCCTACGGACCTTACATTTTAAAGGCTTTGTCCAGAAGAATTCCGATCAAAGTCAAAGTCAAAATTCGTACAGTAGATGAAAATGGTTGAGATGCTCCGCATTTTCCGTCAGGTTCGACAGTCTTGAAATTGTGAAGGTCCGTCAAATCTCTCAATCTTTGTGGCTGTAACTTGTTTCTTCTCAGAACATCCGGGTCATTACGGCAGATGACTTGCTCAGCATTGTATTTTTTCGTGTATTTTTTCTTTCTTTTCTTTGGGCTTCCTCTTCCTCCTGATTTTACTACGAAGGAGCTTCTCAGATATTAGATATAATGTTAAGGTATACCATTTATTTTCTTGGAAGAATTACCAGTGGAGGAGGAGTTGGAGAAGGAAAAGGTGAAGGTTAGAATCTGTACGAGTAGGGGTTTATTAGACAGTGAGTGATGAGGATATGAGAACAGGTACATTTGTGGTTGTCGGTATAGCTGTAGTATTAACAATAATATCGGAAGTAGTAACAGGGCGGTGGTAATGATAGCAGTAATGACTATTTCGCAGAAAACCGGCTAGTAGAAGACGCTTTGTCCTACTGGACTTTCTCTTGAACCTCCAGCTGTTTTTTAGAAGGCGTACACAATCCTTGTGCATATGGCCAAATTTTCCGGTAAGTGGTGGTGGGCGAGGCTATTATATTATTAAGGCCTCTTTTTCTACAGCTGAGGTAGATAGCAAGATATACGGTTTATTCGATATGAAGGGAGACAGCTCCACTGCGAGTAAGCTACAAAGAGACGAACAGAATCTCAGTAGTACCGGAATTCTAGTCTTCTGTTCAGAAACAATGACGGGCAACTTTTGGAGGCTTTTTCTGCGGATCATCAGATTTAAACCCACCTGATATTTTCCCTTATTATAGGAATAATGCAGCCAAGTGAGTCTCTAATGCAAAGTTAGGAGTCTCATAAAATTTTATCCTGGTTCGCCATTGGTTCTCATATTCTAAGTGAAATACGAGGTCTTTATTTTTTTTCCGGATATTTCCTTCTCAGATATTAGATATGACGTTAAGGTATTCCATTTATTTTTTTGAAAGAATTGTCGCCTTGCTCTCCATTTCCTCAGTTTTCCTGTTGTCACATTCTTTTTGTTTTGCTTCCTTATCACTTGTTTCTTTTCCTTTGAATTCTTCTTTGGGTTCTTTTCCACTTAGCTCGTTTTTTTACCATAATCTTTTCCCTTTCTTAAACTCTTCTGAAACAAAGCCTTTACTACATTGCTGACATGCGAGACAGCCATTTTGTGAATAAAATAAACTCTTAAGGTGGAGTAAAAAAAAAAAAATAGAAAGAAAAACCCAAAACCTGACAGTACGGATAGAGTCCTTTTATATCCTATGTTATAAAAAATATCCACAAACGTACAAAATTGGCACGAATGAAATCGACCGCAAAGCAGAAACAAAAAACGCGCTCAACCGCGGTAATATGGACAAACGCAATTCCAGGTTAGACGAGCGTAACGAGTCAGATAAAAATGTCCCCATCAACTACTTCCGCTTCTTTTTTCTTAACCCCCAAAACAACACTCAGAATATTTCCTGAATACCTTTGGACCGACAACCAATCAAATTATAACAAAAGACAACGCTGATATATTGACAGCAAACACTTGAAGTCTTTTTCCGTGATATTTCTTGTATAATATAAGGATATTATTATTATTTATAGATATCTGTAACATTCCGCATATTTTCAAATTTATTTTAATGGAGTGAATCACTTCGTTCTGTTAGATATTAGGAAGAGTACTTATAAATTTAACTCGATCTTATTTATTATGGCTGTGTAGTAAAAATAATTAGTCTATAAATCAATGGCACCTCATTTTTCTAATAGAAATACTGTATCAATTACTTAATTCCCTAATAGAAATACTGTACCAAATAATGAATTTTCTAAAAAGAATACTGTACCAATTACTGAATTTTCTAAGAGAAATACTTTATCAATTACTGAATTTCCTAATAAAAATACTGTAACAATTACGTAATTTTCCAATAGAAATACTCTATCAATTACTGACTTTCTATAGAAATACTGTATCAGTGATCGAATTTTCTACTAGAAATACTTTGTCAGTTACTGAATTTTTACATAGAAATACTGTATCAATTACTGAAGTTGGAAATTGTAAAAATAAGTAAAGCAGCATTATAATATATATATATATATATATATATATATATATATATATATATGTATATATATATATATATATATATATATATATATATATATATATATATATATATATATATATATATATATATATATAATCCTCTCTTTGTCTCTCTCTCCCTATATACATGTAGAGCTTTTAACTTTAAAAATCAGGACGTCGATTAAAAAACGCGACCATGGTTTCGACCTGTCGGGTTCTTCGTGCGATACTGTTTTTTAAAGTATATATATATATATATATATATATATATATATATATATATATATATATATATATATATATATATATATATAAGTGAACATTGCATCCAGCATGAAACAGCCTGTCGCCTCTGAGTGTTGACTTCAATGTTCACTTTTATATATATATATATATATATATATATATATATATATATATATATATATATATATATATATATATATACGCTCTATCTCTGATATTGAGCACTTCGTCCAATAAATATAGCACTCATTAAAACTTGTAAAACTTTTGTAATTTAGAGAAATTACAAAATCTCCTACAGAAGGTAGTGACGGAGAGTGATAAGAAAGAACTAAGCATAAACTACAAGACCGAGTGCATGGTTGTCAGTAAGAACATGAGCCCGAAATGCGATTTGAATGTCGGGAACTCTAGAATCAAGCAGACGCGGAAGTTTAAATATCTGGGAAGCGTCTTGACAGAGTACGGTAACTGCGACACTGAGATCCGTAGACGTATTGGGATGGCCAAGAACACATTCCAAAAGCTGGGCAGAGTATTACGTGACAGGAGGATTTATTTGGTAACAAAGAAAAGAATACTGAACTTTTACGTGACATCTGTCCTCCTTTACGGCGACGAATGTTGGACGATTTCCTCAAACATGAAGAGACTCGAGACGACAGAGGTGTAGCTCTACAGAAGGTTGCTAAGGATATCGTGGACCGAGTCTGTGAGCAACGCTGAGGTCTTAGAGAGTTTGTAATCAAGGAGGGGGATTATACTTAATATCAGGAAGAGGCAGCTGAAATTTCTGGGACACATAAGGAGGAAGGAGGGCATGGAGACTATGATACTCTCGGGTTGAATGGAGGGAAAGAGAGACAAGGGAAAACAACGCGTGACATACCTAGCGGACATAAGCAAGTGGATGACAGAACGTGGTATGGGGGAGGAAGCATTGGGAAAGAACTTGTTGAGAGCGGCAAGGGATAGAGGAGGTGGAGAGCCATGATCACCTACGTCCTGAAAGGACATGACACATAAAAAGAAATAACGAAATAGATATATTCAACCATATATGCCGTTTTATTTCACTAAATTTCCCAATCTTTGAGGCAGTTTCATAATTTCACTCTTCCAGAACATGAAATCTTTTTGGCAGATGAACTGGTCTAAGTAAATTTTATAGACCACCAGAGAATTGTAGTTCTTGCCACTAAGGCTATTATGCATGAATCGATATAAGTGTGGTAATCCGAGGGTGTAAAATCAGGGGAATACGACTGGTGTCGTAGATTATCCCAACTAAGCTGAACCAATCCCTGCCTGGCCAACAAAAAGAAGCGAGGACTGGCGTTATCCTGATGGAAAATGTTTCTCTTTTGAACAGTACTTGTCTGAATTCAACGGCTGATTTGGCAGGAAAGGCTCATAATACGTAATTCCACCAAATATGTATCATTAACTTTTTCGTTTTTGGTAGTGTTTAGGATGGCACATTTCGTTTTCAAAGGACAGTTGTTTTTCCACACTGTTGTAATCTTTGCTCACTCTTTAAAATAATGTATCATTTTTATTGTATTTAAGCAGATAATCGACGGTCGAACGCAGCTTGGTTTGGTTTGATTGGTTTTACGGCATATCAACCTCAATGGGTTATTTAATGCTGACAAGATTTTTTATTGCTAATAATATTTTTATTTTTCAAAATGTATTGCTAGTAATATTTTTCCTTCAAAAATTCATCGTTGGTAATATATTTACAAATAAAAAATAAAAAATTCATTGCTGGTATTAAAACCTATTTTTACACCTTCATAGCGCCTTGACCCCAGCCTGGGTTATAACCACTTGCCTATAGCTGGGACCCTCACAAGTGCTACTAACCCGGGTCAGGGTGGACCTGGGAACACCAACAATTAATAGTTAGTTCCACGCTCCTCAAACCTCCTGATCAAAGGCCTTGCTGTTAGATGTTTTACTCAGTCTATTAATTTTTCCGTGCGGAGCGATTTATGTATTCAAATTTTCAACAGCTTTACAACACTCATCTAGCATATAGGGAGTATCCATGTGATGCCCCGTTTCATGTGACCTGAATTATTTTTAATCTACATTTCCTTTTGGTCATCATAATTGACTGTAGCCTTAACATATGGAAATCTCCATTTTTGAACTTAGCCAACCAATCTCAGCTACGACAGCATTTCCACGGTGTGGGCTGTGGTGTAATGGATAACGTCTCGGAATGAGAAGTCGGAGACCCCAGTTCGAATTCCAGTCGACTTCCAGTCGAGTTCGTTACATTCACTTGGGTGCAAATACTAGTGGAGTGGGAAAGCTATGAAACAAAAGCTTCTCTCCCCGGCTATGGGTTGAATAACAGAGCAGACAGGTTTTATAGCCTTGGTTGCCAACTAGTCTACTACAGAAATAAACGGCAGTCTACTGTGGGAATATCTTCTGCCTAGTCAGTTATGAATCAGAAGAGACATGAGTGATACCAAGTGTGTATGAGGTATGGCACTTGACTGATTGAATCTCAGCTACGACAACATTTCCATAAATATCACATATGTTTTTTTCCTTTCCAAAAGTATAAGAGCATAAAGCGACGAAATTGCATCTCATTTTCCTCCATTTTCACTTTTAACGTATAAACAATTAAAATGTCTAATCCACACAAGAATGTCATAGAATATTGCAATGTCACATTGCAGAATGAATACACGCTTGTGCAAATTAACTGAAACTAAACGAATAAATGTTTCTCTTTTGCATTCTGTTTCTTGTTACAGTAATGGTTCAATGATATACATCGTTGTGCAAATTAATTGAAACAAAAGGAATAATTCCGTTATTATTTAGTTTCTCTTCATACTTTTCAAATGGAACATGATCCAGTGCACAAGTTAGTACTTCATATGTGCATTCCACGAAGTCGTTCCTTGCAGATTGACCACAGATTCTAAATTGGATTTAAATCAGGAGAGTTTCCGAACTAGTCGATAGTACGTGCAGCGTTATATTTTTCGTACACTTCCTTAGAATAACGTCCATCGCAGACAATGGCCGTAGGACAACTAATCGACTAATCGACACTTGAGACAATAGTGTCTGGGCGTGATGAAAATCTGATGCAATCACGGATGAGGCAATATTTTTCAAGGTCAAACAAATTTCATCATACACCCCGAAAATAGATTCATATTACTGCACACCACTGGAAATGACCTAATCTGAGGAAAAAATAGAAATCGATTACACCCTGTCACCACAGTGGGTCTAAAACTGGCCGTATGGTGAAAGAAAGGAAAGTTTCAATTAATTTGCACAAGGGTATGTGTTTGTGTGTGTGTATGTATATATATATATATATATATATATATATATGTGTGTGTGTGTGTGTGTGTGTGTGTTTGTGTGTATGAAATTGCAGAATATGTATATGTCATAAATTTCAGTCAAGTGTGAAAGGCCAACCCAATACTAAACAGAATTTCAAGTTGAAATTGTATATATTGCAGTTTTATTTGGCATTCTATGTAAAATCTATATTATTATAAATTCATTTTGTGAATTAATTTGTTGTACACAGTGACCGCGTAAGGGAAAGTGAAATCGCACCAAGAAGAAAACTAACTCACCATAAAATCTATTCAGTGTTCTCAAGAAATGTGGCCTCATGAGGATTTCAGTCCGTTGATAAAAAAAAAAGGCATGTAATAGAATGAAACCAATTGGGCCAGTTTTTTCAGAAAGCAAGATCTTTCCTACAATCGAAAACAATTGTAAATGCAACAAGCCATTGCTGCTTATAAAACATATTTGACATGCTCGGCAATATGTTGAATAATTCCGGTGTCCGTCTTTGTTGTGAAATCACTAACGAGCTGGACAAGGTGAACACGACAAACTGGGCATTTTTACTCTTCACTCACTAACTCGCACTCACACATACATGACTTAGACAATTGTGCATGTCGTATGTATGAAGGCCAACATATTTGCTTGTATGAATCTCTATGCTGGCTTTAGATTTATAAATATATCTAATAAATTCTCTTAATTTCCTCTGATATACTAAACAGCT
>OZ038478.1:78137739-78230239 GCA_964036315.1 Acanthosepion esculentum
CCTTGATTTGAAAAATAATACCTCACATTTATTCACATTTCGAGATTCAACATTTCTAGAATTAAATATAACTAGAAATGATTTCTTAGGAACGACATGAAACGACAGAAAATCAACTATGCTAATAGTTCTTTAATATGTAATATTTATATATATGTATGTTATTTACATTAATCTTACATAGGCTTTGCTTATTCGTATCTTTACATTTATTCTTCATGATCGTGACTTATTTTAATTTTTGATTATCGTATGACCAAGACAAAATCAACATTTGCTTCAAAAGCAAAATTAGCTTTTTTAAGAACAGCCTGAGAAATAAGTCAAGTTGCAGTAAAGTTCAAAAGTATTTTTATTATGATTAAGAACAAAATCGCTTTGATCTCGATAAATCAATTCTATGAAATAAGACAATCCTAGGTTTTATAAATTTTGATCTAATATGGAAAGTTTTTGTTTAGTTCCCCCCACAACGATACATGACCCAGTGGATAAAGTTGTTGGTTAGATCAAGTAACTAAACCCAAAGAGTTGTGAGTTCAGTACCAGGCTGCAGAAGTGGGGAAATAAAAAAAAATACTTGTAGAGTTCAGTTAAAGAGGAAATAACCGAGACATCCGGAAGAGGCATGGCATGTGGAACTAGAACAATTTACCCCGGTGGATAAAATAAAGGGTTCAGTTCGAAGTTCCAATCACCGGAAGAAGGCCGGAGCGTACTACTGCCGAAAGCTGAATAGGGCAATGAAGATGAGGACAACAGTCCGAAAAATGTAAACAATCATAATACCCCATCACAAAGATATAGACAGGTATTTTTTTTCCAAAAATGTATTGCTGGTATTTTTACTATAAAAACCTTTTTTTTTTACACTTTCATTGGTTAACTATTTGCCCATCCCTGGTCAGGGTGGACCTGCGAACAACAGCAATTAAGACGTGGATCTACGCTCCTCAAAATCAGAGGCCTGTAGTTTATCGTCATACCCAGGACGCCTCATTGCAGAGCTGCAGCCGGCGTATCCTCAAGCCCAAGCCGACAGGGCGTTTAAGTTAGTCGAAGAAAATGGCATATATTTGGTTGAATAAATCTTTGTACCCATATCTAAATATCATCTTTGAAATACAATTAACAATGCAACGAACCCAACATATACATATCGGATGTACAAATTCAAAGTTCGAGGAATTTGGTCATGAAAAATTACTTATCATAACACCTACTTTCCATAGTCTCCTTCGAAGCAGTCTCTTTTGACATCTATACAATGGCTCACAATGTGTCACGGTAAAATCTGCATGCCAGTCGATTTTTTACGTGTTATTTGAATTTTCAAACTCTTGGACAGCACCCTGTATGTAGAAAGATGACATTTTTGTTATCAGACAGATACGTGGATAATACTGACTGCTTATCGAAATTCATACTGGCCTGTTAAGGCAAACAGCTTTGTTAGAAATGCTCGAAGAAGACTTGAGCCGTGACTCATATCGGACATCATCTAAGAACAGGTCGCCATTTCTTACTCGCTGGCAAAATTGGAAAAGATAGAAAGAAAAAGGAAAGAAAGAAGAAGCAGTACGCTATGATAAAAGATCTTTATTATTGATAGTAAAAGAAGAAGGGTCACGCTACAAAGGTATAAAGTCGCAAGTAATGACGGTAAGAAATAGCGTCATCGATTTTAATTGCCAGGTTACTTTTCTTTCACGCGCGCCTCACGTGAAAAGAAGAAAAGCAATCTGGCTTTTATGCTTGTAGAAAATATATTAGCCTATGATTTTCTATCTATTTATCTATCTGTTACACATAAGAATAAAAAAAGAAAAGAAGAAACGATAAAGAGAGACAGGGAGATATAGGGAGAGGTGGAAGAAATAGAATGAGTCATAAAAATTGGGGATAAACAGTGTCGACAGTGAAACTTGATCAAGTCACCTCTTGATTTTCTATTCGTCCCAGTGGACGAGAAACCGGCAAATTGCAGCAGGGTGATAGTCGACACAAAACTCTGAAGAAATAGAAAACAAATTCAAAAATTGGTAAGTTTAAGAATCTGAATCTGAATGTTAACAGCATTTCCGCAGGAACGGTGAGCTTTTTCGGAGCCTCGTTGTGGCCTCTACCATTTTTTTAATCACTGTTTTATGGCCATCCGCCATTTTAAAAAAAATTATTTTTAAGCTGACGTTACATTGTCTGTCATCAACTAATAATATATATCGTGTATTTTTATGACCGATGCGGTGCGCATTATGCAGGAACCCCCGACGAAGTTGGACCTCCAAAAAGAGCTAGTTTCAGGAGCTGTTTTTTTGTTTTTGTTTTTTGTATTTTTTTACTTTCTTTCTACCTGAGTTATATTGTCAGTTATAACTTATAATAATCGACGGAGCCTGTGCTTACTACCCCAATCCCCTCAACGTTGTGGAGGCCCCCGTCCCTATTGAGGAGTGGACAGAAGTGCTGATTTAAGTAGCGCTTATTGTTATAAATTGTAATTTTCTTTCTGAACAGTTCTTTTAAATCAATTTATGCATTTATTTAGCTAGGAATCATATTAGAGGAATATCTTTTTTTTTTGAGTAGTTTTGGTGCAAATGCATGAGACGACCAGGTAAAGGAGACGCCAGTAAGAGACGTTAAACCATTTAGCAATGCAAATGTAAATTGTGGATTATCTCATTTGTCAAACGTTTACGGAAAAGTTATCCCGCTAGCCTACCACAAACCCTAAAACCCCCTGATTGACCCTAATTTTTTCGTCAAACGATCGCCAAAACAGGAAATGCATCAAGTCCTGTCTTATTTATTTATTTCTTTTTAAAAGAAAATACGATCTGTCGGGGATGTTTTTTCATGTGTTATGTTGAAATCTTTGTAAAACGTTTTTTTTTCAGCGGAGACGCTTCGGCTATTAATCTTTGTGAAAAATTAAAATCTGCGTCGGAAACATTTTTACGAGTAAAATTTAATCATGAAAATATTGGGGGTTATTACAAAAAGAATAACATTTTCTGAAATTAAAAAAAATAAAAAACCCTATTCATTATAAATGTAAATAATTAATGAATATGTACTGAAAATATATTTAAATTGGATAATTCCTTGATTTTTGGCAATTTAAAAAAGCGCTGCCCTCCCCACCTAATTTTCCTTCGAGGTTATGAATCTTTGAAGTCGACATGTAGCAGAGAATGGGGCCCCGTATCAATATTTCGGACAGGGGATAAGACCCAAGTACCGGCACTGCACTTCGGGGTATAAAAAAATGGAAATTAGTTATAATACATACATACTTACATAATATATATATATATATATATATATATATATATATATATATATATATATATATATATATATATGTAAGCAAATATGTGGATGTAGATCCGAAGGTATGATGAAAAATATGGAAAAGACAAAACAAAATCCGAATATGCAAGTATACTGTTTTAATGTTGTTTTACTGCGAGCGCGTTTTCGCAGCATCGTCCGCGCGACGCCAACGTGACCGAATCCCCAAAAAAGGGAACGCTGACTTTAGAATTTCAGTTGTTCTGATTCTGACTAGTCTTGTGTCTATCGTCTCTTCATGTTGACTTAAATATCGTCTAATTCTAAGTATGTTTCTAATAACCATGTCCTGAAGATGGTCTACTAGACCAAAACGTCTGACGTCGACAGTAAAACAACATTAAAACAGTAAACTTGCATATTCGGATTTTTTTTCGTCTTTTCCATATTTTTCATCATATATATATATATATATATATATATATATATATGCTCTGTTTTTACATTGAGCTCTCTGTTATTACATCCTCCTTGGAATTATCCACACAGATTATCAAATAACTTCATTAACTAACAATATATATATATATATATATACATTAAACAAATAAACTAAAAGGTAAAAATCTTATCTTCCCGACTTTTAATTTCGCAGATGTTATCCGAAATTGAACTGAATTATGTAACGCTCTCGTGAGCTGATTACTTCTGCGAAACTTAAAGTCGGGAAGATAAATGTTTTAACTTTTTTTTTTATTATTTAGTATTTATTCTGTCTCTTTTAACTTAATATTGATATTGTGGACAAAAACTGTTTACCTTAAAAGCGATATCTTCGAGAAGTATGCTGGCCGACAGTTTCTTTTTTTGTGAAACACAATCTTTTGATATATATATATATATATATATATATATATATATATTGAGAGAGAGAGAGAGAGAGAGAGAGAGAGAGAGAGAGAGAGAGAGTGTGTGTGTGAGATGCATAAAGATAGAGATACAGATGAAGGCAGATAGGAGAGATAGAGTAAATGACAAAGAAGGAAAGAGAGTGAGGGAATAAAGGTAAAACTGGGAGAGTGTAAAACAAATGTTAAAATGCAGGGGGTTATAAATTAGAGTGTTTGAAGGAAGGAGGGAGAGGGAGGGAGAGAGAGAGAGAGAAAGAAGTGAAAGAGAACCGGTGAATTCTGAGGACAAATAGAAAAATGTAAGAAATTGGAAAAGTTACTCGATCTATAAATAGCGCAAATTTCTGTTAGTGAGCGATGAGAGAGAAAGAGTGGGGTTGGTAGAAAGAAAGAAGGAAAAAGATGTTAAGAAAAGAGGAAACAGAACGAGTGTAAATATACAGAAGAGTAGGGACGGGGAATCGAGCGGGAAAGTTGCGAATAAGGAAAGCATCAAAGGACAGTGAATGAAATACGAGAAAACGGTTTGACAAAAGGTGTGATCATTTAAAGATCATTATCTGTATTAAAAGTCATTTATGGTAGATCTTTTAGAGTTCAGAACACTTTTATAAAGAGACATGTGTTTTATATTTCGCTGGTACATTAAAGAACTGAAGGGCTTTACATAAGACTGAGAGGAATATGAAAACAAGTACAGTCTTACATATAGTCACATCATAAACATTCGTGTCTATTTGCCTAAAATATCGGTATCATTAGACTTACATTTAATATATATATATATATATATATATATATATACATGTGTGTGTGTTGTCATTCACGGACACAATGTTTCGCTGTATCACAGCTCATCAGTGTGGCTAGACGTCCGATTGCCACTAGCTAGGATCGAAACCCGACTAAATTGGTGTCAGTCGGGGGATGAAGGTGAATTTAAGCGTATTTATTTCTTAGATAAACACACAGTGACTGAGAGAACTCGATTCGATTTACCGAAATGTCTTATACTACTAGTAATACTCGGTTGGAAAAAAAACTTGTAAGTCTATCAAAACACATTGGTACCTGAGGAAAAAAATTTGAAAAAAGAACTAGAAGCATCCGAACAGGGCGAAAAAAATCGTCCAGTGCCTTAAATATTTAGTCCAAAGGAAAAAAACCAAAGCGAGTAATAAAGCTAAAATATATAATTCTCAATACGCTATTTATTCATATATATATATATATATATATATATATATATATATATATATATATATATATATATATATATATATATGTTATAAAGATAACACATCCGTTGGTATATAATCCAGGTGGGTGCTAGTAATATAAAATATTATAACAGATCCACAAAAATAGGTGAATGTATTTATTATTACAGGGAAAATAATTAGCAATAAATTCCAAAGTCACCTCATATGGGGAATAGCCTATTTCGGCAGATCGAAAATATCGGTCGTCTGTCTTATCAATTTCGGTGTAGACTGAGTTTGTGTCAGGAATAGAAATTTAACTGTAAAAGCTAAAAAAATAAAAAAAATAAAAAAGCTTTCAAACTCTGTCCTCACCGGGGTTTATAAGACAGGCGACCAATATTTTCGTGTGCGGAAATAGACTATTCCCCATATGAGGTTATTTTAGATTTTATTTTTTGTTTATTGTTCATAATATATATATATATATATATATATATATATATATATATATATATATATAAATATATATGTATGTATATATAAAACTAACCTATTTTACACACACACACACACACACACACACATATATATATATATATATATATATATATATATATATAGAGAGAGAGAGAGAGAGAGAGAGAGCGATAGATAGATAGATAGATAGATAGATAGATAGATAGGTTAGTTAATAAAACAAGAATAAACGAAAGGGTACGCATATAATCAGTACGAAAAACATTTATTAAATATTAATTATTAACCTTATGCCAGAAATGAAGCCCGGAACGAAAGGTTTTAAGTCCTGAATTTTCGGACACGCCTGTGTCCTTTATCAACGCGGCGAGAAATAAACACACACACACACACACACACACACACACACACACACACACACATATATATATATATATATAGGTAACTACATATATTCAGTAAAAATGAACAAAAGACTTAATACAAACAAAGTTTATTGTCAAAATCTTTACGTCAGTATTAATTGTTTTCATATTTTAAATATTTTAATTAGAATAATTTATAAAGTTGTGTATCTTTTAAAATTCTGTCAATTTGTCCCAGTTAGGTGATATTGTTATTAAGCAAATTTTTGCCAACTCATTATATTCATATTTTTTTCATATATTTTTTATGCTATGTCTTTTCATGGTGTAGTCGATCATTAATGTTTACAGATATGGCCACCACAGAAAAAATAATTTGTCAGACAAATTATCAAAATGTCAGCTTCTTAAATAAACGGCTACCACGGTGTTAAAATGCCTTTATGCGATATTTTAAACTTCAGGTATTGTTTCAAATCGGATTAATTAAACTTTAAATAGCTAATATTCCTCAAATAAAGTTTTAAAAATTATATTTTATTTTTTGAAAGATTTTGTGATGAAGAGAATTATATTGCGCTGACAGAAGGCTAAAATGTTTAAAATCAGCTGTTTTCAGCGATTAAAAAAAACTTCTTTCAGTCAATTTAAGTTAATATTGAAATAAAGCAAAGAACTTATTAAATTAGATTTTTTGATCCTTTTTAGAACGTTCGAAATTTTCGTGAAAGTTTTTTTTATTTTTCTTGGTTCCGTGTCTATAAACTAGGATAGAAAAATTTAGCCTCTTTTTTTTTTGCGGTGAAAGATACATTGATTTGAAAATTCTTGCATAAATCAAAACATTGTCGTATTTTAATGAAACTTTCAGGACTTATTCAGAAATAAGGGAAATTATTTTAGAAATGTTTCTTTTTTTAGAAAATCTTGGTAAAAATATATTTTTTTACATCTGTTATCCCCCACCCTTATTTAATTTCATGAAATTTCGAGAAATAAATTGTTAATATTAGTTACATGCAGAACTTCCTTTCTTTTTATATGCCGTGTCCTTTCAGGACATAGGCAATCATGGCTCTCCACTTCCCCTTATCTTTTGTAGCTCTCAATAAGTTTCGTCCCTCAGCCACTTCCCCTAGACCACATTTGGTCATCAATTTGCTTAAGCCCGCCAGGTATGTGATGCGATGTTTTCCTTTGTCTTTCTTTCCCTCTATTCGACCTGTGAGTATTAGATTCTCCAAGCCCTTCTTTCTCATTACGTATCCCAGAAACTTCATTTGCCTCTTCCTGATGTTAAGTATCAACCTCCTCCTTGTTTGCATCCTCTCCGAGACCTCATCGTTGCTCACATGCTCGGTCCATGATATCCTTAGCATCCTTCTCTAGAACTTCTTCATCTTTGAGGAGCCCGTCCAAACTTCGCAGTCGTAAAGGAGGACAGATATATATATATATATATATATATATATATATATATATATATATATGTGTGTGTGTGTGTGTGTGTCTATGTGTCTGTGTGAGTGTGCGTGTTGAAATGAACGTGGGCTCTCATGAATTTTGACTGTGACTATAGAATAAGTGTACATTCTATTACTATGTCCGTGTAAGTAGCTAAATGACATAAAATGTCTATATTGACGTCTGGCCAAGTGCTTTGAATGTTCGCTTTCCGGATATGGTCGATTTGTCGGGAGGATGACTTATTGATGCTATCGATCTTTGGGCAGTGCCTGTCAACCACACCACATGTTGACCCAAGCCTTATGACTGAAAATGGGTAGACGGAACTATTTGAGAGCCGTCGATGGTTGCGCTAGCATTAAGTCACAAGTCATCGTGACCGAGGGCTTTTGAGCGTGTTGGTGTGTATCACGCTGTATCCCAGAAACTGTAAGTCCGCTCAGTGTAAACGGCAGATGGGTTCTGTGGGTTTTGAAATAACAAAAAACAAATATAAATGTACCTGAGCAGGCATCCGCAACACGGACTGGCTAGACTCCCTAATAGACATCACTCTCGGATACGAACAGCTGATGAGGTCAGGGTATCGCATTTGCTTTCTCAAGTTGTATGTAAAAAAAATCTTCTCTTTATCCTGTTTAGTAAGAGTAAAGCGCCTGAAAGAAAATCGGGATTACCTGTTACAATGTTACAATTGTATGCAGTGCAAATTTAATGTTAATGATATCGAGATAATAATATAATTAAAGAAACAAAGCTGGTTCTATCATTCAGTCATCTGTAAATCCATATTCATTCAGACAATCCTTGGTAATAAGAACATAAACACGTTTCTGGATGTATTCTTACTTTTATAACCTTTGTATCTAATAGAGGGACTCACTTCACTTCCCTTATCTCCATTTTAGATAACTTCCAAGATAGGCTCCTCAAGTATTATAAGATTTCTTTCCTAACCTTCTTAACCTCCAAAGTGTAAAGAAATCTTCCATCATTCCCAACTGAAACATAAAACTGACATGAAGGAAATTTCTGTTATCCGCAGTTAATGGATTTAACACTGAGGGACATAAGTGAAAATTGTTAACAAGAAAGTAAATCAAGACAATAAACATGAAAAAAAGCATATGGAACAAATATTGAAGATATAATTATGATTTTACATTACGATTGCACTGTTATCGTTCTCCACTGTGATAATGTTTTATATATCATACTCGCAACACAATGCTACTTCCGATGTGAAACACATCTGTTTAACTTCCATTCTACGTCACTGATAATGGTCGCTACAAGCGCGTTGTGTTTTGTTTAACGATCAAAAGCAAACCTTTTTAACACAACTTTGTAAATCTGACTTGCAGTTGCATAAAATATGGCAGAGACTTACACGTCTACACAAAAAACAATACTCTCTGTCCGGTGGCAATTGCTGCTGGTGGCACCAGGAGCAGCAATAGCGTCTTAGCCACCGAAACTTTGGTACCTCCCCTGGTTGGCGGCTGATAAGGGCAGAGTATCGCACGTGATTTCCCACGTTGTATGTAGAAAAAAAATCCTCTCTTTATTATGTATAGCACGAGTCAAGAGTTTGAAAGAAAATCTGGATTACCTGTTAGCATGTTACAATTGTATACAATGCAAATTTACGATTGATTTGCACATATGACCTTAAATATACGCAGTTATGATCGCAGGTATATATATATATATATATATATATATATATATATATATATATATATATATATATATATATATATATATAATGGGAAGAGGTTATAGTTGTTCCAACGAGAGAAAAAGTTTTGGTTGTAATGTGGATTTAAAAAAAAACTATATATATTATGCTTTAAAGCATAATATATACTTAAAAAAAAAATTCGCATTACAACCAAAACTGTTTGCGATTTCTGTTTTCTTTTTAATATATACATATATATATATATATATATATATATATATATATATATATATATATATGTATATATATATATATATATATTATATATTATAATATATATATATATATATATAATTTTAGATGTGTTATTAGTATTAAATATTTTATTAATTAAACTCTTTTATACTAATATTATATAATAGTATTAATATTAAATTCTTAATTTTCTTTTGTCTGCTATATTTTAAACTCCTCTTTTTCTTAACTCTGCTTTTTATATCAATTTATCCCGGCTTTTTTCTGTTTGGTCTTGTTCCGGTAGGTACCCCCACCTAACCAGCTTAGTTTCTTTGTCTCTCTATCTCTCTATAAATCCTATTTCCCTTATATGTTGTTTGTTCCTCTTCTTTCTTCTTTTTCCCTTTTCTTATTTCTTTCCTTCATTCCTCAAGTTTTATTTTTCCAATTTAAAAAAAAATGTTAGAATTCATTTGTTTAACAAATGTATTTGCATTGACAAGTCCTAGGGAGTTTATCCCGGGGACGAAATGGCCATCTGAATGGGTAGTGTTGGGGTTTCATTCTTTGTAATTCCCCTATATATATATGTGTGTGTGTGTGCGCGCGCACGCGTGTGTGTATTTAGGCAGCAATCCCTCATTTATGCATGTTTCATTAAAAATGACAGACAAGGTACTCTGATTAAGCTTTTTATTTATTTTTTCTTGTGTTCGAACAAGTGTTTTCTTATTTTGACACAGAGTGTGTAGAAACTGTTCAAATCTTCCATAATTCCGAGCGTTTTCAGTTATACTTTTAGCCACTATCAAGGATGATTTCATTTATTCAGTTTAATTGAGTGTGCGCGTTATGTGTGTGTTTTTAATGTTATAGAGATGAAAGCGCTTGGAATTATAGAACATTTGGACAGTTTCTACACACTCTGTGTCCCAAACAGAAAACACTTGTTCGAATACAAGAAAAATTAAATAAAAGGCTTAACCGTAGTACCTTTTCTGTTATTTTTAATGTAACATGCACACACACACACACACACACACACACACACACACACACACACACACACACACACACACACACACACACACATATATATATATATATATATTATATATATATATGTATTGCCTGACGATTGCACTAGCATGAAAAAGACTGTCGCCTCTAAGTGTTGATTTCTATGTTCACTTTTATATTTACACACGCTCTATCTCTGATATTGAGCACTTTATCCCATAAATATAGCACACTTTAAGACTATATTTCTTCATATATATATATATATATATATATATATATATATATATATATATATATATAGTTTATGAAAAACTAGGTAATCCGTATGGGTAGATCCAAGGAGGATAAAATCCAGAGAGCTCAATGTAAATCAGAGCTAATAATTTAAATAAAAACACCACTTTAAGGTTCCATATAATAAATTATTTCACCACAGCCCTTTTAAAGGACAGCAGATCATCAGATTTTATTTCGTTTCAACATTTGGAAATAAAATCTGATGATCTGTTGTCCTTTAAAAGGGCTGTGGTGAAATAATTTATTATATGGAACCTTAAAGTGGTCTGTTTTTATTTAAATATATATATATATATATATATATATATATATATATATATATATATATATATATATATGCGTGTTTGTGTGTATGTTAGAATCGATTCCTTAATTTTGTTTTATTTATATTTCCATTTATCAGCCCACTTCTCCAACAAATATAAATCAGTTTAGATATTCAACAAAATCATTATCCTATTTTATTTTACTTCGATTTTTATCGCGTGTAAATATACGTACTTGAGAAATATGTAGGTAATAGGTGGTGTAACAGATATCTGTATTGAAAATGGAATCGTTGAACCGCGTTCAGTATGTCTTCAGCGTATAGTAAAACGCATGAATCAAAATGGAAATAAGACAAGAACAGTCAAAGAGACTGGAACGAGGAACGCGACATTTATGCGATGAATGTTATCAGAAAGAGCAATGCAAATACAGAAAGACTTGTACCGGTGTTTTATAGATTACGCAAAAGCGTTAGATAAAATACGCCAAGAAGATCTGTCCGATCTGCTCAGCAACCTTGAACTATTTGGGAATGATATTAGAATAAACAACAACCTATACAGGCAGAAAACCGTCTGCATACGGATAGAAAACGAATTCAGCAGATATACAAAAATAGAAAGGGGTTTAAAACAATGACGTGTCTTCTCACCGGACTTATTCAACTTATACAGCGAGACAATTCTGAGAGAATTAAAATCCTACCAGGATTTATTATTGGCGGCTACAATCTTAACAACATGAGATATGCAGATGATACAGTGTTGATAGTAGACACAGAAAGAAACATACAAAAAACTCCTATAGAAGATAGTGAAGAAAAGCGAGAAGAAAAGCGAGAAGAAAAGATTCAACATCAACTGCAAGAAGACAAAATGCATGCTTGCTAGCAAAAGGGGTGAGCCCAAAATGAAAATTACAAATCGGAGATACTTAAATAAAACAAGTAAAAATGTAAATATCTAGGGAGTGCTTTTAACAGAGGACGGAAAATGAGATACTGAAATCCGAAGATGCATTGGGATAGCGAAAGATGCCTCACAAAGGATAAGCAGAGTAATGGGAAACAGGAAAACTTAGTTAGAAATAAAGAAAAAAATACTGAACTGTTATGTGATATCGGTCTTCCAAAATGAGAGAGAATGCTGGACAATCTCTTCGAAGAAGAAGAAGATACTTGAAGCAACAGAAATGTGATTCTACAGAAGGATGCTGAGGATACCACGAACAGAATATGTGAGCAACGACAAAGTTCTAGATAAAATGAAACAAAAAAGGAAACTTATACTTAACATCAGGAAGAGACAACTGAAATTTGTAGAACACATAACAGTGAACCAACAGCGAACCCACTTTCCTTGCAGTAGATTCAGTTATTAAATGTTCAATATATGTATTGACCACTCTCTACCGACGCTGCCCGCACAACAAATACGCTCAAACACCAAGGGACATCAATATGTCTGCAGCCTAATGAACAAAAACATAAATATTACGTTAATAAATATCACTGCATGTTGTTACTTCATCTATCTATCTATAACAGATGGTCTTTTATCTATCTATCTATCTATCTATCTATCTATCTATCTATCTATCTATCTATCTATCTATCTATTCAAATCCTTATTTATTTATTAGTAAAAATGAACACACATATTTCATTCTTTAATCGGATATTAAATTTATTTTTGTTCATTTTTCTCAATTCTACGTCGTTCACTATGTGTGCTTCTATTTATTTTCATATTTTTCCTGTCCGAAAATATGATTACATGCACAGAAGTTAAGATCCCGATACACCAAGCTTTATCCCCCTAAATCTTGCGCACCCAGCTGCCGTCTCTCTGAAATCAGGCATCTGCGACATCAGCCTTCACCATAGATATAGTCATCAAATATTCATCTTGAATGCTATTGACATTTTTTTTTGTTTTTATCGAAATTAGCGCGCTACTGTAGGTCACACAGGCCGAATTATATACATATCCACATGTAGCCGACAAAAAAGCATGTTTTTTTTTGTTTTGACAAGTAAATCTTCTACGCAGTTTTAAAAACAAATAGGACTCAATATCATTTAAATAAGTTTTTTAGCATCTTTAATATTGGAAAATCTAATTTCTTAGATAGATTTAAAACAAACAATATTTACATGTGCTTCCTTGTAATAATAATTTCTCATTTTCAATGTGTTATCGTCCAATTTTGCATTATAAGACTTAATCACAAATAGGCGAAGAGTGAAATAATCTGCAATAATCCCTTTAGCTTGATCGAAGATAACGTATAATTATAGTGGGAGAGATACCAATTAATCTCTTAGGGTGAACCGAAGTGGGGAAATAACCACGAGGTTAGAGCGCTTATGGTATTACGATGGTGAGCGTACTGGTCTGGTCACGGAACCAGCATATTCCAAACTATGCTAATCTATATATATATATATATATATATATATATATATATATATATATATATATATATATATATATATATATATTTTCCTGAAGATGACTTAACGTATAGTCGAAAGCACTTGCATATTTAAGGAAAACCTAGTATAGTTTATAATTTTTTAAAAACAAGGATCATAACATTCATCGAGCGATTGGTAGGTTAATTCTTCTTTAAAATATTTGGCGAAGGTATTTCGCTAATTTATATCATTAACTAACTTACTTTTTGTATGAATGATTCATTGTAATATAAATTGAACATATTTGATATATATATATTCATTGTAATATGAATTGAACATATTTGATATATATATATATATATATATATATATATATATATATATATAAATATATATATATATATATCAAATATGTTCAATTTATATTACAATGAATCATTCATACAAAAAGTAAATTAGTTAATGATATAAATTAGCGAAATCCCTACGCCAAATATTTTAAAGATGCATTAACCTACCAATCGCTCGATGAATGTTATGATCCGTGTTTAAAAAAAATTATAAACTGTATTAGGTTTTCCTTAAATATGCAAGTGCTTTCGACTGTACGTTCAGTCATCTTCAGGCATGGAAATTATTTTGTTTTTGTTAAAATTCAGGTAGCATCCGAGACAAAAAAAAACATATTTCGATTCGCATTATATGTTTTGTATATATATATATATATATATATATATATATATATATATATATATATATATATATATATTATTTACAATAAGAAACATACAACTTTAAGGGTTCATGGATTATAATTTTATTTATTAAACCGACTGATTTTTATTCTTTTCTTTTTATGTGCCATGTCCTTTCATGACGTAGGCGATCATTGTTCTCCACCTCCCTCTATCCCTTGCAGCTCTCAGTAAGCTCCCTCCCTCTGCTTCCTCCCCCAGACCACGTTCTGTCATCCACCTGCTCAAGCTCGTGAGGTATGTCACGTGCTGCTTTTTCTTGTCTCTCTTTCCCTCTATTCAACCCGTGAGTATCAGATTCTCCAGATCCTCCTTCCTCATTATGTGTCCCAGAAACTTCAGCTGGTTCTTCCTGATTTTAAGTATAAGCCTCCTCCTTGTTTGCAACCTCTCTAAGACCTCATCCTTGCTCATATGCTCTCGGTCTATCTATCCTTAGCATCTTTCTGTAGAATCACATCTCCGCCGCCTGGAGTCTCTTCTTCATCTTTGAGGAAATCGTCCAACATTCGCTGCCGTAAAGAAGAACAGATGTCACGTAACAGCTCAGTAACGTTATTTTTTAGAAGGATACTCGTATTTGAGTAGACGCCTCGTTTATTAATTAAACATTATATTTATTTTCGTCTACCGACCTGAATATTCGAGAAATCTTAGAAAAAAATATGCGTTTTCTGGAGCGTCTACTCAAATACGATTATCCACTAAAAATGTCTGTAATTTATATATACATATCTATAGATTGAGTGAGTGAGAGGGAGAGAGAAAGAGAGGGAGACAGAAAGAAAGAAAGAAAGAATTAATTAGTTAATTAAAGACACGAGGAGATCACATATTTTTTCTCTAATAAGATTTCTCATATATTCGGGTAGGTAAACGAAAATAAATATAATGTTTAATAAATAAACGGTGCGTCTACTCTTATATGAGTATCCACTGAAAAAAATAACGTTTATGTAATTAATATATATACATATATATATATATAGAAAAAGAGTGAGAAAGAGAGAAAAAAGAGAGAAATAAAGAGCGTGGAAGAAAGAATCAATGAATAAATTAATTAATGAACGAAAAACACCAAGTTTTGCTTGAAAGAACTTTTGGGGAACTCCCTGTGAGGATTGAGGTCCAGCTCCCTAATTTTTGTATGATGACAGATTTTTTCGGCTAGAATAGATAGATATGGGGCATTTCTGATAAAACAAGACGACACGTAGTAAGATTAACATTAATGCAAGTCAAACAAATTTGATATTTCCTTTTTGTGTCGCTGTCCAGCCAGTGTACTGCTGTAAATACGTACAAACATTGGCGACGTCTTTTCAGCGCCTTGACAAAAAAATAAAAAAATAAAAAATAAAGAAACTTGGAAGTTGTCGATGGACAATCCAACACCTGGACGGGTCCAATAAAACAGAAGAAGAAAAAAAAAAAAAGAAAAAAAAAGAAAGGCAAAAGGAGTCAGGTCATCTTCCCATCCCCATTAAATGTGTTAACTCTGGGCATGATCAAAGCGCAACATTTATAACAAGTAAAGGAGTTTGTTAGACATACTGTCAAAAAATGAAAAAAAGGCATCACAAGATGAAAAAAGGATTCAGGTAAGTAAAGAATAACTACAATAATAAAAAAGGCAGAGAAAAAATAATAAATAAAATAATTAGACTTAGATGTATTTTTTTCCATGTGGTACTGTTGTTGGTAGCAGTGTGGTGGTGTTAAAAATTTTAAAGATAAAGAAAGTGAATTTAAAACATAGGTAAAAAAGACTTATTTCAGACAAGGGGCCCTCATTCCTACATGAATTTTAATACTTTTGATATACAAGCATTCATTGTCTTACACAATGTGCGAATGTGGATAAAAGATAATTAATACTCACTTTCACACACACACACACACACACACACACACACACACACACACGCACACACGCACGCACGCGCGCGCACCCGTACGTGCGCACACATATATATAATTTAACTTTCAGATGAACGCAACAATTTTGTCTTAGAAAAAAAACCCTGATGATGACATTGTGCTAATGTCGAAAGTAATCGGAATAAATGTATATGTATAAACATGGTAATTTTTTCTCTTCCTTTAATAAGGAATACTAAGAAGCTTATCCGGGAATATGAGAGGATCCTATTGAAAATAAGTAGACAATCTTGTCTAAATTATTCAATGGGACATGTCCTTATATATATATATATATATATATATATATATATATATATATATATATATATATATGTGTGTGTGTGTGTGTGTTTAAAAATAAAAAAATACTATACATCAATCTAACAGTTCTTTCCTATTATATCAACACACACACACACATACACAGACACATATATATATACATACATACATACATACATACACACACACATACACACACACACACACATATATATATATATGTATGTATATAAATATAAAATATATATATATATATATATATATATATATATATATATATATATATATATATATATATAAAACGAATCTCCCTTAAAGGGTAATTGTTTACAAAATCTACCAAGCCACGATAAAATCACCAGATAATGAAGAAAAAGTATACATAGGAGTAACTGAAGGTCCCTGGAAACAAAGAAATTATGTACACAAAACATCTTTCATAAATAGTAAATATGCGAACAGCGCAATGCTTTCTAAGTATATCTGGGAAATAAAAAACAAAACGCACACAACACCAGAAATATCTTGGAAAATAAGGAAAAAATCATCAGCCTACAACAACCTATCAAAAACTTGCAAACTTTGCTTGGAGGAAAAAATAGCTATCATTACCTTCCCAGACCAAAATAAATTATTAAATAAAAGATCCGAGCTAATCTCAAAATGCAGACATGAAAACAAATTTATACTACGTAACTTAAAAATCGAAAACGGAAAAAATAAATAAATACATAAACAAACAAAATGACAAGAAAATAAGCAAAATAAATTAATCCAAACAAATTACCAAATCACACCTGTTAGAATAGACGAAATAGAATAAAAAATAAGGAACAAAACCAATAAATAAAGTAAATAATAAACAAATTATCAAACTATTATGACCAAAAAATTAGACTATAAAAAATCAAAACAAAAAATCGGAGGAAAAAATAGCTATAACTCTTATATAACGATAAAAAAATGAAGTATAATAAATTGATCTAAATACATCCAAATATATAAATAAACTAACAACAGATACCGATAAACTAGCCGTTTAGAAAAAACAAATAAAGATAATCAATCCAAATAAATAAATTAAAAACCGTTCCCACCAAAATAATAGAACAAACCACAACAATCAACCCCAAAATTCAACAAATAGCTTTATCTTCCCAAACAAAACCAAAACTATTAAATAAGCTATATAAACACATTTTTATTACGTTAATAAAAACACCGACCAAAATAAAAAAAATAATAAATAATAAATAAATATATATATAAGATAAAAAATTAAAATTAAAATGAATAAAAACAAGCAAAACAATTTGACCCAAATAAATAAAATAAACGACTTCCGGTAAAATAACGGCCATAATAGACTACCTACAATAACCTATATACACAAAGTTTTACTACGTTAATAAAAACACCGATCAAAATAAAATAAATAAACATATAAGATAAAAAATAAAAATTAAATTAAATAAAAACAAGCAAAATAATTTGACACAAATAAATAAATAAACAAATAAACGACTTCCGGTAAAAATGACCGCCAAAATATACTACCCACAATGCACCACTGACCCGTATATATAAATAGCCGAGAAAAATAACAGCACTAGTTGCCTGACGATTGCATCTAGCATGAAACAGACTGTCGCCTCTAAGTGTTGACTTCTATGTTCACATATATATATATATATGTATATATATCGTTAAAACAACTGATGGTTATGTTTTTTACATTTAATTTTTCTTGCATTCTTATAATTTTTTCTTTTCTGGACATTAATTATTTTGGGTTCAATTGGGGTTCGAATTAATTCAAAGTGACTGCATGTATAACGGTTGCCCGGAGCTAGACCTTTAGAATAATTCGAATCCCAGCGCCAGTTTTTGATAATCACAGAGACAGTAGAAGAGTCTCTTGAAAAACAAAAAGAAAACAAAAACTTCGGAATATTTATCACCAACTCTGATCCCGATGTACAATGTCTTATTCGAAAATTGGAAAAATACAGTAAAAAATTAAGCAGATGCACGTTCTGTTGAATATATATATATATATATATATATATATATATATATATATATATATAGTGTTAGCGATTGGTGGTGCGTAAGGTATCTTATCCCGGGGGTAGCTGTCTGGGGTTGGAGTTTATTTATGGCCAAGACATGTTGTTTGTAGTTTAATATCAGTTCATACTATGTGGCGTTTCTTATAACAGCACCGGAGTGTCTTTTTCTGGAATTCACAGTACACAAACCCATTCTAATTAACAAGGTGTCGACCAGAGGTGGGCTGACATTGAAAATAAATTTAAAACTCTGAGACAGCCACTTAGGGGTTGATGATAGCCATGTATAGAATGGCCTGAAATAGACTATCTCTATGTTGAGATAATTTTTTTTTTTGCTGTAAAAATATACAGGCTCTGTTGAAATAAAAACATCGAGCTCTCTGTGCATCAATTTAATAATTAATATTACTAGAATCCACCCGAATTATATACCAACGGATCGATTACCTGTATATATATATATATATATATATATATATATTATGAAATAATGAAGTCCGACACTTACTTTAAGACATTTTTATACATTTTTTTTTTATAGATACAAATATTTAAGTAAATGATCTGTTTTATAATAAACAGTATTAATTACATTTACCGGCCTGAATGTCCGAGAATATTCGTTCTCAGACAGGAATCGAACCTGTATCCTATACGCAACCGTCATTTAGCCTGACGTGCCTTAACCGATAGAGCCACGGAGAATCGTTCGATTGGCAAGGTCGATTTTTAAACTTAAAACAGAGCATTTACTTCAATATTTGTATCTATAAAAAGAATGTATAAACATAAAAATGCCAATATATATATATATATATATATATATATATATATATATATATATATATATATATATATATATATATATATATATATCTACTCGACTCTCCCGCCGAAATTCGACGTATGCGGCTCAAGCAGATCATTTCCTAGTAACCGACAGCCCGACACCAGCACATGAGATTTGATTATAGTGCTGAAGGTTTTGTGCTGAACAAACCAGACTTTTTGAAGGGCCGAATAGACCTGGTGCACTACGTGCCACAAGGTTCCCAAACGACCCTCCGTAGGTTTTGAATTCAGAGTTGTCCTTCTCCTAGACTAGTTGCCATCCAAGGCTATAGAACTCAATCTGTCCTGCTATTTATCCATAGCTGGAGGGAGAAGAAGAGGATTCATACCTTTCAATATATATATATATATATATATATATATATATATATATATGTGTGTGTGTGTGTGTGTGTGTGTGTGTGTGTGTGTGTGTGTGTTTGTGTTTGTTTGTGTGTGTGTCTATCTGTTTATGTATACATATATAATAGACCGGTTAATAAAATTTGAAGAATAAAAAACAAAAAAATATTAACAATATTGGCAATAAAATCGATGATATTTATTATATATTAACCTTTTGACTAAACTGAAGCACGAAGAGAAAGATTTTAAAGTCGGAATTTTTTTAACACGCTTGTTTCGTTTTTTAACAAAACGAGGAATAAACAAAGAAGTCTGACTTGCTCTTCCGAGGAATGGTGTTGTTGTTGCTTAGAGGAATCTCTTTCAAAATTATACTCCCTGAGTAAACCAAGTCCCTGTTTACTCGTTCAATGTATGATTTTATTTTGAAATATATCTCAACTCCAATCTGCGTCTTTCTTGTTGGCTGTTGAATGAAGACGCTAACAGCGCGCATCTGATGTCGTTAGTGCTATGAAATGGTTGGTTGAAGTGGGCAACGACAGGAAAATTGTTATTGTTGTCTTTGATATTTTTTTTATGGTTATTGAACCGAAAACGGAATTCCGTTCCAGTTCCCCCTTTTTTGCATTTGTGACAGAAAAGTAAACATATAAGACTTACTGTCACAAGTGCCACCGGTGTGGTTGCTAAGGTTTGTGAAATTGTTATCAATGGTGATATGTTTACAGACTATTGCAGGTGGTTAATTATGTATACTGGATGATGTTAAGAGTGTGTGTAGATGGTGCGGGTGAGGCCTAGCGTGAATTGGGTTCTCGCTGGATATTTTTCTAATTGTTTGATCGAGTTTTAAATATTGGGAATCTTTTGTTAAGATATGGAAACTTATGAATGGTAATTAAAATAAAAGAAATAACATCAGAATTCTAGAATTATTCTTTTTTGTTTCATAGGTTAGAAGAGTATTTCTGTTTTGTTCGGAAGCTTTTCAGTTCATTTTTTGATAGTTTTAGTAGGTAATTACTATTAAGAAAATAACTGAATAATTGTCCTATAAGTGTTTTTTGTAATCGACATTTTGGAACAGATACGTTTTATGCGTAAACATTGGCTGTAGATTATTGATTTTTTAGGTTGGTAGGGTGGCAGCTATGAAAGTTTAGGTAGCAATGGCCATCTTTTGGTTTGATGTATAGGGTACTGAATATATGCTTATTATTTAGACGTACCAGTACATCCAGAAACGGAATGTAAGTGGTAGAATATTCCACTGTGATATTGATGGTATGATGGAAATTGTTGAGGTATTTTTATGGTCTTGGAAACTGTTTTCGCCGTCGTGTGCCCATATAAATAAAATATCATCTATTTATCTGTGATAGAGTAGGGGTGCTATGTTGTATCCAGAACCTCCATGAATATATTCCCATGAATGGGAGCCATTTTTTCCCATCGCAGTGCCTCTAACTTGAAGAAAATAGTGCCCGTTGAACTCTGAATTGTTGGGCGTAAGTATGAATTGTGTGATGTTCCTGGTGTCTTATGTGTTTTATTCCTGAAAGCCTCAGGCACGAAAAAAAAATGAGATCAGCCGATCACGCTACCTTGGTTTCAAACTTTTGGCATCTTTAGGCGATCCGGGCTAAATAATTTCCAAACACTTTATTATTTAAAATTTTGAAATTGTATCGGAGGATGTGTGTGTATGAAATGTACATGGTTTCATCCTGGTTCAAACTGAAAAGGAATTTTTTGTGTGTGAAATAATGACACGATGCTTACACACACACACACACACACACACACACACACACACACACACACACACACACACACACACACACACACACACACACACAATAATTCCTTTTGAGTTCGTTCGAACCAGGACAAAAACATATATATTTCATACACACCCTCCGATACAATTTCAATACCCCTGCTTTTCTCCTTCCCTTCTCTTTGCGTTGTGCGTTTATCTATTTTTTTAAAATAATAAAGCGTTAAGAAATTATTTAGCACTAATCGCCTGAAGATACCAAAAGGTTGAAACCAATGTAGCGTGATAGTCTGATCTAATTTTTAAAATATATATATATATATATATATATAGAGAGAGAGAGAGAGAGAGAGAGATAGAGAGAGAGAGAGAGAAAGAGAGAGCGAGGGAGAGAGAGAGGGGGCGAGAGAGAGGGGGAGATTAGCAAGAATTTAAGGCCCAATTAAAGTTCTTAACACGATATTCACACATAAAGTCACAAGCATGAATTTGAACTTTACATTATATGAGCTAAAAAAAGTCAAACATTTAAAGTTTGATTCATTGGAATTTATTTTTTTAAAAAGTCAAAAGATTCATATTCCAGTCAGTGAAGACTCTTTATTACCAGACACTCACATATGCACAACTAGTCGATATATATTAATTACATGATGTCAAGAAACTAGAAAGCCACCGTAGTTGGAGTACATGATGAAAACACAAAGAATAATTTTCTCTGCAAGTTAGAGTTTCCAGCATTGTGTAATATAATAAAGGGCCTACAAGAATTTTTGTGTAAAGGAAAATACATTATTTGGTTAAATGGTGCGTTTCATATTCTTTACGATTTTTTGATTTTATTTTGACAGCTTTCATTTCGTTTCGCGCACTGAATGATTGTCCGAATTGTTGTATATTTGTTTATTTAAGCAGGAAGAAAATATATTCGACGTGTTCTATTTTATTTTAGAAAAGGTAAGAAAAAGTTGTTTTCGAAATTTCCTGCTGAAATCTTTTAGCTGAAATGTTAGATAAACTGGTTGAAGCTGAAAGTGATCGGATCAAGACAAGAATAATCAACGACAGAGAAGAGTCAACAATACTCTAGACATTTAAGTCAAATTTCTATCATTTTTGCTATGTTAGTCGCTTTGATGTGTGGCTTGCACATAAGTTAAGTAAAAAGAAATTAAAAAAAATCGACTGCTTTTCCTTGAATTGTAAATACTCCGCTTCTGAAAAAAAGATTCTGACGGGCGATGGAAATGGGATGCTTCACAAGAATGTGAAACGTCGGGGATTGTGAATCAAGTTTGATGAACTACTACTAACTTTATCAACGATTGATTTCTATCTAAATAAGGTGATGATAATGTGCTTTAGATAAGTGTAGAAGGGAGTCTTCTACTCCAAACAAATGATTCGGACAAGTACTAATCCACAGTAGAACAACTGATTGTAGTAATCAATGAAAAGTATCGAAAATTAGTTAACATATGGACGTAATATTCCGTGTTGATAGAGGTCAATTGTCTGTTTCTTTAATGACCAGATAAAAACTGTTAGATTGGCTGGAAATTTTTCACTTATCCGCCAATTTCCGTAGATTCTGTGCCTATCAGATTATTATTCATTTCGGTTTATACAGAATTATCTTAATTTAAAGAATTTCAATTCCGGGAAAGATTACCAAATACACGTAGAGTAGAGAGTTCTTTCCTGGGACTAAAAAAAAAGTTGAGGTTGGAATTACGAAATCTGAAAGAGAGCAGAAAATGAGTGAAACTAAACGCTAAATATATCGTTTAATTTTATACCAAATATAAAAATGTCACCATTATTTTTAGTTAATATACACTATAGTACGGGAATCTCTCTCCCTATTTAACTCTATATCTAACACTTTTTCTCTCTTTCTCTCTGTATCTATCTATCTATCTATCTATCTATCTATCTATCTATCTATCTATCTATCTATCTATCCACATCAATGAACATTCATAATGGACAAAAGACATTCACTTGTGCTCAACTAAATATTTCGCGTACATAATCAAATATATGTAGACCTCACACACCCAGTAACATATTCGTACAGTCCCCGTGTACGCATGTATCTCCCCTATTCTATCACACACACACACACACACACACACACACACACACACACACACACACACACACACACTCAAATATACATTTACACACGCCCACATAACCCACATAAAGGAATATTGTACCTGTCATCCCAACAAGACAGAAAGTGTTCCTTGCTAGCGGCCAGCTGTCAAGACACCCGGGTGGGCATCGGGATTTTAACTCAGATACCCGGACAGGAAGAGAAGAAGGCAAACAGCTAAGGCTTTTCAGCGAAAATAAAGGGAAAGAAAAAACGTGAAAGAAGTTTCCCCGTCGGTTGATATGTCTAAAGTGCCTGGAAAGACATCATACGATAGGGCTGATAGCCTACAAAGCTAACAAGGGATTCAAGTCGTTCTATAATGTGTAAGGGAGGAAAGGTTTCGGCTAAGGATAATTGAGGAAGAAATTCAATCATCCATTACTTTTTGTATTGTTTGCTTTATATTTTATTTTTCCCACGGTACAAAAGCGGAGGATATTTTCTGACAAATGCAAAAAATTAGATAGGTATGTTCATATCTGTATACACAAAAAGAAAACAACATTTTCGTAATCGATTTGTAATAAACAATCGATAATTGATACTGAAAAACCATGTGTCCTAAAGCAATACTACTGAGAATAATGCACTTATTTCATCTATGTATCTACGACCAAACGGAATATCTATCTATCTATCTATCTATCTATCTATCTATCTATCTATCTATCTATCTATCTATCTGGGCACCTCGACGTGGTGTAATGGTTAGAAAGCTTGTCTTGCTAGATCAATTACGACTGAGTAGTAAGTTCGATCCTCACTGGGTGCCTCATACTTTCGGCCTTGTGCTGTATCTAAGCCGGGCTTAGAAAATCACTATCTATCTATCTATGAACAAACAGAACAGAATAGATGTCTAACTATCTGTCTCGTCTATTCATATATCTATCTGTCTATCTATCTATCTATCCATCCATCCAGTGAGGATCGAACTCCCTACTCAGTCATAATTGTTCTAGCGAGACAAGCTTGCTGACCATTACATCGCCTCAAGGTGCCCAAGACGAAATAGATATATATCTATCTATCTCGTCTATTCATACTTATCTATCCCTGTCAGCAAATATCTATCTATCTATCTATCTATCTATCTATCTATCTATCTATCTATCTATCTATCTATCTATCTATCTATCTATCTCAGTCTTTTCATATCTATCTATCTATCTATCTATCTTAACTGGCAAGATGCGCATATTTTTTTTTTTTTTTACCGAGTTTCACTTTTTCTCTTTTAGTCCTACTCTAGAATATGCTAGAAAACTGATTTCTACTGACACACGTTTTCTTCCTGTTTAAAACGACTAGAACTGATTTTTCGGCATGAATTGGACGATTCAGTCGAATTTCAAAGCTCCTGAGAATCTAATGTTTTTCATTGTCTGTTCAAACATCAACCAAGATTTTTTGACTTAATTTTTGTTGATATGAAAGACGATAGAGTCATTGTATCGAATTTTTTCCACACACACAAACACACATAAACACACACACACACACAAACACAAACGCAAGCGCATACACACATACGCGCACATACACACACACAAACAAACGTTGTGCATTGTCATACTCGCTTTCACATATGAGGCGAAATCCATTATACTCCAAGTAGTTCGCGAATTTATGAACGCTACGTCTACGTTTAGAATCATGAGTTTTCTGGGGATTGATAGTGGAGATGATTCCTGTTACTTTCTCCCCGGTGCGAAAGCGTTTGATAAATTTGGAACTGATAGGTAACCATGACATAGTTGCGAAGGCTTATTAGAATTATCCAGAACCTCTACTGTTACCAAGCCGCCTGCATTCGGATGGAAAATGAATTCAGTAAATATGCAAAATTAGAAAGGGATTTAAGACAAGGATGTGTCTTCTCGCCGGACTTATTCAACTTATACAGCGAGACAGTTCTGAGAGAATTAGAAGTCCTACCAGGGACTGAACATGTGAGCAACGATAACAGTATAGAGAAAATGGAAACAAAAAAGACACTTATAGTAAATATCAGAAAGAGACAGTTGAAATTTCTAGGGCAAATAATGAGGAAAGAGTGTTTCGAAAATTTAAAACTCACAGGACATGTTGATGGCAGGAGGCAAAAAAGGAAACCAACTTAACTAGCTTGTTTAAAATGGATGTCGGAACAGGGTTTAGGAGAGATGTCAAAAATATAAAAAATATAATAAGAGCTACGAAGGACAGGAAATTGTGGAGAGCCATGATCGCTGAAGAGACACAGTACATTGAAGAGAAAGAAGCATGCGCATGTCACTTTTCCGAAATATAATTTTACATTACAAAAGTATTCGTTACATTCCTTATTGAGTTAAAACATCATTATATATTTGAAATAAACAATGATTAGTTTCATAAATGCAGCGGATATCAGGTTTGGTTTGGTTTATTTTGTCTTACGGCATATCAAAACCTCAATGGGTTATTTAATGCTGACAAGATGTTTAGGATAGGTTCGTATGAATAGAATATGTATTCTTTGCTTTAGTCTAGTTTCGTTTATTTTGTTTTACGGCATATCGACCTCAATGGGTTATTTAACGCCGCCAAGATTTTTAGGATAGGTTCGTATGAATAGAATATGTATTCTTTGCTTTAGTCTAGTTTCGTTTATTTTGTTTTACGGCATATCAACTTCAATGGGTTATTTAATGCTGGTAAGATTTTTATTGCTGGTAAGATTTTTTCCACAAAAATGTATTGCTGGTAATAATTTTTTTCCAAAAAGTATTGCTGGTATTAAAACCTATTCTTACACTTTAATAGTGTTTTGACGGCTTTTGAGTGGTGGTTTAATTATTTGCCCATAGCTAGGACCCTGACAGGTGCTACCAACCCGTGTCAGGTTGGACCTGGAAAAACCAGCAATTAAGAAGTGCTTCTACGCTCCTCAAAACCTCCTTATCAGAGGCCTTGCTGTTAGATGTAGTTTATCGTTTTACCCAGGAACAGACGTACTATTTTTATTTTATTACGTCTGTTGGCATGCGTATATAAGAAATCATAATAAACGTAGGAGAGAATATGTTATTTATTAAGATTATTCGAGGGCTCTGGTCGATATCTGTAATACACACTGTTTGAAATAAAACTGGGACGTCTATTTTAAACTAGATTATCCACTAAAAATAACGCTTAATGCCATACAAATATGTATGCGTATGAATTTCAAAGATGCAGGCTGCGGTAAAATGATCTGACACATTTGTAGCTTTAATAAAAGCGAAAAAAAAAATGTAAAAAACGAACAATGTGTTTTTATTTTTTGAAATATAAATATAATGCCATTTTGTCTCATTTCGTTTTAAAAAGTAAATCCGCGCGTTTACGTGCAGTACGTCGTGGAGACTGTTTAACTGCCACATTTTCCGGTGTTCTGTCTCTCCAAGGTCGGTCGGTTGATTTTCGATTCAATGCTGATCCACTAGCTCTGAAGTTGGTAACCCATAACCAAATCGTGTTTCGAGTAGGTACGGGGATCATGTCTACCAAGCCTGAAGTGCACACGGAACGATCGTTGTGTTGCAGTTACCAATTCGTTGTTCTTAAATGTTTCCACAATGAAAACGCGATGCTCGCCCATCCAAGTCATGTTGGCAACTGAAAATGAAATGAAACAAAGTTTTTCTTCCTTTACTCTATTTCGCTTTTATTAAACCTACAAATGTGTCAGATCATTTTGCCGCGCCCTGTATATATATGCAATATGTAACAGATAGATAGATAGATAGACAGATAGATAGATAGATAGATAGTGAAATGAACTGAGATAGATAGATTTTGCCGCACCCTGTATAACATTAAATCAGATGATTTGGGTATTTTATTTTTTTCTATGGGCTTCCATTTTGTTATTTCTTGTTAAACTGATGAATTTGATAATTCTTGTAAATTAGTTTTAATTTATAAGTTGAAATGATTATCATCAATATTATGGAGTAATCCTAATTCCTATTGTTTACAATCTATATACTCTGTTTGAATAAGACATTTATCTCTCTCGGTGAATCAGTTTTAATAATTTATTTTATATTAATAGGATTCATTTGGATTATATATCAACTGGATTCCTATTGGCTCCTGAAAAATTAATTTCGGTTGAGCTCACTGGTTTGAGGTGTGAGTTTGTAAACAGTGACTATTTAAGCTAATATTGCACGACTCTTCGGCAGAATTGAGTCACTGTCAGTCACTGTGTGTTTATCTAAATCTAAAAATAAACACGCTAAAATTCACCTACATTCCTGCCGTGCGCTGACGGTTTAGTGGGAGAAGTTCCGACTGACGCAAATTCAGTCGGGTTTCGTTCCTAGCTAGACGCAACTGGACGTCTAGCCACACTGATGAGCTGTGAAACAGCGAAACAGTCTGTCTGTGGATGACAAATATATATATATATATATATATATATATATATATATATATGAAGAAATATAGTCTTAAAATATGCTATATTTATGGGATAAAGTGCTCAATATAAGAGATAGAGCGTGTGTAAATATAAAAAAATGAGAACAGCACAATGCTTTCTAAGTATATCTGGGAAATTAAAAACAAAACGCACACCACCCCAAAATATCTTGGAAAAATAAGGAAAGGATCATCAGCCTACAACAACCAATCAAAAACTTGCAAACTTTGCTTGGAGGAAAAAATAGCTATCATTACCTTTCCAGACCAAAATAAATTATTAAATAAAAGATACGAGCTCATCTCAAAATGCAGACATGAAAACAAATTTTTACTACGTTACTTAAAAATCGAAAACAGAAAAAATAAATAAATATAAATAAACAAAATGATAATAAAATAACAAAATAAATTAATCCAAACAAATTACCAAATCACACCTGCTAGAATAGACGAAATAGAATAAAAAATAAGAAACAAAATCAACAAATAAAGTAAATAATAAACAAATTATCAAACTATTATGACCAAAATATTAGTTAGACTTTAAAAATCAAAACAAAAAATCGGACGAAAAAAATAGCTATAACTGTTATATAAGGATAAAAAAATTAATAAAAAATAAAAAATAATATACTACGTTACTTAAAAATCGAAAACCAAAAAGAGAAAATATACAGTGTAACAAATAAATAACAACAATTAAAATAAATTGATCTAAATACATCCAAATATATAAATAAACTAATAACCGATACTGATAAACTAGCCGTTAGAAAAAACAAATAAAGATAATCAATCCAAATAAATACATGAAGTAATAAACAAATTAAAAACTGTTCCCGCCAAAATAATAGAGCAAACTACAACAATCAACTCCAAAATTGAACAAATAGCTTTAATTAGCCTCCCAAACAAAAACAAAACTATTAAATAAGCTATATAAACAAATTTTTACTACGTTAATAAAAACACCGATCAAAATAAAAATAAAATAATAATAAAAAGGTAAATAAATATATAAGATAAGAAATAAAAATAAAAAATAAAAATAAATAAAAACAAGTAAAATAATTTAACCCAAATAAATAAATAAACGACTTCCGGTAAAATAACCACCAGAATAGACTACCCACAATGCACCACTGACCCGTATATATAAATAGCCGAGAAAAATAACACCACTCGTGGCCTGACGATTGCATCTAGCATGAAACAGACTGTCGCCTCTAAGAGTTGACTTCTATGTTCACTTTTATATATATATATATATATATATATATATATATATATATATATATATATATATATATATTTGAATTGGACAATGTCCGAGAATTTATTTTAAAATAAATTGTCGGACATTGTCCAATTCAAAAATATATGACGTCATTTGTTTACACTTGATACGCTAGAGTAGATATGAATAGAAGAGATTCATGGAAGATTTAAGTTTAAAGATAGTAAAATCGACCTTGCTAACCAGACGCTTCTTCGTGGCCGAACGGTTAAGGCACGTCACGCGAAATGACGGTTCCGTATAGGATACATGTTCGATTCCTGTCGGAGAACGAAAATTTTCCATGAAAATTTCTCAGACATTCACGCCGGTAAATGTTATTTAATACTGTTTATTATAAAACAGAGCGTTTACTTAAATACTTTTATCTATAAAAAAGAACGTTAAACATATCATAAATGTCTTTAATATATATATATATATAGTGTATTAGGTAGCAGATCATTATTTAAACATATATTATTAAATATAACAGACAATGAATGTCTACTATATCTGATCATGAGTAGTTCTAATGTTCGTATATTTGCTTTTATTTCGGGTGAAAATAAAGTAAAAAATTGTTCAACATTTGGATATTTGCTGGTCCGTATTTCTGAAGATCTCTCATGTGAGCCGAAAGCTTAGATCAAGGACCTACTTAATTAAAAATATATCTAAATGTTATTTATTTTTCACCGGAAATTAAAGCATACATACGAACATTAGAATGGCTCATGATCAGACATAATAAACATTTATTGTCTGTTATATTTAACAATATATGTTTATATATATGTGTGTGTGTACATATGCGAGAGAGAGAAAGAGAGAAAATGTGTGTGTAAATATGAACATATATATATATATATATATGTGTATACACGTTTGAATGTAAATAAACTTCACCAATATCTTCATCAGTTTATCTTTCATGGTTCCCATCAATATTTTACAAAATTAAAATAGATATAAGTACCAATAATATTTTACTAAAAGTTTCTCAGTTAATGTTCATATAGTCAAAAGAAACAATTATGGCGAACCATTGACGTCGTTCGTAATCATTGTCAATATCAACATCATTGCTGCTTCGTTAATTTCTTCTTTCAGCTGTGAGTTATAAAGTACAATGATGGCCTGAAAAAATTCGGGATCACCTTGAAGCCTTGTAATCCTGCAGCAGACAATAATTCCTAACACAGTAGGGAATAACAATAATTATGATATATTTTAATAATAGCAGCATCATTGTCGTTATTATACCAAATTCTTCAATCATTTCTGTCATTTTTCAGGTACATTGAAAACAGATTTTCTATGCATTACTTCTTTTGATCTTGATTAAAAGATTCAACATTCAAATGGTAGATTTCTATAGAGATGCCACTTCGGGTTACATCATCACCGCATAGTTTTAATATGACTGACACACACACAGATATCTGACTTGTTTCTTACTCTTTCCGGGCCTCTGAACCCCAATCAGCCAAACAAAAAAAAAAATCTATAGGGACAATGTACAATCGAACAGAAGTCATTGATTCTTCAGTTACTTTTCTTTTATCAGCTTATTTTTGTGCTTGTTCTTGTAACTCATCTTCTCTTTCCAAGTTCCTCGTTGGCGCTTTCAATATCGATGATTTGCAGCTTCTTATATTTTTCTTAATTGACTTTCTTTACAGAGACCTCCATGTTATTTATCTCATTCTACCCACTCTGTTATCTTTTTCTCTCTACCTTATCTCTATTCAGTTTTTACTTCATATTCCCAGCTCTCTCTCTCTCTCCCTCTCTTTTTTTTTTTTTTTAAACACCGGTCAGTATGATCAACTTTGCTGCATTCATCATCATCATCATCATCATCATCATCATCATCATCATCATCATCATCATCATCCTGATTTTTCCTACAAAAAAGAAAAAAAGAAAAGAAAAGAATGTTGAGTAAGATTCAGGGTTACTCTACAGACGACTTGACGCGTTGTCTGATAAGGCATTGATGAACTTGTCGCCTTTTGATATCGCCTCGAATCGGAAGCATTACATATGCATTACATATCATTTGTCATATGGCCGCAGCGCATGCGCACTCTGCTTGAATTTTGAGAAGAAATACTTTTTCAAGAACACAGTCAGTTTTCTCAGCACTTTTTCTTCATTACAGTTCCGCTCGCTTTTCCTTTTCTTATCCACCTTTTTTTTAATACACATTTCTTTATTCAGATTGTTTATTCATTCTTTTCGCCATTTTTTTTTCAGCGTTTTTCATTGTTATATTTTTTATATACCTTCCTTTCCGTATCTGTATTTTATTCATCTATTCTTTATCTATTCATTTATTTCTTTATTTTACTTACTGTCTTTTCTTCAGTCTTTTTTCTTCATCCAGCTCATCCTTATCAATTTCTCTTCACTTCTTATTATGACTTTTTTTTAGGAAATTCATTCGCTGTTCTGAATATTCGAAATACTTATTTCTTCAGCGTTTATCTTACCCTCTACAAGAAGAAACTGGTTTTGACATTTTTTTCTGTTTATTCGTTATTTCCTGCTGTTTTTCAGATTCTTTCGTCAAGGCATCATCCAACATTTACCACGAATTTCGCGCTCCTAGTCTTAAGGATAAAACCAGTAAAACAGTTTTGAAACGCTAAACATTTTCAGATGAAAATGCCTAGAGTCAGAGAAGAAAATACTTCGTTTCTTATAGAATTTTCGAGAAGGCCCCATGATAAAGTTTTAAGAAAAACAGTTTGTCATTTTCAAAGTTCCAAAGTATACACATCCACACACACATGCATAAAATGACTACATGTACACAAATATCATTGTATATAAAAACACACGAAGACAGTGACATTTTGACATTTGCTCCTGTTTTTAAAATGCTGGCGTTTGACGAACTACTGGATGCATTCTTTTTTATCAGTCTACTGTTTGTTTACTTTTGGGTAGCAACAAGCAGACCCATACACACATTTATCTCTCTCTCTCTCTCTCTCTATATATATATATATATCTATATATATATATATATATATATATATATATATATATATATATATATATATATATATATGCAGTAAATAACTAACTCAAATTTACTGCGAAACTCGTAGTCGGAAGATGGGTATACCGTTTACGAGTTTTGTAATAACTTCAAGATCAGTATAAATCAACTGGATTTAATAACAGATATCATATCTAGTATAAGTTATATAATATAAAAACATGAAATTTGATGCCAACATAAATATCTCCTTTATTAAGGACGTTATACGTTCACTCTTTCTTCTCTCACACACACACACACACACACACACACACACACACACACACACATATATATATGGATAAAAAACAAGAGGAACAAACTATTCTTAGCTGATGTTTTTTCCTTTGAGGGACTTTATCAAGGTAATGTAGGATTTATTTTGTTGCTCGTGTTTATATACAAGAGCAAGGATCTCATTGGTTTAACAAGATTTTTTTAAATTTGAGAACGTTCATGAATATTCATCAGGTGGTTGAAAGGCCAGTCAAAATATGTGGAGAACACAAGCTATAATAATACAAAGTCTGGTAAAAAGTAATATTCAAGAAATATATATATATATATATATATTTCCACCGGTATACATACCGGGTGTAGCAGCAAAATTGTCTAAATCGTTTTAAATCGTGTTACATCATAATTGTTCATCTCACAAAATGTTATATATTTGAAAAACAAAAACAAGAAAAGCACTATATTTTTTCTTTTTTCCAGGTTTTTACATAAGACGTTTTGTCATCTTGATACCATTTGTTATAAGAATCACTGAAAAACCCTTTGAATTACTTAGATAAAAAGTGAACAGGTTAAAATCGTTTTGTGTCAGACCCACTGTCTTCCCAATGAGCAATGGTGATACGAAAAGTTCATTCAAGCCTTCAGTAATGCTACCGACATTCATACTCTGGCTTCTATCTTCAAAGTCCATTCAATAACTACCCCAAAAACGGTGATCAAGTTTAAAAGAAGAGGAACAAAAGAGGGGAAAATTGGATCAGGAGGTCACAATAGAAAAAGGGATCATCATTTCAACTTAGAGATAAAGAGATCAATTAGAAAAGATCCAACTCAATCCATAAGACATTTGGTACGTGAAAGAAGAGTTTCACCTATGACAATCCAAAGAGCAGTGAAAAAAAAACTTGAAAATGAAATCGTACATGAAACGTGTGAGGCACCTTGTTACTCCAGGACAGAAAATTTGAAGCTTAAAAAGTGCGAAGATCATCTTGAATAAGTTGGAAAATGATCCTGGAATAATATATATTTGAACTTCATTTCAATCCTTCATGAGCTTCCGATCGTTAGCTATGATTAATTAACGATGAACATGTTATTTTCTTTTATGATCGAATTCATCACAATTCTTCTGTTAAGCTTGAAGAGTAATTATATATTCTTATTCTTGTTGTATTGTAGATTCCAACAGTGTTATAAAAACCTGGGAGAAGTCCAGCAAGCTATCTTTAATCATTTCTAAGTTGCAACGATTCAGATCTTAATCTAACAATTGGACAACTTTGCTATTACATACGTTCTATTTAACTCGAAATCGTGAGTAAAGCGAACCTATACAAAACTGATGAAGGTTGAAACAGATGTAAACGCCTCGCAACATCATAAAGCAAGGATTTTCTGGATGAGTTCCACGAAAGAAAGTCAGAACTGAAAAAAAAGAAGCATAAATTCCCAATTAGTTAAATGACTTTATATCAAACAGAGTTTTATTTGAATACAGATAAAATAAAATCCAACTTTTGACAGGCAGCATAAAATTTTGAAAACAATGTATGATGAAAATATACAATTGTTTTACTGAAGCATTTTGTTGGATACGCCGTTTTATAGGTTTCTGTTTTGTTTGTTAGGAGTTTGGTGGAGTAGCGATTTTCCAAGCGTAGCTTAGATGTGGCACAAGGCCGTAAGTAGGGGGCAAATGTGAGGAACGAACTCACTACTCAGTCGTAATTGTTCTAGCGAGACAAGCTTGCTAACCATTACACCGCCCCGAGGAGCACCCAGGTATGGTGGAGTAATGGGTAGCGGCTCGGATTGTAGCGACTCGGATTGAGAGCCGAGTTCGAATTTCCAGTCGAACCCATTACATTCACGTAAGAGAATGTAATGGATTCGACTGTAAACTTCTTTCCCGAGCTGTGGTTAAATAGCAGAGCATACTTGGTGGCAAACGGTGTAGGAGAAGGAAAACTCTGAATTCAAACCGGCCTGAAGAGGATTGGGCCTCCGTTAGGCTATCTTGCCCAAGAAACACCACTTCGACTGCGGCTTCAGTACACATAGTGCCCTTACGGGATTCGTGGTCGTGATCGTTTGCACAACAGGTGCCAGAAAACTCCCAAAGAAAATGTCAGTTTTTTTCAGATCCTGAAGAAGATCCGGGCGTACAACGGCCGAAACGCCGTGAATGTGGCAACGAAGATGAGGACAACTGTCCGAACAATGTAAATAGTGTAAATAATTACAATACCTCACCTAAGAAATATAGAAGGAGCCTGAAGAAGGCCGGAACGTACAATGACCGAAACGCCGTGGCGACGAGGATGAGGACAACAGTATGAAAAATGTAAAGAATGGAAATAATTATAATATCTCATCTCAGAAATAGACACAAAGTTATTCAGCTATAGAAATAACAGGCATTGGCCTAAAATAATAGAAAATCAGGGAAACATTTTGATCATAAACTTAGTGTTATCCCCAGCAGTTCTATGAATTATGATTGTTTAGTTTTATTGATAATGTTGTATTTTGATGTAAGCATATCTCTGGTGATCTTCGTCGTTCTAATACTTTTTAAAAATATTTTTCTTGTATTTCGTAATACAAAGATTATTAAACCCATTTTTCTTACAATTGTCAATTCGTTGTTCTGCGTGAAAATGTGGACTGGAGCTTTGATGAGACCCACTTTTTAATGTAAATAAAATTGTTCATATTAAAACAGTCAAGCAATTTATTGAGGAATATCAGAGAAAATAGTTATTTATTTTAACTAATTATTTATTTAAGGCTTAAATGAATAAAATACGAATAACAATAATAGCAACAGCAGGAAAGAGAATACATGACAATTAGAATAAAATAGAATAGTAAAGCATTTCGAGGATCATTTTCAAGATGAGAGGTATAAAGAGAATTTGCTGAAAATATATTTGAACAGACGACGACAAGAATTACTAGTGTACAAAACAAATCACCCTACACACATGTAAATATAGATAAGAAAAAATTAGTCGTATCAACAAAACTACATACCACAAGAATAGCAATAATCATTATTATTATTATTTGCTTAAACACTGTAAGCCTTTTTATTCATGTACTGTTCACCATCAATGAAATCATACTTAGTACGAACTTTAGGCATCCATAATCATGGAGATTTGTATAATTATATTCGTGTCATGATAATCATCGTTCAATTTGATTTATTCTGATACATTTATTTATCTTGATATATTTTAAAAGGTAGAATACAAAGATGCTTTTCCCTTCATGTTCGAAAATGCTTCAGCATTTGCATGACTTAGCCGCTTCTCACGACCTCAAATTCAGTTCTCGTCTTCTTAATCATTTTTCTTATATTTTGTTAGTTCCGATTGAAGTATGACAAATTACAAAAATAATCCTGATGGAATTAGGAAGGTGAAACGCAAGCAGCATGAAATATAAAATAATTATTCAAAATAATATTAAAAAAAAAGTTAAATTTTCATATAAGACGGAAAATTAAAAAAAATGATGACACTCAGGAGATAGATACCTGCTTCTTTTTTTTCCTTTGCTTTTGTTTCATTTTTGTTCTTTTCATACATGTTCCAAGAATTAATACAAAGCGATGTTTTAAAAATATTTCGTCGCCATTATTACCAAATATTTTCTTTAATGTCCTCTAATTTTTTGTAAATTTCCTAACGTCTTGCAGATGTTAAATCTGAAGCACAAATAACAACAACATGGCCAGAAAAGGAAATAAGCTTGCTGCACATCGCAATAATCACGCCAAAAGCATCACAAGCATTATCGTTACCTAGAGAGAAATCATGATTTCTCTTGCCGCTGCTTTAATAATCAACGTTATTGTCTTTAATAACTTTACAATGTCTTCCTTATCAGAGTCTATATCATCTATGGTATTCAGCACACAAATCATTATGATCATCAATTCCTTTATTGTTGTTATTCGAACTTCTGAAATCGTTATTGTCTGCATCGCTATAATCTGGGATATGAACACTGCTAAAATGCAACCAAAACTACGAAGACTTCGACATTTGTCGTCATCAAATCAGGGTCACGAATTTCCTTACGAAACCCGTCATCTTTCTCGACATAATACTAACTTTTGTGATTTGTCTGAGAAGTATTTAATTAAAAAAATAACACTTCTTGTTTGTTCTCCCGGAGGCAAGTATCTTTATTTTTGGTCATTCTGTATCATATATAGCAAGGGCTGAAGGTTTTATTTTTTTTTAAAATTAGCATCAATCTGATAAATCCAAATTTATCAGCAGCAGCATCAGCAGAATCGGTGTTACCTTTTTCCATTCACCACCACCACCACCATTACTGCAAGTAATCAATCGAGATCCCTCGTGACTCTTGTATGTTATTCTGTTTGAATTCATTTTTGAGGGAGTTTCGTTTCTGCATTTCTTTTACAAAATGTTGGACATTTGATAAACGGCCAGGGAAATGTCCCCGTGAACTTGTATCTTTAGTCATATTTAACAAGGAATCAAACAGATCATCATCCTCCCCACCACCACTAGCACCACCACCACCACTACTACTACCACCGCCACCATCATCATTAGCATCATCATAACAACCAACACCACTATCACCAGATCAATATATTTATGAAGCCACATATACTAAGTCGAAGCAGTCTTCCCTCTGTAAGCCGAATTACACTAGCGTATTCTCTGGTAGTACTTTTTTCTTTTTTAGTTATTGTGCACAAATTTACATGTTTTTTTCTCGATTGGCTTAGGAGAGTGAAAAGCAATAACTGGTTGGTATTCGGCCGACGGACATTTAAGCGAAAATGTAGTGACGTACTTACATGTGTCTGTCACACTCTTTATCGGAATGTGCTACATATGTTTATATTTATTTACTGTATGAATTTATAATTTTTCTTTTTACAGGCTTTTTAAAAAATTAATATATATTACTTCAAATATTACTCTAAGATGTTAAGTATTTTGAGAAAAAGCACATTTTACTACAGCAAAAATTTTAAGCTTTTACGATATGAAAGATCTTTTAATTTCGCTTTTAATGATCATTATCTTCAAGGGATGAACTAGCATTTATCTTACTGTTAAATACGAATTAAAATAATTAGGTGCTACTTTTTACCCAAATACACGCAAATATGTTTAAGAAAATACCAATTTCAATAATTAAATATTGAAATAAGATAACGTTTAACTTTAAATTTAGATTTAGTAATTTAATCACTTGAAATTCAGTGGTAATTATTAATCCTATTCTACCTTATAATACTGCTAATTAAATACTTAAAGTATTGCTTGTTAATATTTTACTTGTACTTTTTCGGTGAAATGTCCTTTTGGCTAAATGTCCGTCGGCCAAATGTCTCAGCTAAATGTCCGTCGGCTAAATGTCCGTCGGCTAAATGTCCGTCGGCCAAATGTCCGGCAACGAACTGCTTAACACTTTTTTGTTGTTTTTATTTTTTGTTTTTATATTTTCGATTCACCACGTTACGATGAGTATTTTCATCTTATGCCAGCATCCCCTCCTACTTTGATTGATATATATTTCGATATTCTTTTAAAATGTCCTCTTTTGATGCCTTAATAATATCTTGTACATTTAATAATATTCTGTATATTATTTAACTATATTTGGATTTTCTTTTCCAAATATTAAATCAGGTAGGTTTTGAAACAGATATTGGCATTATGTTATCATAGAGACACTGGAAAACGAACAACTTTAGATAATAATCGAGAAAAATATGAAAAAAATTACTAAAGTGGGCGAAAAAACAGAACCGATAAAAAAATGAATGCGTGAATGTGTTTGGGAGATAGATAGATAGATAGATAGGAAAAGACTGATATATATATATATATATATGTGTGTGTATGTGTATATGTATAGATAGATAGATATGAAAAGACTGAGATAGATAGATAGATATGAAAAGATTGAGATAGATAGGAAAAGACTGATATATATATATATATATATATATATATATATATATATATATATATATATATATATATATATATATATATGTGTGTGTGTATGTGTATATGTATAGATAGATAGATAGATAGATATGAAAAGACTGAGATAGATAGGAAAAGACTGATATATATATATATCTGTGTGTGTGTGTATATGTATAGATAGATAGATAGATAGATATGAAAAGACTGAGATAGATAGATAGATATGAAAAAACTGAGATAGATAGATAAATAGATAGATATGAAAAGACTGAGATAGATACATAGATAGATATGAAAAGACTGAGATATGAAAAGACTGATATATATATATATATATATATATATATATATATATATATATATATATATGAAAACAGATAGATACATAGATAGATATGAAAAGACATATATATATATATATATATATATATATATATATATATATATATGTATATATATGAAACGACTGACGTAAATAGATAGATATATATCAAAAGACTGAGATAGATACTAAGATAGATATGAAAAAAACTGATAGATAGATACATAGATAGATATGAAAAACTGAGATAGATAGATAGATATCAAAAGACTGATATATATATATATATATATATATATATATATATATATGAAAAGACTGAGGTAAATAGATAGATAGATAGATAGATAGATATGAAAAGACTGAGATTGATAGATACATAGATATGAAAGGCCTGAGATAGATAGATAGATAGAGAAATAGAGAGAGAGCGAGAGAGAGAGAGAGAGAGTGTGTGTGTGTGTGTGTGTGTGTGTGTGTGAAAAGAAGCAAGTAGAGTGAAAGAACGTAAAGAGGAGAAAGTGAAAGAACATGATAATTATGTCGGAACGGATTTACAAATTAAGAGAGAGAGAAGATAAAAACGAAAATTCAAAGGATTGAAAAAAGAAAAAAACGGGAAAATAAAGTGAAAAAAAGACGAAAATCGGGAAAAGTCGTGGAAAAAACGATGCCTGTGTTGTAAAGCGCTTGTGTTTGTGTGCGTGTGTTTGTGTGTGTGTGTGTTTGTGTGTGTGTGTGTGTGAGAGAGAGATAGAGAAAGAGAAAGAGAGAGAGGAGTTAGGAAGAAACGTAATAGAAATAATGATATTTCGCCGAATGATATAAAAATAAAATCCCAAGAACAATAACTGTAAAATCAGTAAATGTAAATAAAGAATGGAAAGTAAGAGAAATTGAAACGAAGAAAGAATAAATAGAAATTGGAGAGGAAAAAAAAAAGAAGAAGGTGAAAGGCGAATCTGTTCGGGAAACTGAAAAAGACAAACATTTCATGTTAGCAAATGCGATCTCACTACACCCTGAGGCAGTCAAGAGCGGCCATGACTATTTGTCTTTGGCGCAATATCGGAAATGCCGCCGGCGAATATCAATGCGGATCGCCCACTTTTTCATTTCTAGTTTCTTTTGCGATTTAGATACGATGGAATATTTGCTGCATAAAGGTGCACCGAAATATGCTTCTCGTATGTGCATTTGCGTGCCGGTGCATCAGTGTGGACATGCTTGTTTATTTATATTAACTTCAATACGTTGGCGTTTGTACTATTTGTAGAGGGAATTAGCTTTTATAGCTGCATGTTGTAAGAGTGGACGTATTATTTGTTGTATCTATTTGTGTTTCATGGCTGACCGGTCATGAAAACGTTATACGTAAAGAGTTACATGAATAATTGAATGACTCCGCACACACGAACAATGCTTGTACACAAAATAACCGCTCCAGAAACACATGTGCGCGTATTATAAACAAGTTTTGTTAAATTCAACCAACAAGGTCTGTCTGCTTGATTTTTTAAAATGTATCTTTACACATTTCGAATAATTTGTTATACATCCTAGTCAAAATTTGCGGATAAACTGTCCAAAAATCATGTTTTTTTAATTTTCTTTTTGTTCAATTAATTTTGACCGACTGAGTTACTATCAAAAACTGGACGTTGTCAATATAATTGAAAAGATTTTATTTACATTATTCGGACTATTGTCCTCATCTTTGTCGCCATATTTATTACAACGTTTCGTCCGTTGTACGCTCCGGCCTTCGTCAGGTGGTTGGAATGTCGAACTGAACCCTTTATTTCGCTCACTGGGGGAGACTGTTCTCGTTCCACGTGCCATGTTTAATGGATGTCAGTTAACAGTTATCTGCTGTTAATATTCCCTCTGAAAGTTCTCCACTGCCTTAACTGGGTATTGAACTCACATTCTTTGGGTCCTGTCACTGGATCTAACCAATGTCTTTATCCACTGTGCCATATGTCCTTGAGGAATAATAATGTAAATAATGTACATAATACCTCATGTCAGAAATATAGACAGATAGAAAAGATTTTGTTGGCTACATTCTGGCATTTTTAACGCTGCAACTCAAATACAAATATACGCTTATCATATAAATAATTCACGCACAGAACAGTTTTACAGAACTTGACTATACTGGAAAAAAGTTATTCAATATTTCATGCGTATTATTATTATTATTATTATAGTTGTTGTTGTTGTTATTATTATTTCCTTTAATTTCTGGTGTGTACTCATTTCTTTCCGGGTCCCGTCCAGAGATCTAAGGTTAAAAATTAAGGTTAACATACACACACACACACACACACACACGCACGCGTACATATTTTACATAGATAAAGCCCTTCGTAAGGTGTGGGTTATACTCGTGAGAACAATATATTGTATTTCTTTAAGGGATGGGCTACCAGGAATCCCTTCAATGAGTCTATTGGAATCTTTTCCAACCAATACGAGGGCTCCAAATACAACAGAGATTGTTGATGGTCATATGTGCCACATTTTTGAGATTTCGATTTCAAGGTCCTTGTATTTTGATACCTTTGTGAAGATCTTCAAAGATACATTGCAGTCTGCAGGGACTGCCTTATCAGTAAGGAGGAAGTTTTTATTATTATTATTATTATTATTATTATTATTATTATTATTATTATTATTTTACATGCATATTAAAGATTTTATATTCATTTTAAAATGTCATCACATGTGTTAAAAGTTAATGTAATTTGTTTCTTCTGTATATTAAGCTCTCCGCATTTTGACTCTTTCCTTGCAGTGAGGTTTATATGCTATGGTATTATTTTAATAGTCGTATTTCAGTTGCTTGTGAGACGAAGATCAATATGTGCACAAATTGCAACAACCGAAAAGTTAGTCCTCGAGAGAGTGTGGTGCAAGTTTGGCGAAGTAATTATTTAAAATTGTATTTTGATTATTGTTTTAAGAGATTGTTTATAAATTCATGAGTACAAAAGTACACATGCAATTATAAACAATCATTTTGAGTACATATGGAGGCGGGATATTTGTGGTCTAGAGCTATTGTTAATAATTAGGTTAGATGTTTAATTTTTTTATAGTAAATGATCAGTTTAAAGTATCTATTAAAATATGCGTATATTTGAATTTGGTTTGTTTTACGACATATCAACTTCAATGGGTTATTTAATGCCGACAAGATTTTTAGGATAGGTTGTATGAATAGAATATGCATTCTTTGATTTAGTTCGGTTTTGTTTATTTTGTTTAAAGGCATATCAACCGCAATGGGTTATTTGACGCCGCGAAGATTTTAGGATAGGTTCGTATGAATAGAAATTGTATTCTTTAGTTGAGTTTGGGTTCGTTTATTGTGTTTTACGGATTATCAACCTCAATGGGTTAATTAATACTGATAAGAATTTTAGGATAGGTTCGTATGAATAGAATATGTATTCTATGGTTAGTTTGATTTCGTTTATTTTGTTTTACCGCATATCAACCTCAGTGGGTTATTTGACACCGCCAAGATTTTTATGATTGGCTTGTATGAATAGAATATGTATTCTTTGGTTTAGTTTGATTTCGTTTATTTTGTTTTACGGCATATCAACCACAATGGATTACTTTATACTGACAAGTTTTTTTTAGGATAGCCACGTATGAATAGAATATGCATTTTCCTTGATTTAGTTTGGTTTCGTTTAGTTTGTTTTACGGTATATCAACCTCAATGGGTTAATTAATGCCGCCAAGATGTTCAGGATAGGTTCGTATGAATAGAATATGCATTATTTGGTTTAGTTTGGTTTCGTTTATTCTACGGCATATTAAACGTCAATGTGTTATTTAATGCCGACAAGATTTTTAGGATAGGTTCGAATGAATAGAATATGTATTCTTTGGTTTAGTCCGGTATCGTTATTTTTTTTTACGGCATATCAACCTCAATGGGTTATTTAATGCCGACAAGATTTTTAGGGTAGTTTCGTATGAATAGAGTATATATTCTTTGGTTTAGTTTGGTTTCGTTTATTTTGTTTTACGGCATATCGACTTCAATTTGTTATTTAATGCCGCCAAAATTTTTAGGATAGGTTCGTATGAATAGATTATATATTCTTTGGTTTAGTTTGGTATCGTTTGTTTGGTTTTACGGCATATCAGCCTGAATGGGTTATTTAATGCCGACAAGATGTTTATGATAGATTCATATGAATAGAATATGTATTCTTTGGTTTAGTTTGGTTTCGTTTATTTTGATTTACGGCATATTAACCTTAATGGGTTACTTAATACTGACAAGAATTTAAGGATATGTTCGTATGACCAGAATATGCATTCTATGGTTAGTTTGATTTCGTTTATTTTGTTTCACGGCATATCAATCTCAATGGGTTATTTAATGCCGAGAAGTTTTTTTAGTTCGTATGAATAGAATATGTATTCTTTGGTTTAGTTTGATTTCGTTCATTTTACGCCATATCAATCTCAATTTACCCATAGCTGGAAACCTAAAAGGTGCTATCACCCCCGGCCAGGGTGGAACTGGGAACAACAGCAATTAAGAGGTGGTTCCGCGCTCCTCAAAACCTCCCGATCAGAGGCTTGGTTGCCGGATGCAGTTTATCTTCATATCCAGGACGCTTGATATGTCGTCTTAACTCAGCGGTTACCGGTATTGGGAGAAAAATGTTTAATCACCATCTTGAACTCAAGTCTATTTTGGCATATATACATTCTCGTAAGAGAAATGTCAAAAGATTTATGCAAATTTTTGCCAATATTGCAGCATATACATTTCAACGCACTATACACACACACACACACACACACACACACACACACACACACACACACACACACTCAGACATATATATATATATATATATATGTGTGTGTGTGTGTGTGTGCGTGTGTGTGTGTGTGTGTTTTAATGAGAAGAGGGAAGCCGCAAACGGTTTTGGTTAAAATGTAGATTTTTAAAAATATATATTATACTTTATTTTCCATATTTTTACTACACGTGTTTCCGATCTCGTGACCTTCACCAGGCAAAGAATGTTTATTTCCACATATTATTAAAAGGAATTAACGTTTTCCGATGTTTAATAATTGTTTTTTGTCTGTAGTATTAATCCAAATTCGTCTTGGACTTGTGACGAAAATATTCTTCGGCTTAAGGGGTAATAAAAATATTATGATTGGTCAGAGGAAGGGCGAAGGAAAGAGATCTTTATTCTTATCTGTTTATGTCCCCTGTATCTTCTTTGACCTATCTGTGTTTTGTGCGTGCATTTGGTAGCATGTGCATACATATTCCTTCTCCATACATATATATTGTTTTCTTATAAGGAAAAAAAATAATTATATAAAAAATAATAATATGGAAAATAAAGTATAATATATATTTAAAAAAATCCACATTATAACCAAAAACATTTGCGGCTTCCCTCTTCTCTTTCAAATATAGACTTTTCTCTCGTTGGAACAACTATGACGTCTCCCTCATATATATATATATATATATATATATATATATATATATATATATATATATATATATATATATATATATATATATATGTATATATATATATATATATATATATATATATATAAAAGTGGACATGGAAGTCAGCACTTAGAGGCGACAGTCTGTTTCATGCTAGTGCAATCGTCATTGCACTAGCATGAAACAGACTGTCGCCTCTAAGTGCTGACTTCCATGTCCACTTTTATATTTACACACGCTCTATCTCTGATATTGAGCACTTTACCCCATAAATATAGCACACTTTAAGACTATATTTCTATATATATATATATATATATATATATATATATATATATATATATATATATATATATATATATATATATATGTGTGTGTGTGTGTGTGTGTATATATAAAGCTGTCAATATCAGGAACAGAGCGTATATAAATATAAACAGTTTGGACGATGACAGTATGACGGAAAAAATGCTATTTTTAGTATGTATATACACGCACAGTAAATATACCTTGTTTCTAATAACCATTACACATGTCGTCACCGTAGATTATTTCAAACTCTCCGAATAATAACAGGATGTAGACAAAAGCATTCTGCTTACCACACAGGCACTACATTGGTTCTTGAAAATGATTGAGACGTAATTGAAAGTAATGGAATAAAATATCGCAACATGAATTTCAAACAATTTATTCACAATTTTTAGCACAATACTCAATATTTTATTTGAAAATTGGAAGGTACAATAAAACAAATTTAAACCGACACACTTTGTTGATTCTTTTTAATCAAACTTGTTTGGATGAATACTTGCTGTCTAAATATAACTTATTCACACACAAACACACACACACAAACACACACACACACACACACACATATATATATATATATATATATATATATATATATATATATATATATATATGTATACAGCACGAGGTCAAAAAATGCACGCACCCATAGAAAGTCGATTTTTGTATTTTTACTAAGACAAGTGAGTAAGAGAATTCGCTTGGCTTTCTGCTAAAAAAAACACAACCTTTTGCCCAATGTCAACGCTTCACTTTCCAACACTGCCTTAAGAATAAACGTAATCTAGAGAGGAAGCGGGACGAGGGTAAATTGCAACTCTTCCAGTGGCCTAGTCAGAGTCCTCCCCGTAACCCAATTGAAAACCTTTGGGAGATAATGGACAAGCGTGGCCGTAATAGGAAAGTTAACACAGAAGATGAGCTTTTTTTTTTTTGCGAATTAAAGGAATACTGGAAAAATCTGGCGAAGGACGTTGAACAACGCCAGCACGCTCAAACTCTCGTGATTCCTGCTAGCACAGCGATCGATTTGTTCTGTGTACCCAGTTTCGCTCACACGACTTAGGTCATGCTGGGATCGTCCCTCTCTAGACCGATAATGTCAGGAAGTCGTCTTCCTGACAAATCAACCGTTGTTAGATTCGAATCAGGGTCTCATGGTGTTATAGTGAAAGACACCTTGTCTAGGTAATAGACTCTCCCACCTATTATAAGTAGGAGTCAGTAGGTAGTCGAGGGAGGAGTGAGTTATCAGCGACCACAACTCGATTACTCTGCGTAACACTTATTTACAAGTTCCTAACGTTTCTGTACGTTTACCCCATTTAGGACGCATTTAGTCCGACTACAAGTTCTATTGTGGAAATAACTCCACAACACATGGTCAGAAAGCGTACGTTCTAACTACTTGGCCACCCGCCCATATATATGTTTATGCTAATAAAGCGTGCTCATATGTACATATACATGTAAAATCGAAGTAGAAAAATATTGTATGCTTTAAGCTTTAGATTTATACACAGACATACACATTTATAGAGTCTGAATATGTGTTTCAATTTACTTAAGGTTAAAAATGCAGTTAATTTAGACGGGTTAGAGCAAACTAACATACATATAGATCAATACGTGCCCAGATTCCAAAATAAGGTGTATATCAGCAGTAATAAGATCCTGTATTAATACACTGTATACACTCTTTGGGCGTTCATGCAGGCTTCTCTTTTCTCATGCATATGGTCATATAGATGGTGAATAACATTCTGTTATATATTATTTTATGTCTCTTGCATCTGTTGACGCAATACAGTAAAAATTGTAGGTGGGCTCATCATGTCCCACAGATGTTTAATAGGAGTGTTATGGATCTCACATCTTTGGTTGCGGGGTGTAGACAGTTGTTTAGTGAATATTTAATGGTTACTGGTACATTTGTCCCGCAAACAATATTTGTCGGACTAATGTGAGTTCGAGTAAAAACAAAAGAAACACAAAACAAGGAACTTAAAACAAACACTAATTAATGCAACTATAAAAGAAAATGAATTACATGTGTACTCAATTGAAAATAAAGGAAAATATATTAAGAACTATGCTATTAAGAATGCGCTTGTTTGTGTGATATAAGCGTGTCTGGTACATACGTGTGAGTATGTGTGTGAGAGTGCAGTCGTCAGTCGAAAACGAAACGCGTCCCAGCGGAGACACCTTATCTACGTGCTGCTATAGAATGTAATAGTAGTAGTAGTAGTAGTAGTAGTAGTAGTAGTAGTAAGAAGAAGAAGACAAAGAAGAAGAAAAAGAAGATGACAAAGAAGAAGAAGAAGAAGAAGAAGAAGAAGAAGAGAGAGAGAGAGAGAAAGGATATGTTTAACTTTTTATAGACTTGAACATTGCCACCTAACGGGCGTTTGGCGATGCAAAGTGTGTTAACCCACAGGAGTTAGTTCTAGCGAAGTCATTGAAGTAACTGGACATCTAGCAGAGCATTGTCTATGTGGGCGTTATCCTGGTGAAACATTACATTGCTTTCATTTTGCAGAATTGGTAACAGAATGGTTAGTTTTCGGTGAGATATTCAGTGTACCCTCCATAATCAAAGGTGATATTAATATCCATTCTACTATGATGAAAATGGTTGGATTTGTGTGTCACAGTCGAATATACGCTAGATCTCCATCCACACGTGTACGTCGTACAATTTGATTTTTGTTTACATGCGAACAGTTTTGGTTTTCTATTCATTCTTAACGACGTTCATTTTTTTTCTCGCCGGGCAAATAGCTGTCTAATTTTGTCTTATTAGACTCAGTACAGATATTATATACTTGCAGGCAACTTTTATTGTCATAACGGTTTTCGAAAATCGGATAACTGATCCTGATCAACTCTTAATTGCAACTTTAACTAGTTGGTTAGATATAATCCAAGAGCAGATGGTTAATTTCATCGTCGTCCGATATAATTGTCACGAAGAAAATATCCAACACATTTGCTAAAGAAAATCCCACAAACAGCAGAATAGACATGAGAAATGAAAAAAAAAATAAGGTTAGATGTAGACGTCTCTTCTACTCCAATAGCTTCATGTCTCGCACATCCCGCCTATGGAACTCCCTTCCCTACTACTGTTTCCCTGACAAATACAATCTCCAAAGGTTTAAGTGTAGCGTCAATCGACATCTCCAGTTGCCTTGATCTATCCGCTTCCCTTCTCCACATCCTTTCTTTTCTCATTCCTATCTGCTCTCGCTCCGGATCTTTTGTGGCCCCCTTGCCTTGATCGACCCACTGTCTTTCTCTTCTTCCTCATCCCCTCCATTGCCACTCCTATCTGCTCTTCCTCCAACCCTTCTTTAACCCCTTGCGCGATAGTGGCCTCTGGCCTTGCTTGGGGCGATATGATTAAAAAAAAAAAAAAAAAGAAAAAAAAAGAGAACTTATAGTTTTGTGTTCAGACGTCCAGTTCTTAGTTTTCCTGAAATGTTAGCCACGTTCTTTTGTATTCTGTGTCGTATCCTGTCGGCACTCCCATATATTTTTTTAAAAACAACTGGAAAAAAAAATCTTAACCAACGTTATTGTAAGACTGATTCAAGAAATAAAAAGGCCTCAAAAGCAACAAAAAAAAAACAAGTGTTCGGCGGCACTGTCAGGAGAATGCTAATCATTTCTCAGTTGCATCCTTGTCTTCAAGCAGAGTGCGACTCAGTTGTGGCTCCGTCTGCGGACAGAGATGCAGCTGAAGAACATAATACTTTGAGGTGCCCGGCTCTGGGGAACAGCTGCCCGAGGCTTCACCCTCTCATCGAACCGAGGCGAGCACAGCCGACGGTTGCGGGGGCTGGGACAATTTTTGTAATTTGCCTGAGTGTAAGTGCCCGGGATCCCCGCGTTAACCATGATCTTGTGTCGCATCCCGTCTCACTGGGGAGGCATGAGTAAATACCCAAGTCTTCCGCAGTCAAGATGACGAGGATCTTCAGATTAACTAGGTTTAGGATACTCGGTGACGTCCAATCTGACTCCACTTTCCTTTCGGCCTTCTGCAACAACTATATTCCTTATGCAATAAATAATAAGACAAAGAGGATCAAATTGTAGTATCTGTTCTAGCAGCCGACAGTCAACCCACGCCAGCCATTAGCAGCAGTCCGAGCTAGCCATCTATCATCAACTCCAGCTTGACATCAGCCGTCGCTCCAGCTATCTGCAGTAGACATTCAGCTCCTGCTACTCCAAGGGATTTCCCGCTCTAGCCATCCTCCTCAGCAGCAACGGTATGCAATATACTGTCCTTTTCAGGACAACGCTCTTCATCACCCACAAAACTGTCCTTTTCAGGACAACGCTTTCCAGTGAGCATGAATCTGTCCTTTTCAGGGCAACGCTCTCCAGCGACTACCAAAACTGTCCTTTTCAGGACAACGTTCTTCAGCAACCACAAAACTGTCATTTTCAATACAACGCTCTCCAGCGAGCACGTATCCGTCCTTTTCAGGGCAACGCTTTCCAGTGACTACCAAAACTGTCCTTCTCAGGACAACGTTATTCGCACTGTCTAAATGAGCTTGCAGAGATTTTTGTTGCCTAGTGCATCGTAAAATTACTTTTGTTTATGTATATTCCTTCACAAAAACAAACTTGGCAATATATTTCTTCGCTTTGTTTGTTGTTGTCTTCCGTCATTTAATATCTGTTTGCAGGTCAATATACCACCCGCAACATCTGTTAGCTTGATATCAATATCTACATTATCGAGAAAAAATCATATTACTCAGGTTGAGCTAATGGAAATATCAATTAGTTTCATCAAGAATCCATTTATTTAAACTTGAATCTTATAGATAATCTAACCATGCCTGCTTAATTTGGCAGATTTAAACTGAATCTACATAGAACAAAATGTCGTTTTGTTGGTACACTAATTTCTTTTACTTGAAAGATTTTCTTCTTCAAATAATGAAACCGACAGTAGGTATTTGGTCTCCATAGTAACAAATTAGCCAATCAGATAAACAGGCCAGGATAGACTAAGAGTAATGGTTAGTCAAACGGAGTAATGTCAACCGGTTCACTCATTCAAAAATCCCCACCGACATTGGCAACGATATCAAAGAGGCGCCAACCTCCTGATACTCTTATACATTTTTTAAGTGTTCAATACATTTTTTTGTTAGTGGTGTCTTTGTTATTGTAGCATTTTCTTCTCCCTCTTCCTTCTTCTTAACCCTCTCCCTTTTTCCTTCTTCTTCCTCCTCCTTCTTCTTCTTACTTTCATTTTCATCTCTTTCTGTTCGCTTTCTTGGTATGGTTTTCATACTTTGTATTCTTCTTCTGTTGGGCCTATCGCTGTAAAGATCGCTTTTTGTTCACGAAATTAAAACAAGAAGAATATTAAAATAAAATTCTGGGTAGGAGATGACACAAGATTACATGCATATATATATATATACATATATATATATATATATATAAGCAAAAGAAAGCAGGGAGAAGAAATATAGCAGAAACTATAAAAGTAACAGTGGAAAGTGTAAAAAATATTTTGAAAAGAATGATCCAAAAGAAATAAAGAAGAAGATGAAGAAGTAGAAAACGAAGAGGAAGAAGACGAAGAAAAAGAAGACGACGACGAAGAAGAAGACAACGAAGAAGAAGATGAAAAAGCCGAAGAAGAAGAAAAAGAAGAAGGAGACAAAGAAGAAGACAAAGAAGAAGAGGGACATAAATAAAAATGCAAAAAATTAAAGGCGTAATGGTAAAAAATAAAAAATCTCTCAGCCACAAAATAATAAACGTCAGAAGAAGCGACTCTTAGTTTTGCGAAGGAATGTTGTCCAGTGTCAGGGGTGACAGGTTGTGCAGTGCGATACTTTTCGGGGTACATATTCTCGATTAAAAGATGCACTGACAAACGGAGATAAAAGAGAGCGAAAAAAATCACCGGAAATGTTACGGGTGTTGTGATGGGGCATGAGAAGAGAGAGTTAAAAAAAAAATTAAAAGGGCTGCTTGGCGTTGCCAGCGAATGGCTGATTGGAAAGGCAAGAGCGAGGAGAAGAATGACGTACAATTGGTTCACACGCAGTAAGTTTGCAGTTTGATCACCCTCTCTACCCAATCTCATTAAATAGAGAGCGATCTCTCTTTCTCCCTCTTTCTGATACACACGCATCTATTGTTTAGGAATGCTGTTTATTCCATAAGTATCGCAGTGATGAAATTTGATAAAAGAAACAGTCGAAGTATGTAATTGTAAAATCACAGTAGCCCAATTTAAATGATTATGTCATTTACTAAGCATAACTGAGTTTGACATATAGCTAGGAGTCCGAGGCACCAAGTGAGGATCAAAATCGCTGCTAATGATCAACCAGCCTCGAACGCTAATCATTTCACAGATAGCTTATAAATTATGAAATTGGATTGAGAGTGAACGCTGAGTTATGAAAAAGCTTATCAAATATGACAGCCTTTCACATGTTTAGTAAATTCAATAAAACATTTATCTTATTTTGTGTAGAAAGACAACTGACCTTCTTTACGTTAATTGCTGAACATATAAACTCGTCCATCCACTATTAGTAGAAGGTCTTCTCAAAGGAACTGTCGACGCAAGACAGCGGTTGAGTTGTACGCATTGCCGCACTGAACTACAAATTTCTCTATTACTCTATTACAAATTCATGTCTCTCATATGATTAAACCTGTTCTGTATTTAACCTTTTTTGTTTCAGTCTTTCCTCACAGTATTATTAAAAAGAAATACGAGAGTTCTCGAACTTTATGGACATCTTAAAATGCTTGCAATGAGAGCAACTGAATATCGGTTAGCTCCTGTCAGATCTATGTTATTTTTGTGTGTTAGCTTGAAAATTAATCATATTCTTTAAAATTCAAATTTGGTGTATGTGTGAGCATTTTATAATACTAATATTAAATAAATGAGACTTCATGATTCATACCGTCCATGATGACTTATAGCTTGACTAACCTAGTAGACTTTCCATAAAAGAGATTAATTTGCATATTTTACACTAAAAATTAAATTCTAAAAATAACTATTTATTTAAATTTTAAAAATAAATATTTATTTCCAGCCTTTTCCTTGTAATCTTTATAGATAAATGATTGTCTTTGTGATAGGTTTTATAATAACGGTGGAGTAATGGATAGCGGCTCGGATTGAGGAATCGAGTTCGAATTCACTTACGTGCGTGGGAAAAGTATGAATCCTCTTCTTCTCCTCCCAATCCAGCTAGGAATAAATAGCAGGTCATACCGGTTTTTTTCGCGTTGGATGGCAACTGGTCTAACGCAGAAAGAAATGGCAACGTACTGCGGGAAAAATCTGCCTCGTCATTCATGTATCGAAAGATATATGATCACCTGTGTGTATCACGCATGGCACATAACTGAACTGACTTCATAATTAAGTTGCTTAATCATTCTAATTAAGCTATCTTGTCTAAAATTGGTAACGGTCTTAGACTGTAAATGAAAGTTTAGGAGTACATTAAAGTAAGTTATGCACGGGTGCGAATATAAATCCTTACAATTTTTACACGACTATTGGTGTGGAGTTAGTGTAGTTTGTTGTGTTTTGTTTTACGGTATATCAACCTTAATGGTTTATTTAATACCGACAAGATTTTTATTGCTGGTAATATTTTTTTTTTAAAACGTATTGTCGATATTTTTTTCAAAAATGTATTGCTGGTAATATTTTTTTTTTTTTCATAAACGTATTGCCGGTAATATAATTTTTTTTTTAAATGTATTGCTGGTAATATTTTATTTTTTTAAATGTATTGCCGGAAATATTCTTTTTTCCATAGATGTATTGCTGGTAAAGCAGAATTTGTGCGTAATGGCTTTGGTCTGACGATTTGGAATCGAATATAAGCGTATATTATTATGCAAATTAGAAATTAATTGTGAATGAGATTAAAATTTCAGGTACAAACAACGTGATTATATTCGATTAATGCGTTTTCGATTAGTGTGTATCTTTTAATATACACATTAGCTGTACTAATCGATGGATTCTTATATATATATATATATATATATATATATATATATATATATTGAACTCTTCTTAATTTTATCTATGAAGTGCATTGACAAGGAAGGTGATTCTGTTGGAAAAGAAGTACCGTAATTCCCCATGTATAATACACATTGTTTTCTAAAAAATAATAAGCAAAATTAGGGGTGCGTATTAGCTAGAAAAAATCATTAAAAAATAACTGTTTCAGAGGTTCATTTCAGTCGCGAAATAACTACTCACCACAAACATACGACAATTTGACACTAACATTCGGTGATTGCGACCCCATAAGGATGTCAAATACAATCATATGTACCTAACAATACTTACAAATGTAAAATAAAATAAGAATTATAATAAAAAAATAAATTAGAAATAATATTATTCTATGTTTAAAACCATTTTTTAAAATAAGAGTAGGAAACGCTGGTCTGAAATTGGAGAGGTACAATCTATAGGGTTTGTTTACCAAACAAGGGTGCGTATTATGCGTGAGTAGAAGCAATTTCCTAAACATTCAGCAAAATTTTAATGGTACGTATTATGGATGAAGGCGTATTATAGATGGGGAATTACGGTATTTGTTATGTGAACTGATTGTATTTCATCATTAGACTACAATGGTTTATATTCACATTCACGTATGTATTTAGGTGTGTACCGTTATATATATATGTTTGTATAATGCAATATACAACATAGTATAGAAATAAGAGAAATTAAGGAACGGACAAATGGTGAATATATGCTGGGTTATGTGTTTACACTTAAGAAGCATAAACCCATTGAAAATGTCAAACATATGACCATTAAGAATTCAAGAAGTGAGGAAGAAATTAAAAAGATAAGTACAAAACGTAAGACAGAAAGAAAAATAAAATAAGACATTTAAGCGGAAAAGCGCTCCGTACTGACTTCATGTCAAAACTAGTTCGATTACATCATATTTCAGTGCTAACATTAACCACATGGGGTTCATTGGTTTCTTTCAACAGAGACCAAATGTACATTTGTTCCAATAAAAGTAGAGGCTTCACTAAGAAACATTAATGTTGAGTCTTGACTCAATGTTGAATCTCGCCTATTGCATGGAATAATAATGCAACACAAAATGTACTTAGAACAAGAATGTATTATAACAAGAAAGTGTACACAATAAGTACATATAGTATTTCTGTATATTTCTGGGAAGACGTTCCTGGAGAATGTGTTGACTAGTCGCAGTCGATCAGAGTATCTAGTTGGATCTCGTGATTCCTCTCTTCCTCGTCTTCCGGTACCAGCCATTATTTATATAGTTGGCAGTCACCTATGCAGATTAGGTGGATCCTACACAACAATTAAAAATATGACCGATGAATGACAGAAACACATTTTTTGTTATAAAATTGCACACAAAACGATAGATATATTGTCTAATTTTGCATCTTTAAAAGCCATATTGTCATATAGCAATATTGCCATATTGTCCAAATTCTGGATTTATAAAAGCCATATTGTCATATAGCAATATTACCATATTGTCCAATTCTGGATTTATAAAAGCCATATTGTGATATGGGCATATTGCCATATTGTCCAATTCTGGATTTATAAGAGTCATTTTTTCATATAGCCATATTGTCATATTGCCCAATTCTGGATTCATAAAAGCCATATTGTCATATAGCCGTATTGCCATATTGTCCAATTCTGGATTTATAAAAGCCTAAAAGAATAAGTTTCAATTGTTGAGCGATTTTACTTGATAATTTAAATGAGAAGAGTGTGGTGAGTCCTGATACAAAATAAAATATATGAAGGAAAATAAAAAGAATTCAAATTAAAATAAGGCATTTGGGTTTTACTTTTAAACCTTTCTTTCTTATTTGTGACTGAAAAATATAAAAAAAACAAGGAGGCTCCACGCATAACTTCCGTTATAAAAACAAAAATGAAAAAGAAAGTAACACCGGAAAATAAAATAATTTTGACAATAAAAAATTGATACAAAGAGACTTTTTGATGTACGCACCAAATTCTCGAGCCTATTCAAAGGAATAAAAAGCTGACACCGCAGAGAGGAGACTAGAACGACCCCAAGAACAAAAGAACGCAGCCATGCGTGACGGGTGAAGAAACAGTTATGTGGTAATCTGTAACTTACTCTGTTTAGGGCCGAGATAAACCACAGCAGATTAACATCTGACCTAATTTCTGACATTACTAATACCTATCATGGTTTGACTTCCAGCTCCCGAAACGGATATTTTCTCCAGACTGCTATCAATATCCGCCATATTAAGAAACTTTTTGCTACGCAGAATACCAAAGAACTCACTCATCGCTCTTAAGAAGATAAATAAAAATATATTATTTATTTTAATCCTTGAGTCAGTTCGTTTTATTCCTAATGTTTCGAATAAAACAATTGTCTTACCGCCTATCCACATTGGTAACGTTCTGATATGAACCCATATGCCACAAAAGTTTCAATCCTTCTTTTCTATATGTTTCATTGAATGTGACATGTAATGGAAATTTTGAAACTTTATATTCAATTTTTCTTTCATATGAACTAGGTGTAGAAATATAAATTACCAATTATAGTTAATAACTTAATTAAATTACCAAATAAATTACCAAATATAGTTAATTTGTGTAGAAACTGTACATAATGATTATTATCCCAATGGCTCTCGGGTAGTTATTTAGCCATTTTCAATGGTTCCTTTGTTAGTATATATCTGTGTTTGTATTCTATGTCATGTTGTATAGCAGTAAGAATAATTCCATGTTGAGGTTCCTTCAAAACACATTGAATACGTTTTGTCTAGTATTGTTAAATGTAGCAAGTATTATTAAGTGTAGAACAACAGTGTTATATAAAAAAAAATAGTTTTAAGGTACATGGGAGAAAAGCAGCCAATATCAGGGAAAGAGAGTATATTAATATAAAGCTGGCCTGTAAGTCTTATACTTCCTTCTAAACTATTCATTCATACATTAATATTTGACAAAATTATTCCATAAACAGAGAATATATAAATATAAACGGTATGGATAATGCTATTAATACTAGAAGATGAAAATGTAGTCGCATTAAAAAGAATGCAATTTTTTAAATATATATATATATATATATATATATATATATATATATATTATTTTTTAAAATATGATTCCATCGCTACACAGGAATTACCATGTTTCAAAAGCAGGAGCTACATACTTGCAATTCAATTATAGGAATTAAATTAAATTAAAGTACCTAGTTCTGTTACATTTTCAAGCGAATTTTGGAATCAGATTCGCTTGAAAATGAAACAGAACTAGGTGCTTTAATTTAATTTAACTAGGTACTTTAATTTAATTTAATTTTCATAATTGAATTGCAAGTATTTAGCTTCTGTCTTTGAAACATGGTAATTCCTGTGTAGCGATGGAACCATATTTTAAAAAAAAAAAATTATAATCTAGGCTCTACTTGTGTATCGAGCAGTGTTTTTTTAAAGATAAAAACAAAAATACTAAATAACTTCGGATCATCAATCTAACGGTTCTTTCCTATTTTTTCAATATATTTGCACACACACACACACAAATTAATTTTTATGGGTTTCAAGGTACAGGAAGTAATTATATTCTGTGGTTTAAATTCTCAGAATTTTGTCAGAAAATATTTTATTTTTCTAGATAGCGGAAACGCTTAAAACCAGCCTTACATAGATTCGAACACGAAACGTTGATATCAATACTGCTTTCCAAATATTTTTGCTTGTAAATATTGTGCGCCTATGTTATTGCAGGTGTTTTTCGTCAAGACATTGTCAAGTAGACGCAGAACTTTCATATTATCTGCCTGGCTGATCCCAAGTTTTACCCATCTGGATGTTTGCAATATGAACCCATGTTTAATTTCTTCGCAGAAACGTTCAGCTTTTACCGAGATAGTGAGTTCGTGTGCATTTCTCTGTGAATAATCATGAGACTATAAGTGAATTCTTATATATATATATATATATATATATATATATATATATATATATATATATATATATATATATATATATATATATATATATATATATATATATATATCAATTTCATCACGATTCTTCTATTTAGCTCAGAGAGTAATTATACATTCTCATTGCTCAAAGTGGAGCCTAATAGTGTGATAAAAACCTCGGAGAATGCTAGTAAGAAATCTTTAATCATTCCTAAGATACAACGGTTGAAACTTAATCTAAAAATTGGACAATATTGCTGTTAGACGATTTACACAATTTGGCTATTACACCCGGTATATATATATATATATATATATATATATAATATTAGTGGGCAATATATATATATATATATATATAAATATATATATATATATATATATATATATATATATATATATATATATATATATATATATATATATAAATCAATATAAATAAATTACCAAGAGGATAGAATCCAAGTAGAACTCAATGTCCAGAACAGAGTAATAATATAATAAAAAAGCTCAAACACTAATATTCCATGGTTATAATTCAGAATGAAAATTTTCCGATTTCTTTTTGAATTTGTAGGTCTGATGAATTGGATCGTGATTATGATTCCAATGTAATAAATTATAACCATGGAATATTAGTGTTTGAGCTTTTTTATTATATATATATATATATATATATATATATATATATATATATATATATATATATATATATATATGTGTGTGTGTGTGCGTGTGTGTGTACATATATATATGTATATAGACGCAGAAATTATACATCGCTTTCTAAATATTTTTGGAGTTTAAAAGATGATAATAAAACTCCTTAGTTGAAATGGAAAATATAAATATATAAGTGATATATATATATAAATGATATATATATATATATATATATATATATATATATATATATATATATATATATATATATATATATATATATATGTGTGTGTGTGTGTGTGTGTGTGTGTGTGTGTGTGTGTGTGTATGTATGGTTTTGCTGTATTTCTCAGGGAAGAGGGATTAATATCGGAGATAAGAATCAACACGCAGTGTTGACTGTTATGGTCATAACCCTAAAATATATGCCTGTGTGTATATCCAAGTACGATGAGAACGAATAGAGTTCATTTCCAACCGTCGTAACATTTAATTTAAAAGATGACTCAAAACATAGTAGATCAATATTATTTAGTTTAGGATATCGCAACAGAAAACATGTTAGAATCGCTACACAAGTGCAATCGTGTTTCAACACATAACAATGCGTTTCATCAGGCGATTGTAAATCACTGGCGAGTGAACGATTAATTCAAAAGCAAAACACATCTTTTTTTCTTTTAAAAGAAAGACAAAAGGTTTAAGAGTTTTACCCTGATCAACCAATCGAATATGACCTAGGTTAAATAAATTCAAACTAAACGAAAAAGAAAAAGAATAGAAATTATTATCTTAGAAATGTGTCATGACCAGGAGTTGACATCAGCCAGACATTAAATGATACAGATGGTTACCATAAATGTACACATGCCAGAAAGCCAACTTTCATAAGAAATAAAAGCCGGAGGAGGGGGGGGTAGAGAGGTAATTTAACCGAATGCCCAACTAGTTATATGCTTTGTGAATTTCCTACGTAAAATTTTCTTTTGCAGTTGATAAATAAGAGGCATCTTTAAGAAACTAGTAAATAATCTAAATATACAGAATTATTTAGTAAATAATATGCAACCATTAAATAAATATCATTCATATAAGATGTTAATAATATTAACCATAATATTAAACTGAGCTTGGTTAATCTGCATACACTTTAGGCGGCACCCTTCCACTTTGACGTAGGTATCAACTATACATTGTTGGAATAATTTTCCTGAACGATGTATAACACTCAAATTGTTTATTACCAAACAATAACTATAATACTGCCCTAGAATGCTTACAGCATATATTAAGCTGTGGGAGGAAATTTCCAGTATATTTAATAAGAGGGTCAGTTGGAAAAAGGATATCCAGAACCCACCACCACCAAAAAAAAGAGAATAAACGTATATATCCGTTTATTTGAAACTATGTATGTATGTATGCAAGTGGTTAGAACGTTGGCTTTCTAACCATGAGACCCGTGTTCGAATCTCACAATGATCGATTTGTCAGGAAGCAGACTTCCTGATCTTATCAGACTGGACCGAGGTCGATCCCACCGTTCAGCACCTTTGAAAAGTGCCTGAAAACCATACCACGGGTTAACCCAAACCTTGTGAGTGAAATTGGGTAGACGGAACCTTTAGGGGACGTGGATAGCTGTGCTAGCACGAAGCCACAAGTCATCGTGACCGAGGGCTGGAGCGTGCTGGCCTTGTTCAAATTGTTGATCACGCTAGAAAACATTCTCTCTCCCAGGAACTCTAACTAAGGTCTGCTCAGCATAGTTGCAGTATAAATCAGAGGTGGGCTCAGGTACATCTGTGTTGAGCAAACACAGATGTACCTGAGCGAGCATTTTCAATAGGGATTGGCTAGTCGCCCTAGTAGACGGGTATCCTCGCATGCAAGTGGCCAGCTATTATTTTTTTTTATGTATGTATATATGTATGGGAGAATATATCAATTTTTATATATAATAATAATAATAATAATAATAACAACAAAAGCGACAAAAATATAAACAAAAAGAAAATGAAACTAAATGAAATTATTATTATTAACAAAAATTAAATTTAAAATTTCACAGTCTCTTCCCCTTCATGAGCGTGTGCAGTTACATCAACGTAAACTTCACTTTTAATCTGATGAAGTTCTAAAGGACGAAACGTGTCACACGAAAAACTTTTTCCACTTCATATGTCTCTCATGTATGTATGCATCTATATATATTCATAATTTTTTACGGGGTACAGAATTGTATCATGGGAATAAAAAAGTTAGACTTATTTTACCTTTCATGAATAAAAAGAAAAGTGAAAAATACAACAAAAACAGCCGACCTGTTTCGCCCTCACTCAACATATATACTCAATATATAATCTCTCGATTCAACTCGATTCGGTTGAAGGTCGGTTGTGTTTGTTTTATTTTTCACTTTGCTTTTTATTCATGAAAAGTAAAATAAGCCTAAACTTTTTATTGCTATAGTATCGCTCTACCCCCCCTCTCTCTCTATATATATATATATATATTTATATATATATATATATTTTTATATATATATATATATATATATGTGTGTGTGTGTGTGTGTGTGTGTGTGTGTGTATTTAGGCACCAATCCTTCTTTCATGCACATTTCATTGAATACGACAGACGAGGTGCTTTTATTTAAGTTTTTATACAATTTCTCATGCGATCTAATAATTTTTTCTTTTCAGATGATAAATTATATAAAAACTGTCCAAATGTTCTTTTTATCCAAGCTCTTTCGGCTGTACATTTAACCATTTTCAAGGATGAAATATTTTAACTGTTAAATAAATAAATAGTTTGGTGCAATAAATAAATAGTTGGGGTGCACGTATGTTTTATCAAATGTTTTCATTTTTCAAAACACGGTCAAGATATTGTGTCCATGTTCGTAGTTAATATTATTAAGTGTTGTTTCTTTTGCTTTTATTAATAAGGCTTCCATTATTTTAATCCTTTTTTGCATGTAGATAATGCTATTTCTTATTTAACAGTTAAAATATTTAATCCTTGAAAACGTCTAAATGTATAGCCGAAAGCGCTCGGATAAAAAGAACATTCGGACAGTTTTTATATAATTTAACATCTGAAAAGAAAAAAAATATTAGATCGTATAAGAAATTGTATAAAAAACTAAATAAAAGCACTTTGTCGTATTCAATGAAATGTGCATATATATATATATTAATTACACAACAAAATCCAAAATTATCTCATATGGATATATATCTATTTAAGCCAACGCGAAGTATGTCGGTCTTATTCAACCCCTGCAGATGGACTGTGTTCGTATCGTGTGTTTTATATATATATATATATATATATATATATATATATATATATATATATATATATATATATATATATATATCATCTGTGTTCAATCACATGCGTTTTCACCTAAGCACTAGCTATTACTCATGTTCAAAGAAACTCTGTAAGATACATACACTTAGGTGCTTAATACAAGATGGGTAGTAATAATTGGGAAGAATTAAAATTTTCACAGTATAAATCACCAGTGGGGGTCTTAATAAAAAAATTACTTACATTGTTTACATTATTCGGAATGTTATCCTCATCTTCATTGCCATATTCACAAGAGGCATGGAACGGAAAAGGCAAGACACGTGGAGCTAGAAGAATCTACTCCGGTGGACGAAATAAAGGGTTCGGTTCGAAATTCCAATCACCTGAAGAAGGCCTGAGCGTACAACGACTACCGAAACGTTGTGAATATGGCAATGAAGATGAGGATAACAGTTCGAATAATGTAAATAATGTAAGTAATCATAATACCTCAGAGATATAGACAGATATATAGAGAGACATAGACATAAAGACCGGTGCATACAACGGCCGAAACGTTGTGAATATGGCAATGAAGATGGGGATAACAGTGCGAATAATGTAAATAATGCAAGTAATCATAACACCTCATCTCAGCGATATAGACAAAATATCAATGGATATAACATTATTAAATTGTGTGGTCATATATGTGTGTGTGTGCGTCCGCGTGTGCGTGTGTGCGTGTGTGTGTGTGTGTGTGTATAAGATTTTACCATTTTCCGATCACTAAACTTTTTCGCACATATAAATTTTTTTTCCGTATCTCTCGTCTTCTACATTTTTGAATGGATGAAACATTGGACAAATAGTGAAATCAAATCTTCCTTCAGATGACTTTTTCCACAAATAATCGCAAGTTACAAACGATTCGTCTTACGCCGATTTGACAATACCTTGGCAACTTGGTTGTTTTTCACCCACCAATGTGCTTTCGAGAAAGCCGACAAAGCAAATTGTTGAAACTGTAGAACCTTTCGAAACATTTAGCCATTTCCTTAAAAATTCTTAATTTTGCTGTTTCCTTAACAACAATCAAAAAGGAAAACAAGATTAAACTTATACCAGGTGTTACTCTTCTCGCCTTTCGTGAAACATTCATTCACTTCTAATTTTGGGCCCAACTTAATCAATACACTTCACGTCTTCTTGCGCAGGTTGTAAGAGCAAAATCCTTTCACAATTCGAAATCTTGATATCTCTATCAAGTTTTCTGAGTTATCGCTTTCCTTTCAACTTTGTTATTCTTTTTAGGCTAGTGAAACTCGAAATCGTCTTTCTCTATGCGGTGAATATAGGCGTCTTAGCGTAAAACTTGGTCATGCATGGGTTTTTTGGGGGATTAGTGAATCGATTAGCATGATAGCTTTTATTCCCTCTTTCATGTGTACTGAGTTTATTTTTATTAGGGTCAAGTGTAACTTCAGATGGTTGTTAGTTGGGTACCATGAGTGCACGCACACACACATATACACACACAATTATATATATGCATACATATATGTGTATACATACACGTATACATATCCAATTCTATCCATATATATATATATATATATATATATATATATATATATATATATATATATATATATAAATGTACACAAACACAAGCCACATACACAAACATACATATATACAAATACAAACACACACACACACACATACATACATATGTGTGTGTATGTGTGTGTGTGTGTATTTAGGCAGCAAATTCACTTTTAGGCATATCTGATTAAATAAATTGCAAACATCATGTTTGCTTATTTTTAGCATAATCCGTCCATATTCACGGAGATTTTTCCGTGTGTTGCAATCAAATGATACAAGAAATGCACCGTAACAGTGAAAATCACTTTTATTTCTAAAGTACTTTCGATCTCTTTCTGAGATCATCATCAGGAGTGCAACTGGTAAGGCCAAATCTATGTGTAGCTATCCATTACTGATTTTTTTTCTTTTTGCGTTTAAATGCAACGGCTGACAGTTAAGCTTTAGGGTTCATTAGAATATTTCAAGGATATGCAACGCAAGAGCCATAAAGAAGGATTGTCAAAACAACACCTCTGATCTTAGTCTCTGGTTCACACACACACACACGCACACACACACACACACACACATATATATATATGTGTGTGTGTGTGTGTGTGTGTGTGTGTGTGTGTGTGTGTGTGTGAGAAGTGCTAAAACGTTCTTTTTGCTCTAACAAAGAAGGGATCCAAAAAGTAAAATTCTGATATTACGTTGTTTGGTCAGACTTGGGAAATTAAATGGGACGATTTTATAATACACTAATAAATATTCCATTGATTGATGTATGGATAATGTAATGCCATTCTTCCTGAGAATACTACTAGCCTTAGAAATCGAAGTATTTCTGCATGATTCAGATACAAGATGTGGAGACAGAGACAAAAATCTACACGAGATTTATTATTTACTATAGTCATCAACTTGAATTGAAAATTGTTCATAACTTTTATGAGGCTGTTTAAAATATGAACTCTTTCTAATTCATTTAACAATGCCACACACTCAAATTTACTAATGCATAATATCTGGAAACAGTTCAGTTTATAAATAAAATTCTGTTCCCTAAGTTCATTGACACCATGCAATCAAGATATGCATGTAATTAAACTTGAATTCGATTGTATAGCGTGAAGAATCCGGTTTCGTAAATATTGGCCTTCTTTTTTGTATTTTGATCGGCATATTCTCGTTAATGTAGTGAAAATGTAAACTAACCCCCAGAAAAGATTACACTCCAAAAATTCGGCCAGTTATGTGCTATGCTTAGGCAATCATGTATCGAAAGATACATGACTGACGAGGCAGATTTGTTTCCGCAGTAGGTTGCCATTTCTTTCTGCGGTAGATCAGATGCTATACAAGGTTATAGAACTCGGCCTGTCCTGTTATTTACCCATAGCTGAGGGGAGGAGAAGAGGGTTCATACCGTTCCCAGTGGTATTAGCACGTAAGTGAATGTAATAGATTCGACTCGAATTCGAACTCGGCTCTCCGATTCCTCAATCCGAACAGCTACCTGATTTTTTTTTCTGTTGGGCTTTATCTCTAGAAGAGTCATATTATACAAAACAATAAAAGAAGGAGTATTACTGCTATATGTCGCTTGGGGCAATCCCAAATTTCCAGTCTTGATAGAATTTAAAATCGTTTATGCGGTCCTATAAGGGTGTGGGGGTGATATATTCCCACGGGCGGAAAGTCGCAACTCTATTGCTTCATCTTTAGTTTCACTTATTTATAGTACGGGCACTACATCCGTGGAATCGAATCATCTATATTTCCCCAACAAGGAGGAAGTTACAAAGATCTGCTACTTTGTGGAACATTCTCTCACGTGCGTGCTGAACATTACAATCTTGACTTCCTCTTGGAAGGCGTCAATCGTTATATGTCCTCCATATCATCATAATCTTCACTTCCTACCAACCCCTCTTAAATTCATATCAGACAACTCATTCAGTAACCCTCTATATTGAGTGTCTCTCCAGTCTTGTATTAGGTGAACTTTAGTGTATGTCATTAATAGAATCTCATGCTGCGTACATCCAGGCTTCATCATACGAAATATGACTCTTTACTATATAGCTATAGTGGACATTAAAAATTCACTTAAGCCAAAACACAAAAAATTAGATATGTGTACCTTATTAAGTTTAATGATTCTGGATCGTCATATAATTATTAATGTTGTTGGAAATTATCTTTAAAATAAAGTGTATTGAAACTAGTTAATATTCGTATTAATTGGCAACGAGTATTATTTTTGTAAATCTATGGAAGATATGAATGCGTCAAATAGGGCGTCAAAATATCACATCATTTTAAAAGCAAAAATGATGCTAAATTAAGCACTTGTACCTTTAGAATAGAATTTGATGGCCGATTTATATTAAATTAGATGTGCAAATTAATTGAAACAAAACGAATAATTCCGTTATTATTTACTTTTTTTTCGTATTTTTCCAATGAAACATGACCCATTGCACATGTTAGTACTTCGGATGTCCATCCCACAGAGTCATTCCTTGCAGATTGACCACAGATTCTCGACTGGATTTAAATCAGGAGAGTTTTTTTATTCAGTCTATAGTACTTTGATTTGCTCCCTGGTAAGGCTTGCCAGTGTGTTCGTGCAGCGTTACAAATTTTCGTCCGCTTCCTTGGAGCATCATGCATCGTAGACAATAGCAGTAGGACAACTAATCGACAGTCGAGACAATAGTGTCTGGGGGTTATAAATATCTGATGCATTCACGAATGACGCAATATTTCTCAAGGCCAAACAAATTTCATCATGCACCCCGAAAATAGATTCATATTACTGCAAACCACTGCAAATGAATTAATCCGAGGAAAAAAATAGAAATCGATTACACCCTGTCACTCCAGTTGGGTCTAAAACTAACCGTAGGTGAAAAAAAGGAAACGAAAGCGGTTGTTTCAAATAATTTGAACAGAGGTCTATTATAATAATTTACATTGTTCGAACTACTGTCTTCATCTTTATTGTTATCTTCATGGCATTTCGTCCGTTGTACGATCCGGCCTTCTTTGGGTGATTGGAATTTCGAACTGAACAATTTATTTCGCCCACTGGGGTAGATTGTTCTAGTTCCACATGCTGTGTCTTTTCTGGATGTCTCATTTATCTCCCTTTAACATAACTCTCCAAGTTTTTTTTTGTTCATCACTGGCGTAGCCAGGTATTGAACTCACTCTGGGCCAGGTCACTGGATCCAACCAACGCTTTTATCCACTGGGACATGTGTCCTTTCATGGGCTTTGCAGGCTTCTTGGTAACAAAATTAGCCGAGGCAATGAGAGTAAAATTTAGAAACATCCCCCCCGGCACACACACATACATATGAATAACCGCTTAACTTAATTTACTCTAGTTTCCACTTGGGAATATTTATCTTCAAGATGACTTGACGTTACAATGTACACGTATCTTATATCTATAATTCTCAAAATGTATGTATGTATGTGTGTGTGTGTGTGTGTGTGTGTGTGTGTGTGTGTGTGTGTGTGTGTGTGTGTGTGTGTGTGTGTGTGATCGGATGTTGTTTATGCATTTCCATAGTTTCATTTTGATGAATTTTTTTTTGTTTGATAGATAATTCTTCAATGCCGGTTTTGAATCCAAATTGTTGAGACGATGGCTCTCCACTACTTCCTGTCCATTATAACTCTCAGCAACGTTTTACTATTTACTATATGTTTTTGGATATATATATTTCATAAAATCTTTAAAAAAATAGTTTAAATTATTACAATAATATTATTTATTATTATACAGTTCCCTTTTCAGGGCCACCACGATTCAAATTGTTACCCCCCCCATTTAGGGATGTTCTCATTTGCACCCAAATGTTGTTACTAATATTGATTTTCGGGTGGGTTAAACTGTTCTAATTGAACGGCAAAAATTCCCAGTAATGAAAGACCCGGTCAAAGACAGGTTATACTGCTAGTTTTTAAATAAATGCTTTTGAATGAAACCCGGAGATGGAATTAAAATAAATGTGTTGGAATCATGAACTTCTTCGTTGCTTACGTAACTCAGTATTTTCAGTTGCTCCGATAAAGTTAGCGAATGAATTCATTTCTTTTGCTTTTCTTCACAAGTTCTATCAAATTTGCTGTTCTTGCTACAAGGGTTAACTAGAACGCTGATGGAAACGTAAAGTGACTTTCGGTGGCACCGGTAGAGTCGATTATGCTTTTGCCGCGGGATCATGGGTATCTATTGCTGACAGAGTTTAAGCAATTGTGCCAGTGTTTGAAGAGTCGAGTTCCGAGTCCGATTGATGCAGAATGGGAAAGAAAGAGATAACAGGGGTAGGAGATATATGTAAGGTTGTTGGAAATAAAAGAGGGGGAAATAAAGAAAAGACTAAAATATTAGGAGAAATAAGAAAATGGAAGAAAGAATACAAGAGAATAAAAGATGCAAGAAATATAAACGCGTGTACACACGAATGAGCAAAGCAACAAATGTAAAATAGAAAAATAATGAAAACAAACAAAATAAAATAAGAGAAAAAAAAATTGGGTTAAAAGAAAAAGTGCCGAGAAAATAAATTTCAAACAAGAATGTCACATGAAAATACTTTTATGTAGGAAAGTGAAAAGGAAGAAATTACTACGAAATCTAAAGAAAAAAAAGAAAGATGAAATCCTGCAAAAATAGTTCAGAAAAGGGTAGAACGAAAAACAAAGAAAAAGAGAAAAATGAAAGTAAAACGCTAGAATGAAAGTTGAAAAGTATATTTAGAATAAAATGTAAAAGAGAAATGCTACAATGAATGATAAAACGAGAGTAGAATGAAAGATATATAAAAAGAAAGCGTAGAATGCAAGCCAAAATGAAAGGGGGGTGGGGTGCAAATAAAAAGAACAGACTGGATTAATAAGAAAAAAAGAAGGTAATGATGAAATTTTTTTTCTCTGTTAAGAAAAAATAAAGAAGCAAATTAAAACTGATTTCCAAGAAATCGAAAGAATTTGATAAAATAAACGCAAAACAGAATAAGTATACCGTCAAAAAACGTAAAAGCGGAAATAAGCGAGTCTTGACAGAAATAAATGTATTTTAACGTCAACAAATTACAAAAAAAAAAAAATAAAATAAATAAATAAAAAATAAACGGAAAATGAAAAGAAAGAAAATATAGTTGAATGATAGAAAAGAATGAAAACGGGAGAAAAGCGAGTAAATAATACGAAAATACGGTAAGAATGTCGAATGAGGCGGGAGGATGAGAAAAATACTGTAAAGAAAAGAATTAAATTTAAAATAGAATAAAAACTAGAGAGAAAGAGGAAGAAGCTGAGATAAAAGAAAAAGCGTAAGATAAACCATAAAAAAAAGAAGAAAGAAAGACATAGGTAAAGAAAAAATCGCTGGCAGACACGTATCGATCCGTGGCTTAGGGCGGTAAGCCGAACATCCAATCGGTGACTCTCAGTTGGATGCCCCATGTGACACGCTTTTGTCCGGTGGCAATTTACGTCACACTGTTTTTCGTAATCTTTTGCTTCAACGCAGAGCAAAGTCTTAACGTGAGTTTGTGCCAGGCGCTAGTTCAACAGAAAAGCTATCAAACTCGAGGTCACCAGATCTACTGTTCAACTGCTGATTGAAGTACCAGATCAGATGAAAATTGTTAGACGTTATTCAGATATCAGAAGCATTTTTTTTTTTCAGAAAATTATATTCCCGGTCATAATAATTTTATAATATCTACGAGTGATTATTTGGTCAAATTTTGTTAAGTTGGTTAGGCCAAAACTTTTCAACACACACTCATTTATCGAAGCACTTTTAAGGCAATTATACAGTTTCAGCGCTGCAGATTGTATGCATAGAAGGTAAAATAATCTGACTTTTATTTGTTGTAAATTAAAAGTAAAAAGAGCTATCTTTATAGGTCACCATGGGATTTATAAATTCAAAATGAGAACGCCTTAAATAAAATTTATTATTGGCTCGTAGTTATGTATTTTGTCAATTAATATATTGGTTCACTTATCTTTTTACTGATAGTTCACCCAATAAAAGGCCCAAGTGACATTTAAGCTAGAGGTTTACTGAGTGAGATTGTAAAAGAGAGGAAGTAACGGATTATTATGAGAACGAGTAAAAATGTAGAACTTAAAGAGACCAAGATTGTAGTTGTCAGAAAAACATTCAATCGGCAGTTTGTTCCACAAAGAAACAATTCTGGATAAGAACCTATCTGAGTTGAACTTGCTTTATATTGAATGAGCACGAAGATAATGGGGGGTGGTTTGTTACCATGAACATGGCATAGCGGATACTAGCTACGAAGGTCTGAGCTTGTGGCACTAAGGAATGAAGCTGGACTGAATATCTGCCATTGTAACAGCGATAGAGTAGCAAAAGTTCGGCGATATTTCGTCTGTGGGATAAGGGTTGCAGAGTGGAGAATAATTCATCACCAACAAGGCCGCGTAAGCGCTTTTGTACTTTGGCGAGGTTGGATAGTGGTGACTGGGTAGCATCAGTTCAAATACAGCAGCAATAATTCATTCTGCGTCTGATCTGACTCTTGTAAAGAGAGAGAGAGAGAGAGAGAGAGAGAGAGAGAGAGAGAGAGAGAGAGAGAGAGAGAGAGAAAGAGAGAGAGATAATCGCCGTGGGAGCCAGGTATTTTTTGGAGCGATACAAGAAACTGACCATTCTTTCAGCATTTTTTTGTGATGGCATTGAATATACGCGTTCCATATTCGATATTATACTATGTATAATTTAATACCTATATCCGAGTGGTGTGAAAAAATTCCGGATAGTGCAATTTGTAAATATGCTTAAACAAATTGGTATCGGAGAAAAAAATCATTAAAAAACGAAAATAATAACATCCGTGTCGATTGAAACAAATCACACAACACCGCAGTGTCTAGTCAAAAGACAAAAAAACGCCGATCGAATAAAATAAGAAAAAACGTGAAAGTGCTCAATACACTAAGTATAAAAAACCTAGTGAGGCAGGATCTACCTACCAAGGTTTCACCTAACGAATCTTCAGGGTAAAGAGGGTAGGTCAAAGTGACCTCTTTATTGGTAAAAACAACCACCATGCACTAAAATTAGCATAAAACCATAAAAGCTAAAAGGATAAAATAAGCATAAAATGACCAGTAAAAAACCTTATTCTTTTAAACCAGTAACCAAGCTTTCTTATACCTGCACCCGTTGAGCAGAGAAAACGTACTTGATAAGTTTGAACTAATTGATGCAGAGGAGCAAGCCCCACAATGACAAAGAGAAATCATAAAGGAAACTGTGGAGAATCATAATCGTTGATGTTCTGAAGAGTCATGACACACGTCTACATGCATAATGACAGCGACACATACAAATATTGTTTATGGTAATCCAGCCAGTACCATACAAGTAATAAGTATTGTTCATTTTACAGTTGTATTAAGATTAAAAACAATCTTATATATAACGTACAGTGTATGTGTGTTTGTGCGTGTGTGTATGTCCAAGCAACTCCCCGCTTCCACTGGTTCGGAGCTCATTCAAAAGCCCTTGAAAACTTAGGCGCAGGGAACAATTTTCGTTGAGCTCAGATTCAGGGTTGTCCGATTATTGTACGTTAAAAATATATATTAATATATTATACTATCCATATATCGTTGCTTTCATGGTTCAAGGAGAATAACTCTTATTTACCTTTTGTATCCAAAATTGCAGTGCACATTTTATTATAAACTAGTTTAAAAGCCGCCTTATCGGGCGGCATTTAAGCTAGCTCCCGTGGAGGACTCTTGGTTTGGCCATCATCGCAATAGCTAGGGAGGAGTAGATGCGATAGGCAATAATAAACTACAGAAGAACTCTGCATTTCAGTATTGAATTAATGTTTAAACTTACCTTTTAAAAGGTCAACGATAATTCTTCTGCTGCCACTTAATTTCAAGACGATTTGATGTATGTAGATCCTTATTTTCCGTACAAACAATTATTTTTATTTCATGGGTGACAAAACAGGGGACGATTTATAAGATAAAATTAATATAGTGTAAAGATGGGTAAATAGAAATGTTCATTTAAAATTTTTGTTTCAAAGATTTCAAGTAGTGAATATGTCTTACTTTGCAAAGCGATAGCGAGCGAACGAAATCTGCTAGTTGATTATAAATGTCATGCCTTCATTACTTGTAATTTATTTATTATGAACAATGCCAAACACCAATTGTAGACCAAATAAAAATTTTCAAAATAATATTAGATTGATATAGTTCTTGTTCTTGTTCTTGTTCTTGTTGTTCTTGTTCTTGTTGTTCTTGTTTTTGTTCTTCTTCTTCTTCTTCTTCTTCTTCTTCTTCTTCTTCTTCTTCTTCTTCTTCTTCTTCTTCTTCTTCTTCTTCTTCTACGTGCTGTGTCCCTTCAGGACGTTGGCGAGCATGTCTATCCACAATTTCCTGTCTTTTGTAGTTCTAAATAAATTTGATCTTTTTGTTATATCTCTTAACCTCTGTTCTGCCATCCATTACACGAACTCATTATTATTCTATGTACTGTAGCCTTTCCGTACGTTGGCGATCATGGTTCTCCACACTTTCCTGTCGTTTGTAGCTCTTAATAAATTTTGTTTTTTTTGTTATCTCTCCTAAAACTTATTTCGACATCCATTTACTCATGCTCGTCCTGCGTTTTCTATATGCCGTGTCCCTTTAGGACGTTGGCGATCACGGCTCTTCACGCTTTCTTTCATTTGTAGTTCTTAATAAATTTTGTTATCTTTCCTAAACTGCCATCCATTTACTTATGCTCGCTAGGTAGGTTACGCATATTTTTTCTCTGTCCCACTTGCCTTCAATCTGTCCAATTTTCCAAGGCCCTCTTTAAAGTAAAAGAAGTGCGAATAATACAATACAGTACGCTTAAAAAGCATCATCAGGCACATCTTTTCTCTTTAGAACAAACAGCTTGCCCGAAAAAAAAATGAGAATTATTGAAGAGGTTAACTGAAGTAATTTGAAGACGACAACAAAACAAAACAAAAAAAAAAACGGAACATTTTTGTAATACATGTAGTATTAAGATGAACACTTTCAATTTCAGAATAAAATATATTTCACAAAAGCCACACACACACACACACACACACACACACACACACACACACACACACACACACACACACACACACAAATATATAGGCTGCGATGGTTAAATTGTCGCTATTTTATATTTTTAATTTTGTTCATGGCGCGTTGTTTGTTTTTGATTTTGTCGACTGCACAGTAATATAGGGTGAGTTGGGGTCTGTCTGTGAGAAAAAGGCCACCATGACACAATTCACTCCGCTAGGAATTTGGAAACGGCATGCTGAACTGCCGGGCATTCATACCGAAAACTCTACTACGAACATTTCAGAGTGTTTGGGTGTCAATCCGAGGACAGTGCAGAGGCACAGAAAAGCGTTGAATGAGTCTAATGGTGATTAAAGTGTTTGGTGATCACTAGTTATGCCTCTATTCATATTCTCACATGGCCTCAGGGTTCAACACGAAGTGTCTTGAGGAGGTAGTGATGCCCTGAGTCAAGAGGGTGGCTGCTGGAAGACGACGCTATGTCTGGCAACAGACTCCGCACCATGCCACAGAAGCAGGAGAATCCAGTCATGGCTGTCAGACAATTTCTGCAACCACATCACTCCTTACATCTGGCCACCTAACTACACAGACTACAGTCCACTTGATTATTATGTGTGGGGCGCAGTTGAGCGAGAGACCAATAAAACGCCTTGTAACACCAAAGTTGAACTGAAGGCAAATATTATGTCAACATTCACCGACTTAAACAAGGAGCCTGTTCAGAAGAGATGCAGAAGATTCCGAAGTCGTCTGGAGGCCGTGGTTGAGCGTTTATTGAATAAATTGACTCTTTAGTATTTCAAGATTTTTTTGTGTAATTTTGGTAAATATAACTGTTAAAATGAGATGTCAGAGTTATTTTCATTCTTGCGTCATTTAGACGACAATTTATCCATCGCATACCAAATGAACATTGAGGTCAACACTGAGCGATGTCAGTCTGTGTTTCATGCTTGAAGATTGCGTTCAAGCTTGAACCAGACTGTCGCCGCTTGATGTTGACCTCAGTGCCCACTTTTATATTTACGTACGATCTACCTCTGATACTGAAAATGTTATCCATAAATATAGCGTACATTAGAACAATCTATCTATCTATCTATCTATCTATCTATCTATCTATCTATCTATATATATATATATATATATATATATATATATATATATATATATATCAATAATGTAGTGCGTGTTCAATTTATATAACGTAAATCATTCATACGAAAAACAAATAATGAAGTTAATTATATGGAAAGAATCACTCTCGCAAACAATATTTAATAATAAAATACAATCAAGCTCGAATCCGTTAATGAATGGTATGATCCTTGTTTATAAATTCCGGTTTTATCAGGTCTTATTTTTGCTACTAGCGCGGCTTTCAGTCGTTTCATCCGACCATCATCAGGTAGAATATATATATATATATATATATATATATATATATGGACATGCCCCTGAAAAAAAAAATTTCGGTTTAGATCTCAGGGAGAAAAGTGAATTTGTAAACAGTGACTATTACTGCTGTTGATGCAAGACTCTTCGTTATGGCTTGAAGCAATCGGATGTACAGTCACACTGATGAGCTGTGAAACAGCGGAACAGTCTTCGGTGGATGATAATACACACACACACACACACACACACACACACACAAACACACACACACACATAAACATATATATATATATATATATATATATGGATAAAGCTGTTTATAATCGTTATAATACTACCAGTGTTTCAAAATAAATGCTGTTTTGCAACTACTTGGACGACATCAAATCTAGAACAAGTTTATGTAATTGCAATGCCCAATTTAGTTATCATAAATTATGTCATAACATACCACAGCTTTGTGGTTAAGAGGCTTAGTTTACAGAAGGAATAATATGCGTTCGTTTTTTTAGGTGGGTACATATGGATCAGCTTCTTTTAACATTATTCAGGTAAAGATATCACGCCGCAAAAAAATCCCTGAGAAAAAAATCAAACTGTGACCCTTTCGAACAAACACCACGGGACTTAATCCTTAGAGCTGACAGTGTTCGAATTCCAGTCGAGTTCATCATATTCACTTACGCGCAAATACCTATTCATACGAACCTATCCTAAAAATCTTGTCGGCATTAAATAACACATTGAGGTTGATATGCCGTAAAACAAAATAAACGAAATCAAACTAAACCAAAGAATACATATTCTATTCATACGAACCTATCCTAAAAATCTTGTCGGCATTAAATAACACATTGAGGTTGATATGCCGTAAAACAAAATAAACGAAACCAAACTAAACCAAAGAATACATATTCTATTCATACGAACCTATCCTAAAAATCTTGTCGGCATCAAATAACACATTGAGGTTGATATGCCGTAAAACAAAATAAACGAAATCAAACTAAACCAAAGAATACATATTATATTCATGCGAACCTATTCTAAACATCCTGTCGGCATTAAATAACTCATTGAGGTTGATGTGCCGTAAAACAAAATAAACGAAATCAAACTAAACCAAAGAATACATATTCTATTCATCTGAACCTATCCTAAAAATCTTGTCGGTATTAAATAACCCATTATGGTAGATATGTCGTAAAACAAACCAAACCAGTGAAACCAACGGGTAATCACGTGATCATCAAGGGCCTCTTAAGCCACCAGTAATTTTTCCATATCAAAAGGGAAATAATTCAGAGAAAGATACACTCTCTAATATCTTTAAAACAATGAACAAAAATTTTATGCGGAGACACAGACATATATCAACGAGAGAGGTTTCGTCTGCTAAGGAATAATTACTCCACGTGTATAATATCTCGGAAACAACTAGCAGACGTACGGATTTAAAAAAAGAAAAGCAGCCAATCGAAATATGGTTACGCCACTGCATATCAGAAAAGTAGCGGATAAGTTCCAGGGCATCTGCGTCCCGTACAACAGATTCTTCAAACGTAGGCTACATTCTACACAAATACTTAACCTTGCTTACAATACTTGCCAAACGATGAAAACCTTCGAAAAAACAAAACGAATAAAACTGTCCAACGATATATATGTCCAGTTGTATTGGGAAACAAAATGTCGAGTCGCCCATAAAAAGATAAGAATTATCGAAAAGCTGTAATCTGTAGAAATAACTTTAAAACCTGATTTTGCATGGGGGAAAAGAATGGGTACCTAAACGGAACAAAAATATAATATATATTGTCAATATTTGTCAATAGACAAAGAACAACTTTGAGCAATCAGAAATTTGATTGACTTTGCGCACATGTTAGATGAAACTATCCAATCAGTAAGTCACGTATAGATTTTAACAGCATGTGCAGCGAATGATTAAAAAAAAAAAAAAGAACAGATAGTGAAATTTCGGATTTCAAAAACTACGAAGTATCTTTTGAAACATAATCTAAAGACAGGAATGCTGGGGAAAACCGCTTGGTACGCAGGAACGTCATGAGTTCAGCACATATGTCAGACAGGCAACTATCTGTGGGAGGACATGTAGACGGTTGCGAATAGGACAGTGTCAACAATGTTGTGACTATAGCAATGAAGACGAGGACACTAGTCAAAATAGATTAGTGTATAATCCTGTCTGAATTTCTGGGATGAGGTATTATCATTATTTACATTATTTACATGCACTCTAGTGTCCTCATCTTCGTTGCTATTATCACAATGTGTCGGCTGTTGTTCCCTCCGGCCTTCATCAGATACACGGATCGACAAGTACCTGATGAAGGTCGGAGGGCATAACGGTCGAAACGTTGGGATAAATAATAAAAACAGAGCTACGTCTATCAAATTCAACATTGAAATTATGAGACCTAGCTTCCAATCTAGTACTGCGCTTAAATTCTTGAAGTCGGGGTTATTAAAAAGAAAAGCTCATCAGAACAATTACCATGGAAGCTACGTTACGGCGGTGGGAAAGTGAAGCGGAGATGCCAGGTCAGGACCGATAACATTGCAGATTCTTTTGTATTCTGTCAAGTGTATCTAGTTACAATAGATTCTGGCGAGAAAATTGCCTAGCACAACACAGTGACTATATTTTCCTTTGTTTTAATCTATTATTTACGTTATAATTGTTTTCTATTATACCACAGTAAAAAAAAAAATCTTGTCTAAATCGCTGTCTTCAGTGAACAGCAAAAAGAAAGGCATTAACCTTGCTGTTCCTATACTTTTGGAAGGGACTGCATGCATGCATGCATGCATGCATCTATCTATCTATCTATCTATCTATCTATCTATCTATCTATTCGAATGTTTATTTGTACATATATATGCGAAAATGCACACACGCATGCATATATAAAATAAACTGCAAATTCTGTCTGTGTGTCTGAAACCCATTTAATTCGGGTCACCCTTGTTCTACATAGACATATTATATCTTTTCGGAATCAGGATGACCCCAGGATTGAAAAGTAACACAAAAAATTTGTGAATTTAAAAATGATTGTTTTAAATTCAGTTGAAAATATCGCGTTTGGCATTAATTGGACTATCGGCTTGATGTGCGTCGTGTGACCAACGGTACCCACATTGAATATCTTTGAACATTCCATGTAAAACTTGATATTACATTCTTTCAGAATATATCAGGCGCGTTTTTATATCCTTAATAGTTTTCGAGATATTCAATGTCAAACTGTTCCCAAGACTTTTGAACACCCTGTATTTAAATCAAAATGAAACCATTTACTGAAACTACGCCATTGGAAGTAGTTAGGTATCGCCGCGGACTTTCGAAAAAAAAAGAAAGAAAAAAAAAAGAAAGATAATAACCGAAAAATCCATTTTAAATGATTTCACTGACTTCTTTGAATTTAAATTTCGGTTCTGTTTGAAAGATAATGACCTAAAGCGAATCCAAATTCAAAGAAAAATTAATTTCCGTACATAAATAAATATTTTAAACATTTTTAAAGCATTGTCACGTTTTTTCGTCGCTCAACGAACCGCCACTGTATACGAAAAATTAAACTTAAAATTCTCTTTAAAATCCAATATTTGACACAGAGATGTGTTCTGAAGTCTATTAGTAAATTTAAATATTACATAACTGAATTTTCTAAAAGTAATGCTTACCTTTTACTTAAAACGAAATGAAAATCATGTTTCGTTTATGCAAAGAAGCCTGTGAGGTAAAAAAATACAATAAAAATACTGTAATTCCACCCTGTCTCAAAAAGCGCGCGAAAGAGTATAAGTAATACAGAAAATCAGCGGTGTAATTATCAAGACTTTTTTTTATTTTTGTTTAAAAATACATTTTCTTTATATAACCATTAGTTTAAGAATAAAACTTTTTATTCTATACGCTTTTATAAACTTAGTATATTTAATAAGTTTGAAAGCATTATACAAGAATCTGTAGATAAATGCAGGAAAACTGAGAGACGCGAACCCCCCCCCAAATAACAGCCTTACAGATGGATCAGAAAACAGTGCTTTCAAGATACATAAACTGACTGAACAGCAGATATGAGATTAATATCATAATACTCTTCCGATATTGAATAATAGTCAGGAAAAGACAGATATAAGAGTTATGTCCTTTTTGTACCTCCATATCAAAAATATTCTAACAGTTGTTAAAAGGGAAAAAATAAAATAAAATATTTATTTAAAAAAGGTTCACACTCTAAAATAGCACTTCAGGCATGTCTCTATTTAATAAAAGAAATTCTTGTGACGAATAGCAACGGGATGAATTTCAAAATCGGACTGAAAAATTACAAATAATTAAAAAAAAAATACTAAGTGCGGATTTTTCTATTCAATTTGCAAGAAAATATCGTGTTTTATTAAACTATGTAAACACCAAATGTTAAAAAAAATTTTTTTGGGGGTTTTATTGAATTATTTTTGGTAAGATACGGCACGGTATTCCATATGTTCACACTTGATATTGCATAATCATATTTCAGTAAAAATACTGAAATATGATTTTTCTCTACATTAATATAGAAAATTTGACGAACACCCTGAAATTAAAAAGAACACTCTAGATATCGAAAACATTCACTCATTAATAAATAAGTACTGAAAATTTCGTTTGATTCCGATAATTCCCTGACATTTTTTAAAAACAGTGGGTAGCAACGTTTTGCTTTCATTTCGGAAAAATAAGCATCCATCTTATTTAAATGCAATTGTTGTTTGCGGAGAAAGAAGAGAAGCACGTTTAGTCATACTAGACGCAAAAACATATGTATAGTTAATGTATCTCACTTTTTTAGTCAATTTTTAATGCATTCATTATGTCACATACATACACACGTACACACAGTTTTTTGTTTTTTTCTACAGATAAAATCCCCAAAGGAAAGTAGGCATTAATTTAAATACACATTGCATACACATCGTCCAACTATATGTACGCATGTATGTATTGTAGATTATATTCAAATATGTCTAAAAATGTTAAACATGTATACTTGAACGTGTATATATAAATTTGATTGCTGTTCTATCTCGGCAGAGGCACAGAGAAAGTCTTCGTCTGATGTGCATATATTTAAAAGCCTGAGTTCTCTTTTAAAAATAAAGATTCGTACAGCAGAAAGAACAATGGTAGCAGCAGAAGCAACAACAACAACAACAACAACAAAAAAACAAACAACAACAACGATTGTAGAATATCAGCGACAACAACAGCAAACAATAATAGTGTAGCGCCCGACATTTGGCTTAAGCAAGTGTGACAGGATCGTAAGTGAGACTCGTCATGGATACGCTGAACCAAGCACTTGGGAATACCAACGTAGGGTTAACATTGGAGGCATAATACGTGTGGCGCGATGGGGGCATGGCGAAAATGCTTCGCTGTCCTTATTTGTTACTATCTGTTTGTCAGCTGGGTGGCCTCAGGCTTGCAGATAGAGGAATGGGATTTAGGCGTGGGGAGGAAGAGAGAAAGAAAGAGAGAGAAAAGAAAATATATCAAACATTGGATCAGGGAGTAGTGAGCAACGCAACAAATGAAATCCTAAAACAAAAGTGACGGTTATAAACTTCATTTCGGGTTATTTTCAAATTATCCATCATCGTAATCGTCGGTGCGGCCATCATTAATCTTACTTTATTATTACTGAGTTTTCACACTAGTAGTAACAGGTGGTTTTCACTAGAGATCAAGTGACACCAAGTCTCTTTATTACTCTCTCCCTGACATCTACGGTATGCAGTCTGAATCGTCTCAGTTCTTACATAGATTTTTAATTCTTTACACGTATATTCATGAAATTTAAGACCGTTTATAATGCCTCAATGATTATGGGCAATATCTTCATTTTAATGCATCAGCAATTGTCGCATATGTCAAATACGTTCCAGAAACTGTATTATTATTATTATTATTATTATTATTATTATTATTATTATTATTATTATTATTATTATTAATTCTTCTATATATTAACAGCAGATGTCTGGTTGTTAGGGTTGAAATGACAAGGATTCTTCTCAATTTTTCAACACTTTTCTCAGTATCCTCACAGACACCAGCAACGCAATGGTCTAGTTAGTCTCAGCATTTCTAAAATTCTTATTCTATCTAAGCTTGCTCTCGTGTTTTTGGCAACGTTCCAGGTGAGCCAAATATTATAGGTACAGGCAAAACTTTCATGTTACACACTTTTCCTAACTTCCAGGCAAGGTATTTTCCTGGCAATTTTCCAATTCTTCACTTTTTTTTTTTCATTTTTATAGTCACATCCACAAGATGGCGGATCCGCCTTTCATTGTTAACAGCTATTAAATCCGATTTTTTCGTCTGGATGATGTGGTCAATTTTGACTTGAAAATCTTCCAGTATGCTATTCTTTTTGTTTTCTATGACAACCTCTTTGTTTTAACATTACTTGTTTGTATGCTAATGGAGAACTCTTTTCTTTTAGGCCGGTTTGATGCTTTCACTGATGATGTGGTTTATATCGTGTCTTTTCCTCTACAGAACTGACATTCGCTTTTTATTTTCTATTATTATTGTTATAACTCATGGCGTTTTCACACAAACAGTAAACTTGTGAATTACACAAGAGATCAAGTGACAACAGGTCCAGTACTCTTGTAGCTATTTTCATTAAGACTGTTATCTACATGAGCCTGTCGATGTTTTCCAATTTCTCTAGCCTTTTCCCCAGGCTTTTCGGGACCGTTCCCAACACTACAATAACGACTGGCATCAGTTTCATGATAATGACTGATCATTATTAGTATTATTATCGTTGTGTTCATTGAATTTTCGTAGTAAACTATTTGAGTAACTAGTGAAAAATGTGTAACGTGTCTTTGGAAATCAAAATAAGTCCTTTCAATATTCAATCACTCGCTAGTATTCTAATTGCTTTTAACAATGCTATCATATTGGTGGGGTCAGTTTTTCCTCGACTTTCCAATTCGTTCCGAATTTTCAGTAGAATTCCTAATACGCTAATAATAATGGCTAGGACGATCAATAATATGTTTTTTTTTTCTTAGTTTTCTTGCAAAATCTACGAGAATTAATTCTATTTTATTATGTTGGCCCATGAAGCGGATGTTGCAGGTATGACAATAGAAGCTTAAATAACCCGTAATGTTTTTTGACTTAATACACATATCAACTGAGCAGAACTCTGGCAAAGTGACGTCTGACATGAAAATTCATACGTGCCAGAGATGTGTCGTTGCGGAAATAAATTGCACCCATCGATATTTTTTGAATGCTTGCTGGATATTTATCAAGATTAAACTGTAGTTATGAGTATAGTTCGGCGGTGGGTAACTGAGATGTGTGTGTGTGTGTGTGTGTGTGTGTGTGTGTGTGTGTAACAAGTCACGTGCCGAGCGCGGTGTGTAGACCTTTGTTCGTCGCTGGCGAAAATGGTATAACCAACGGTGGTAACTACAGAGTGCGCTGAGTAAATTATCGCTATTTTATATTTTAAAATTAACGCATGCGCGTTGTTTGTTTGTGATTATGTCGACTGTACAGTATAGTAGGTTCAGTTGGGCATCGTCCGTGAGAAAAAGAGCCCCATGACGCGATCCACTGCACAAACAATTTAGAAACGGCATGCTGTACCGCTTTGCATTCGGACCGGAAGCTCCAATACGAACATTTCAGAGTGATGGATGTCAATCTGAAGATAGTCCAGAGGATTCGGAAAGAGTTGGATGAGTCTAATGGTGATTACGAAGCTACGGCAGCTGGGAAAACTCACACTGATCGTTCTGTTAAGAAAAGAACTCCCGAATATGTTGGTGCGGGCCTCTGAATCAACACGGGGGCCTATATCAAGAGGAGGTAGTGCTACTCTGGGTTAAGAGGTTGGTTGCTGGAAGATGCTATGTCTAGCAACTGGACTTTGCACCATGCGACACAAGCAGGAGAATACAGTCATGGCTGTCAGACAATTTTTGGCGACCAAAGCACCCTTTAGATCTGGCTACTTAACTCCGCAGACTTCAATCCCCTTGATTATTATGTGTGAGGCGTAGTTTGGCGAGAGACCAATAAAACTCACTGTAGCACCAAAGATGAACTGAAGCCAAGGATTATGGCAGCATTCACCAACTTAAACAAGGAGACCGTCCAGAAAAGTTGCAGAAGATTCCGAAGTCTTCTGAAAGAAGAGATTGAAGCCAATGGCGGTTATATTGAATAAATTTACTCTTTAGTTTTTCATGATATTTTAATGTAATTTTGGTAAATATATATGTTAAAATGAGTTGTCAGTATCATTTTCATTTTTTCGTAATTTAGATGACAATTTATCTATCGCACCCTGTATACTTTGTAGCTGAAACCTTTTTATTCAACGTATTATTTTTAACGCTGTATCTGTTGTATTTTCCGGAGAAGTGAACATGAACCATCACTTTCGCAGTGTTCCTCCAATGAAATCGACCTTTATTTTCAGTATTGTTTAAGAGCATTGATTCCCGATTTTGTCCTGCCGCTGTCCAATTGGTATCCAGACCACCACCTTAGCGCCATCATTCCACACCCATACGAAGACCATTCTTTCTTGTTATAGGTATGTGTGTGTGATGTATACATCATATATAAAGTACAGTGCATGTGTGTGTCTGTTTGTGCGTATGTGTTCAAACAACTCCTCTGGTCCCACTGGTCTGATTTCAATGATTTATATTTTTATTTATATATTCAAAAGCTCTAAAAAAGGCGCTAGCTTAAAAGCCGCCTTATCGGGCGGCATTTATGCTAGCTACCGTGGAGGACGCTTGGTTTGGCCATCATCACAATATCTAGGGAGGAGTAGATGCGATAGGCATCAATAAACAAAAGAACTCAAAATTGATCGCTGCATTTAAGTACTGAATTGATGTTTAACCTTTCCTTTTGAAAGTTCAACGATAATTCTTCTGCTGCCAATGTATTTAAAGACGATTTGATGTAGGTAGATCCTTATTTTCCGTACAAACTATTATTTTTATTTCGTGGTTGACAGAACAGGGGAGAATTTATAAGATAAAATACAGTGTCAAGATGGGAAAATAGAAATTAGAATTAGTAATACATACAACATTTGAAGAGTTAGAGAAACACAATAGCTAATTAAGTAAAACCTATATTATGGAATCTATGTGAATAAATACGAAATTGAAGCTCAATTCTCCAATGAAAAAAAAAAGCCCCAGATCTACTTTATAGCAATTTACACGCGATATCCAAATAGGACGAGACACAAAGTTTATTTTTAGGCGGTGACCCGAGCGCGTACACCCGGGACAGGAACAAAAATTCCCCTCAGTTTGCGCTGGCCTCGGTGCGTGCACCGATCCTTCTCTCTAGTACAATGAGAAGGCACGGCCTCGGGCAGCTGTTCTCCAGGGCCTGCACCTCGCAGTCTAATTGCGACTCTGTCCTTTGAGAGATTCTCCCCTGCGTGCACTATGCCTAAAGACAGAGACGCAGCTGAGAGATGATAAGTAGACGTGAAATTTGTATTTAATCAACCGCCCACAAGGTAAGGTTGTGACACAAGGTCTGTTTAATGTGGGGTGGACGAGTGCGTGCAACCGGGCAAGGAACAAAAATTCCCCGAGCCCCGCCCCCGCAACTGTCAGTTTCGTTGGCCTCGGTGCGTGCATCAATTTTTATCTCTAGTGCAATGAGAAGGTGCAGCCTCTGGCAGCTGTTCCCCAGGGTCGGCTTCTCTCAGTGTAATTTTCTTCAGCTGCGACTCTGTCCTCTGACGGAGTCGCCCCTGAGTGCATTATTCCCAAAGACAGAGACGCAACTTAGAGATAAGTAGACGTGAAATTACTCAAAAAGAGTAGATATTTACTCAACGCCCCACGAGGTCAGGTTGTGACACAAGGTCATATTTAATGTGGGGAGCCCGAGCGCGTACACCCGGGCAAGGAAGAAAAATTCCCCGAGCCCCCGCAACCGTCGGTGCGTGCTCCGATCCTTCTCTCTAGTGCAATGAGAAGGCGCTGCCTTGGGCAGATGTTCTCCAGGGCCGGCACCTCTCAGTATAATTTTCCTCAGTTGCGACTCTGTCCTTTGACGGAGTCGCCCCTGAGTGCACTCTGCTCAAAGACAGAGACGCAACTGAGAGATGATAGGTAGACGTGCAAATTACTCAAAAAGAGTAATTTACACGTTAAAAGTTCAGTATCTGTATTATATAGTATCTACTTCTTGGGAATATCATCTTCATGTTTAACTAATTTGCATATTGATTTTGAAAATGTCTATTTCATTAGCTGTCCTTCATTACTGTTGTTTTTTACGAGGATTGTTTTGATTTTCATATAAAAATAGTTCTGTTTAGGAATATCGTTTTATATAGTGCAGAGAAATGTTTGAAATTTGAATTTTACTTAGCATTCAACAAATTAGCATCTATTTGTAAAACTTTATTTTACATGCCAAAAGTTAGGCGGTGGGTAACTGAGATGTATGTGTAACAAGTCACGTTTCTGCCAATTTTTGAAGGAAATGTTCATTTAAAATTTTTGTTTCAAAGATTTCAAGGAGTGAATATATCTTACTTTGCGATAGGAGCGGGCCAAGCCTGCTTGTTGCATATAAAATATAAGAGGAGGCAATGGAAAGTATTTGGCTTGAATAATTTTTCAATTTTCTGTTGTTTTTTCGTGGAATTAAACAGGAACCATTACTTTTCGAAGCGCTCCTCGTAGTTATTTTCACCTTTCAATTTTACTCTGTGGTTTGTTGGACATTTACAATTTATTCTTCCTTATTTGCAATAACTGGATTTGGTCTACTGTCCTGGAATGGATCGATTGTTTCTCAAAATCTCCGAGAATTTTGTTTATGGTTCTTCAAGACAATTTCCTGTGTGGGCATGCACCAGTGGATTGCATGGTTATATTTCAGTCGTTTGCATAGTTCCCAGTATTTCCCCATTCCCTCACAATCATATCTAATTTGTACGTGCAATATTTGCTATTATATGATTGATGTTCTCATGTCTGTTTCCGTATAGGCTACCTCAAGTATTTTCTTGTGTTCTGTATATCTGTCTATATATCTGAGATGAAGTATGATGATTACTTACATAATTTACATTATTCGGACTTTTATCCTCATCAACATTGCCATATTCACAACATTTCGGCAACTGTACGCTATGGCCTTCTTCAGGTGATTGGAATTTCGAACCGAACCCTTTATTTCGTCCAACGGGGTAGATTGTTCTAGTTCCACGTGCCATGCTTATTCCAAACGTCTCAGTTATTTCCGTTTAACTCAACTCTCCAATTTTTTGTTCCCCCACTACTGTAGCCTCGTATTGAACTCACAACTCTTTGGGTCTAGTCACTGAATCTAACCAACGCTTTTATCCACTAGGTCATGTGACTAGACCCAAAGAGTTGTGAGACATCCGGAAGAGGCATGGTACGGGGAACTAGAACAATCTACCTAGATGGACGAAATAAAGGGTTCGATCGAAATTACAATAATCTGAAGAAGACCGGAGCATACAACGGCCGAAACGATGTGAATATGGCGATGAAGATGAGGATAATACTCCGAATAATGTAAATAATGTATGTGTTCTGTATATATTGAGCTTTTTTATATAACTGGAATTCGTCTGGGTTGTCACTGATTGAGATACCATTTCTCTCTACAAATGTCCTCCGCATAGTCATAACTAAATTGTCTCGTTTGCATTTCTTTTTGTTTGTCATTTCGAATATATGTGAATGTTTTTTTTTCCATTATTGCTTTCTGAATTTGTAATATTCTTTATCAAATGTTAGGAACCTATTGATTTACCTTCTTTGTGACTGGTTTCCTCTTCTGAGTGACGTGTCGCTTCGATACATGGCAATCAAAGCTCTCCACAACGTCTTATCCTTTGCAGCTCTTAGCAGTGCTTGTCTTTTTACTATCCCTCTTCTTCGCTGTGTTGCCATTTATTTGCAGAGCCTCGTTAGGTCGGTTACGCACCTTTTCCCACTGGCCTTCAATAAGCCCTGTGCTTGCCAAATTTTCCGAGCCTTCTTTCCTCATTATGTGCATGAGATATTTTAAATCACATTTTGGTTCTAAGTATAAGGTTAAGTTTTGTTTCGATTTTCCTTAAAAAATCCTCGTTACTCATTTCGACCATGGTATTCTCAACATGCTTCTGTAGAACAATATGTCTTTTGGTGCAAGTGTCTTCTTCGGCTCCAAGTAAATTGTCCAGTATCCACTGCTATATAGGGGAAATGATATTATATAACACTCTTTTCTGTGTTGCTAGTGAAATTTTCATGTTTCTTAATACATCGTTTAGCTTTTGGAAGGCATTTTTGTTGTCTCAATCCATTTTCGAAACACAGTGTCACATATTCCGTTCTCTCTTTGAATCTACTAAGGAAAATTCATTCATAAGAGCTCACACTGATACATCTATTAGCACATATACAAAATATGTGAGAAAGGTAGCCTATATATATATACACGAGGGTCATTCAATAAATAAGGTGAATTTTTCGGTATAAGGACTTCTAATACAGATAGAAGCTTACTCTTTTTTATTTTTTTGTTTTACTTCTTTTTCACATGGATTTAATTTATGAAGAAAAAATTATTACTAGCAATAAATTTTTGAAGGAAAAATTATTATTAGCAATACTTAAAAGAAAAAAATATTACCAACTATACATTTTTTGAAAAAAATATTACCAGCCATACATGTTTTGAAAAAAAATATTACCAGAAATAGATTTTTGAAGGAAAAATGTATTACCAGCAATTCATTTTTTGAAAAAAATATTACCAGCAATAAAAATTTTGACGGCATTAAATAAAAAACTTTTAACGTTATAAATGTTTTTTTTTAACGTTGTAACAAGATGTACAGTTTTGAACGCTGAAATCTTACTATTTGTTCTTTAACATTTATATATAATTAAAATATGTTATTATTAAGAGGAAAGATCAAAATTTATTTTAATTATTTAAAACGTTTTTTAACTTACAAGACTCAATAAAACAAAGATATTATTTAATTTCAAATACTTTTATTTGCTTTTAGTTGTTTTTATGAATATGTACATATTTTCTGAAAGCAAAAAATCTTTTCGATGAAAAATGAATTTTTAATACAATTATTTGTTATTTCTTTAATTATACTAGATTTTTACGTTTAAGTTGTTAAAATATTATAAAATTAGTTAAAAGCCGCACCCACTTTCGTAAGTGTCCTTATGAGATAGATCTTTTTTAGCGCGTTGTAAATTGTATCGTTTTGACTAATCAGAAGACCCACAGTAATTAAGAAATGTAATTTTGTGTTTATAATCTGGCTGTAATTATAAAGTACGGATGACCAACCAGAATACAATTAAGTTGCGTTATTTGAGTTAAGCATTGTTCTTCGCTGTTAAGGCCTTTACTTTTGCGAAACACGTGTGGAGAAGTTAATTTGATTTTTCAATTTCATCTGATAAGGGTACGTACAAGTATCAGTATCATCTTATGAAATATGATCTTATTTTTATATTAATCTTAGTTATGACATTTTTTCCATAAATGAAATATCAAAATTAATAATAAAATGAATGGAAATACAAATAACACAGTAAAATGTAGTAAATGTACATAAAATTATAGTATTTTATGTACACTTCTGATAAAATTTCATAAGAAAGGTGCCTATAAATCAATTAGATACCTTTCTTATGAAATTTAATCTCACTCTTAACAGTCTTATTTTAATTTCTTTATAATATATTTTCCATAAAGCATCGTAAATGTATAGGTAAAAGCTAAGTACAAAAAACAAAAAAATAAATTAGAGTGATGAAAGTTTTCCTTAAAAATAATGAAGTAAATAATTTGTTCACTTAAATCTAAATAATTTCACTTTTCTCCTTCCGTAGAACAAATTATCCTCACGTAATCCGTCAATATGTCATACATCACCTGTCAGGTGACGGGAAAGGTTATGACCTACTTTGTTTTATTTTCAAATTACATCTTTTCGGCGCAGAAGCTAAGTTAAGCTTGGTTTAAAATATTTTAAATAAACATTATAATTTCTGATTTTCTTAAAATAAGTTTTGAAAAAATGATAATTGATTTTCAAAATAATTTCAAACTGAGATTTTCATTTGTTTTATAAAATGGGAAAAAAATGGTTGCCATGATCGATTATCTGTCAATTTTGCTGACTAAAAAAAAAAACAAGATTTTTAACGAAAATTTCGGACGTGCTAGGAACGATTAAAAAATGTAAAAAAATACCACAAAAATACTTCGATCTTTCCTCTTAATAATGACATAAACATTTAGACGCTAAAATTTTGTTTTCGTCAAGTTTGGCGTCTTTTTCATCATGCTATGCTCTTTTTTTTAGCGATCTCGTGGAGGTACCTATAAGCTAACAGCAACTGGTATAGGTGAAGGTGAATTTTTGCGTATTTATTCTTTTGAATAATGACGCCAGTGACCTAGAGGGCTCAATTCATGGAAGAGCTTTACATTATCAGCAGTAGTAGTCACTGTTTAAAAATTTACGTTTTCTCCCAGAGTACTCGACCAAAATTAAATTTTTCGGGGCGTATATACATATATATATATATATATATATATATATATGTTTGTATGTATGTATGGCAAAACAAAATCTGTGTATAAGCGCTTTCGTTCTTAAGAGAAATTAACGTTTCTATCGTGATATTCGTGATGGTATTTATGAATCGGAAAATATTTGTAATAAACTACACATATTTATGTGCTCGCGCGTACACACACATGCATATATATAGAGAGAGGGAGAGAGAGAGAGGGAGACAGAGGGAGGGAGGATATATCTGGTTAATGTGTGGTTCTGTCTGATATCTGATACAAACAGATTGCAAATGTTTGATGTATATGTTTTTATAGTCCAAAATGGCAGGCCTGTATCTCTAGTGTGCGCATCACTCTTGATAGAGAGATAAAATTCTTTTATCGCGCTCAATTGACCCTTTCCTCACCATTAAACGTTCTGATAGGCAGTTGACAACAAGGACAAGGGGCACGAAACGAAATATGTAAGGAATACGTCAAAAGTATTTTGGGTACAATTATTTTAATATCTACTCTGTAAGCGTATTTTTTTTTTGTTAACCGATATCGCTGAACAGACGAGCAACTGTTTTGTTGAATTAAAAAATGTGATCGTGTGAAATAGTCTTTTATTGCCAGAGCAGAAGTCCCCGACTACCGGGCCGCGGACAGATACTGTCCCGTGGATCCTTTGCTAACGGGACGTAAAGAGATAATTAACTTGTTTAAAATTATATAACAAATAAATCGAATATTGGACTTTAATTTAATATCTAACCAGGACTATTTATGATAAATGTAAATACACTATACATTAAAGGGGTGCAGAATTAATTTAGACTCGGAACTAATTTCAAATCGGAACTAAGTCTTAGGGTCAGGGTTTTTAAATCGAGTTGAAATTTGTTCCGATTTGAATTTAGTCTATTTTTACTTATCTATCATAATTGGAGGTACATTTTACAATTAATATATATTTTATTTATTTGTAATAATTTTCAAATAATTTGCTAATCCCAACTAATTTCTAAATTCTATACTAAATCTACATTATATTGAGTTGATATTGATGTGATAAATGTCTAATAGGGATTGATTCAGGGAAATTAAGGACGCAAGGGTGCGACCGGGCCGGACCCCAGACATGAGAGACAAAAGCTTATACATATATATATACGTTTGTTTTGTTTTACGGCATATCAACCTCAATGGGCTATTTAATGCCGACAAAATTTTTATTTCTGGTAATATTTTTTTCCAAAAATGTATTGTTGGTAATATTTTTTTTAAGTATTACTAATAATAATTTTTTCCTTCAAAAATTCATTACTGGTAAAATTTTTTTATAAAAATGGTATTAAAACCTGTTTTTACACTTTCATAGTATTTTGTTCCCAGTTTAGTGGTTAACTGTTTGCTCATCACCATGACCCTAACAGGTGCTACTACCCCGGGTCAGGGTGGACCTGGGAACATCAGCAGTTAAGAGGTGGTTCCACGCTTCTCAAAACCTTTTGATCAGAGGCCTTGCTATTGGATGTAGTTTATCGTACCTACCCAGGACGCGGATGTAGTTTATCGTTATACCCAGGACGGATTGCTTTTTGTATTATTGCTCTCTATATCAAAATGCCCTTAAATTACACATATTTCCCACTACCAGTCCACGGAAAGACTGTCCGGCATGGAGCCGGTGCGTGGTTTATTTTAGAGCATTGGTTCTCAATCTTCGTCTAGCCGCTGCCCAGGTAGCACCTAGACCACTTCCTCAGTGCCCTCCTTGCACACCCACACGAAGATATTTCTTTATGCTGCAGTTTGACGACAACTGATATACTGCAAATTGAAAACAATAACAAAAATAACAACTCTAGCGTAAACACCTACATGCATTGCAAATTTTTCTTTGATGTCATTAAATAAGATTTCGCCAAAAGAACTTTCTTGTCTATATCGCTACACCTGCTACCATTACAGATGTCGTATGTCAGATCTGTTTGGCGTGTGGTGCGACCTGTCGGGATAACGTCAGCAAGACATAAACAAACGTTCGAACTTTTGCTTCGGGCGACAAAATAAAATAAAACCACGCCTTTTTTTTATAAATCTTATATTAACTGTATACTTTTTAAAGCATGCGTATTACTTAATCGTGACTGATTTAAATGGCATAAAAAAAAAAAAAAAAAAATGAAATAAAATAAAATAATTACTTACCGCACTCTACTACTTCCTTTTAATAACCACCCCCTATCGTCCCATTTTTATCGCCACCCCTGGCTTTTTTTCATTTTCTAGGAGCGGTTCCCCCTCTCCCAAATTGAAAAATCTCAGTTTGAGAGAGCGAACGAGAGAGAGAGAGAGAGAGAGAGTGAGAGAGAGAGAGAGAGAGAGAGAGAGAGAGTGTGTGTGTGTGTATGTGCATGTGTATATGTGTGCCTGAGTGTGTGCGAGTGTGTGATTTATGCATTATAAACTGTACTTCCTAGGAGCGGTTCCCCCTCTCCCAAATTGGAAACCTCATTTTGAGAGAGAGAGAGAGAGAGAGAGAGAGAAAGAGAGAGAGAGAGAGAGAGAAAGAGAGAGAGAATGAGAGAGAGTGTGTGTGTTTGTATGTCCGTGTGTGGACATGTGTATGTGTGTATGTGCGTATCTCTGTGTTTGTGTGTTTATATCCGTGTGTGTGATTTATCCATTACAAGTAAAATACGAAGGAGTATGGAAAGTTTGGGACTTGAATAATTTTTCAATTTTCATGTCGAGAATTTTTATGCATCACATCGGTTTTGAATTTGGAGGTCACCAGAGGTCATTAAATAGCACAACATGCCATTTCTAAACAAATAAAGCAAATGATAAAGATAATCACTTTGCTTCGTTGCCATGAAGACGCACAATATATTAACTTTTAACATAGACTATGTGACATTCGAGATCGCCAGAGTCTCTCAGGAATAAAACCATTTTATTTTCCGCTCTCTTCACGTGAACCTGACTCATAAGTTACTCGTGGTTCAGTGACAGAGGCATTTTTAATTCTCATTGATTATTTTGATAGAAGTACCAATCTGTTTACTACAGGATATTTCCTCATTCTTCAGATATTTTATAATTTCTGATCCAATATATTACGCGTCCTGGGTATGACGATAAACTACATCCAACAGCAAGTCCTCTGATCAAGTGGTTTTGATGAGCGTGGAACCACCTCTCAATTGCTGGTGTTCTCAGGTCCATCCTGACTCGGGATGATAGTACCTGTTAGGGTCCCAGCCGTGGGTAAATAGTTGACACCCCCCCAAACTGGGGTCAAAACACTATGAAAGTGTAAAAATAGATTTTAATACTAGTAATACATTTTTGTAAAAAATTATTACCAGCAATGAATTTTTGAAGAAAAATTATTACTAGCAATACATTATTACCAGTAATATATATTTTGAAAAAAATATTACCAGCAATACATTTTTGGAAGAAAAATATTACCAGCAATAAAAATCCTGTCGGCATTAAATAACCCATTAGGGTTGATATGGCGTAAAACAATCCAAACCAAACCAATTTAGCGACTCCAAATAATTTAGTTACTCGAAGAAATAAACTCAAACCTGTTGCAGTAGAATTTTGGAAAGGTTAAAATCTACAAATCTATTGACTCAGTGCCGGAAACTTCCTGAATTCTTTTCAGCCGCCTGATTTTCCTCCATTCGGAATTATCGAATGAAATACGCCACTCTTTCAAGCAGCTTCTTCCTCATTTTATTGAAGTAATTATCCTTACTCCGAGCCAGGCTAGGCAAAAAAAGAAAAAGAAAAAAAAAACCGTATTTTCATTTTCCAATTCCACACGTTGAAACCGAACAATTTTAATTTCTAGTGAAATTTAGCCTTGCATATGACCATCTACAAGGCACAAGGACAACCTCTCAAGATTGCTGACCTCATTCTGACTTTTCTGTGATTTTCATATATCCATTGGCAAACGGGCATTGTCTAACAAAGTCATATATCAGAAAACAGATATTATATTGATGTTGTTTTGCAGGAGCATTTGTCTCACTGGATTCAGGGACATAAGAGCGGATGCCAGATGTAAGCAAGCAATCAACGATAAGTCAAATGAAATGTCTTGGAGAGAGTAGAAAAGACCAACAGAGCTAAGAGGGTTGCCAAGTACTAGAAATTGAAATGTCCAACTGAGATTCTCTTTTTCCGCCGTAGGAGTCAATGAATGGACAGACAATGAATGACAGATGATGGGAGAAAATTAAAACGTAGAAATCCTCGAATTTCAAGAGTTCTAAAAGAAAGATTCTATATAAAGGTCTAACACGAAAGTTCTTCAGGAAAAGACAATGTTGATAAAGGCTTAAACTGTGTTTGGATATTGTATTAATACAACGAAACATTTGATTTCTGTCTTTTTCTTTTCTGGTTTTGAAGTGTAAAATCACCATTTTCATAGTAAGAAGTCGACACAGCCAATGTTTTGCAGTGGAGGAAGAAAGAGAATATTCCTTACGTTGTTTTATTTTTAGATAAAATATAAGTTTTAAATCTTGTGTTCTAATTTCAATCTAATTCCTTTGTTATACTCCTTTATTCTATCTCTAGTGATGCACAATGCCTCCTCACTGATTACATTTGAGTTGCCTATACATGATTGCATCTTATTTGTAATAGAGCACATTTTTTTCACTCTT
>OZ038478.1:78235239-78354671 GCA_964036315.1 Acanthosepion esculentum
CATGTAGATCTTTCATGCAGAACTCAGAGAAACGCATATACTGTATATACCTGCGTATCAGTCGACTTTTGAAACCTAATTTTGAAGCTAATTTTAAGGGGGTCGCATCATATAAAATTAGTATATGTACTGCTGGCACTGGAAAAATTCAATCAATTTTCATTTTTTTCCCAAAGATTAAATTAAAAAACTTCTACATTAAAAATTCCATGGATTTCATTCTAGAAAATAAGGAATCTTTAAAATTTAGCAGTGTTTGAAATTTAGCGCCCCTCAACATCTGACTTAGCCCCACACCATTTTAAAAAAAAAAATGTGGTTCCTTTCTTGTGTCATAGAATTTATGGGATTGAAAAGTCACGTCATGCAAATTCATGCAGAGATTTCTTTAGAAAGGACAAACATTCTGTTTAAATGTCCACTTGGATTACAAAACAGTCAAAAATTCAGATTTAAACTTATAGTATCTGGGATTTTACAAGGACATGAATTGACTTGTAGAATTTATGGGATTGAAAAGGTCCAAGTTTGTAACTGGTGGTCAACGTACAGATTTAATTTTAAGCAATGGACTGATAATCCTATTGAAATCAATTTTGTCTGAAAGTAGGCTAGCCTGTACTCAGTCGCAGCAAGTGACAAGAGGATCGCTTTCTTCGCCATGGGAGAATTATACCAACTCCTGTGGCCATGATGACATTCGAAGCTCTGTATTCCATTTAGAGAGTCTATAGGTCACCGAGGCAAAGATTTCACTTCTATACGACAAATTATCTCAAATATCTGACACATTTCAAGAAAGGACTCTCAATCCAGCTATCTCCCGGAAAACACCTGTTTAGCTGTTGACCTTTCTGAGGTCATCTTAACGAACTGATTCGACGAGGGGAGTGGATCAGGTAACAGAGCACTCGTCCGTTGTTGACACGTGGGAGTTTGACAACTCCGTTAACACCCACCCACACCTTAGGAAATGACCACTTCAGTAAACTTCAGCGTGTGCTTTGAAGCGGACACAACAATACTTCACCAGTTGCTGACACCGGGTTGGTGGTAGAGGTTCACAAACGGAGCCATTAGTTTTCGGGTTGCAAGCGCGTTTAGATTAAGGTGAAAGTTTTTAGGCTTGTGCGTTGTCGCCCTTCTTACTATATGCGTATGTGTGCATGTACATAGGCGTGTGTGAGTATACGGGTATGTTGGGGTGTGTGTGCATGTGGGTGTGTATATTGTATGTTGTGAAAACTCATTCATCGTTGACCTGAACATACCGAATATTTTGATACTGAAATACTCAGACATCGTCCTGGGTATGACGATAAACTACATCCGGCAGCAAGAACTCTGATCGGAGGTTTTTTTTCTTAAATTGCTGGTGTTCCCAGGTCCACCCTGACCCGGGGTTGTAGCACCTGCTAGGGTCCCAACTATGGGCAAATAGTTGACACCCCCAAACTGGGGTCAAAACACTATGAAAGTGTAAAAATAGGTTTTAATATATTTTTGTAAAATTATTACCAGCAATGAATTTTTGAAGGAAAAAAATTACCAGGAATACATTTTTGATAAAAGAAATTACACGCAATACATTTTTTGGGGAAAAAATTATCAGCAATACATTTAAAAATCTTGTCGGCACTAAATAACTCATTGAGATTGATATACCATAAAACAAACCAAACCGAATATTTTGAGATACAAGATGTACATGATTATGCGTGAGTCGTGTAAAATTTAAAAATTAATGTTTACATAGAAATTTATCTGGCAAGTGCTATAAGATACGACGGAAAATGTGACACAGAAATTAGAAGTAGCTTTGGAATAGCGAAAGATACCTTCCAAAAGTGAAACAAAGTATTAACCAACTGGAAAATTTCGTTAGAAACAGATAACAATGCTGAATTGCTATTTAATATCAAACATTCTATATGAGTGAATACTGGACAATTTCCACACAGATAAAAAAAAAAGAAACTGTGATAGATGTTCTACAGACAGATGGCGAGAATATCATCAACTGAACATGTGAGCAATGGGGAATTTTAAAGGAAAATAGGAACAACAAGGATACTTAGATTTACAATAAGAAAGAAATGGTTTAAATTATTTCTGGGACACTTAATAAGGAAGGAGGGCTTGGAGAATCTGAATCTCACAGAGCGTATTAAAAGCAACAGAATGAAGCAACCAGGTTTCATCACAATCATGTTTTTTCTATTTTCTTGTTCGCTGTTACATTGTGACGCTGGAGAATAGTTTCTTTGGAAGATGTTATATCATACAATGTTGACTTTCCTATGTCGAACGCAGCCATTAGTTACAATGAACTTTCACCAGCGTCTAGTCTGTTTAAAATTTCCTCTTTTGGCTGTAACTATAAGGTAGAATTCCTGACAACCGGACGAAGAAGACCTTCCGGATATGAGGAATTGGTTACAAAGTCCCGATATGAGGGGTTATATTTAGATTTAAATAAAAGAAATGAAATCAGGTTTAACATTTATTTCCAGTGTTTTATCGTAAACAAAATAAGCTAATGGTGAGTGAAATATAACGGAATTGATTTTAAGGAAAAACAAATAAATTATGTAATGTTAATGAAAATTCATCAAATAAAATATGCCACGTATGCAAAACAAATAATGTAACGAGGATTTTTTAATCTATGTTGCATGATGATTCTTTCTCTTCTAATGTTATTCTCAAATTTTTCAGTATTTCGTTTTGTTTTTGTTCTTGAATTTTTTGAACGAAAGTCACTTTTTAACTCGTGTGCCTTATTGCAATCATCATAGCTGAATGCTGGCTTTCTTTCCATAAAAATGACAACTTTTTTGAATAGCTTTTTCAATTTCAATCCGGGTTTCATCACAATCATGCATCTCGTCGCCATCTTGTTGCAGATGTGTCTTGTTGTCATCTTTTCCTCTTATTCCCATCATCTTTTGGACCAATATAAGCCATTAGGCTGAAATAAGCATAAGCAGTTATCCAAGGTTAATTTCCGACAAAACATGAAATTTCAAATCAGTTACATATCATCCAAATAGTTCAAATATGCACATCAAAATCATGTCCGGATATGAGGGTTTCCGGATACTTGTCACTCCGTATATCAGGGTTTCCGTATATGAGGGATTCCGGATATGAGGGATTCTACTGTACTTTGATAAGTATAAAATTATAAACAAAAATTCGATAGTTTCATTCATGTGTGCACTGCTATGTAAATCACCTATTGAAACTAGAAAAAAGAAACTTGTTCACTGATTCTGAAAATACATTTAAAGATCTGTTCTTAAGTACAGACGTTGAAATGTTTGAAAAAGTGTTTAAATAGATATCAGAAAATGTGACGGGGAAATCCGAATTGCGAAAAATGCTTCCAAATCCTAAAGAAACTATTAAGAAATGGAAAGAAAATGCCGTTAGAAACAGAGATAAGATGGCCGAAATGCTACGTAATATCAATCCTCTCATATGGCAATGAAAGGTGGGCAGATGAAGATCTACCGGAGATGGGGTTCTACAGAAGAATACTGAGAATATCTTGTTAGAATCATGGCAGCAACAAGGAAGTTTTAAGGAAATAAAAGACAAAAGAATACTTAAACTTACAATAAGAAAGAACTCGTTCAAATTTCTGGGGCATATAATAAGGAAAAGGGCTCGGAGAAACTGACACTCACAGAGCATATTGAACGCAACAGAAGCAGAGAGGAACAACCAGTAAACCAACCTACCAGATAGAAGAACCTGAACTACAAGAGATAGGAAGTTGTGGAGATCCATGATCGCACGTATCTTGGCAGGAAACGGCACATACAAGAAGAATGTTTACATGCTTTGAATGAGAGGATTATACATTATGAGATATTTATCGATACACCGTTGTTAAGATAACAATTTACCAATGGTCATAGAGGTTGGTATTTAAGTCCAGACAAAGAGCCGGATTTGTATTGCTGATTTTAAAGACAACCAATTCTTCATAAACCGAAAGACTAGCGCAACATCACCTTTTGACCTCCTCCAACCACTTTACCTTGCATCACCTTCAGCGAAAACAACATGTATCTTCTTATATGCCGTGTCCCTTCAATTTGTGGACGATCATGGCTCTCCACATCTCCCTATCCTTTGTAGCTCTAAAAAATGTTTGCTATCTTGCCATCAATCCCAGTCAATATTCTGCCATCCATTTACAGATGCTTCTTAGGGGTAGGTTACTCGATCTTTCCATCTATCTTTCTTGTTTTCAATATGTCCCTTGTGTGTAAACTCTTTGATAGCATGTTCAATCTATGGTATTCACAGCATCCTTCTGTAGAATTAAATCTCTGTTGCCTCAAGCCTCCTCTTCATCTAGGAGTTAGATTGTCCAGGATTCACTGCATGTAGGAGGAGCGATATAACAGAGCATTTCAACACTGATCTTTGATTTTGAAGAAATACTACTGTTAAGTAAGATTTTGTTTAGATTTTGGAAGGTTTCTTTCGATATCCCGGTACGCATTCCGATTTCCGTGTCAACTCTTCTCAACCTCTGTTATGATAATTCCCAGTGGATTAAATTTCTATACTTGTTTCATTTTGACGTCTCCAATTTTTAGCTCACATCTTGGAGTGTAATACATTCTGTCTTGGATGCCCATACATTTTGCTCTTCTTACCATTGACAATTCTTTCTTCGCGAATTCCCAGACTACCTTTTATAGAACTAGAACTACAAGGTGACGAATTATTCTCCACCCTTCAACCTCTCTATGGAGACGCTTTTGAACTCTGTCAAGGCTGGGGAGTGGGGTCTGGGCAGCTCCCGCCCAAATATGACAACAGTACTCCAGTTTTGTCCTGATCTGTCTCTTGTAAAGGTAGCGGAGAGCAGGAGGAGTCAGGTACTTACTGGAACTGTACAGGGAACCGACCATTTTACCTGCATCCTTAGCAATGGATCGTATGTACGAGTTACACTTGACGCCGAATGTGGGTTTGAGGCCCAACAGTCTTTCAAGGCACTGTGCTTCCTCGAGAGGACCTGCGTTCATCCAGATTGGTGGTAGTTCGGGGACGGGTCAACGATGGTGGAATGTATCTAGCTTGGTCTTCGAGACATTGAATGCAACAAGCCAGTTTTTACCCCATTGAGTAGTTTCTGCAAGAGTGATCAGTCGCCGATCTCTAACCATCGAGAGTTTTAGAGGCGCGCCCGTATATAGTCGTATCATCGGCATAGATGCTTACAAATGATCGGAGTATATTGTTAGACAGGTCATTTATGAAGATCAAAAAGAGGGTTGGTGCCGGGCGACGCCTGCGTTGAATCTCTCGGGCCCCAGAGAACTGGCCATTGATTACTACCTTCATGGACTTACCTGTTAGGAAGGATTTTATGATCGAGAAAACCCTTCCGGTGATTGCATGACTGGAGAGCTTGTGTAGTAGGTCTTTATGCCACACCTTGGTCCTCGAAGTGTGTTTGTCGTCAAGAGCCTCACAGATTCTGTGAGTGATGGCAGTTTGGAAGTCGGCAGTGAATCATGCAAACCGAAACCCATACATCTCGGCGCTGAAGGTTCTCTACGGCCCTCTTATTGATTCAGCCATTTATGTGCCATGCGTGATACCCGATATTTCGATACATGATTGACGAGGCAGATTTTTTCCCGCAGTAGGTTGCCATTTCTTTCAGCAGTAGGCCAGTTTTCATCTAAGCCTATAGAACCCGGTCTGTCCTACTATTTACCCAAAGCTGGTGGGGGAAAGAAGAAGAGGATTCATACCCTTCCCAAGGGTATTAGCACGTAAGTGAATGTAATGGAATCTACTGGAATTCGAACTAGTCTCTCCGATTTCTCAATACGAGCCGCTATCCATTACTCCCCTGTGTCTCCCAGGGTAAGTAATACTTGCTTAAAATCAGATTAATTTAACACGAAATCAGTTAATATTCCTCAAATAAAATTTCAGAAAAGTACATTTTATTTTTGGAAGATTTTTTTAATAAACAGAATTACATTGTGCTGACAGATGTTTCAAAATGGCGCAGAAATAATTCATGTTTAAGGATTTCAAACAAAACCACCTCAAATTAGTTTTAAAATACAGCAGAATATTTTGCTTATTAGAAATATTAAATTTAATCTGTTAGCCTGAAATTAAAACTAAAATAAAAGCTTCAAGATAGTTTTTTATTTTAAAAAAAATCATTTTTAACCTTAGATATCGTGTTTCTGTGGAGGTACCTACTTTAGGATTATAACGATCACATTTATTTACCTTATATCTTTTTTATATGTCGTGGACGATCATGGACGATCATGGCTCTTTAACAAACTGTTCTCATCCTATTTCCGGTCTAATTCTGTTACGCGCCCGGGTAAGTTTAGTTATGTAGAAATAGTACCAATATAAAGTATTTCTTCCTTCTTTGTATATGTTGATATATGCTAACATGTATATAGATATATACATTTGTTAGCACTCCTTGCCTTCCCAAATCTTCTATCAGAATTGAAATGCTTTCAGACTATTGTCAAATGTGACGCTTGGTGATCTCATAAGCCAATTACTTTCATAAACAAATTGTGCGTTAGGAAAACGGGTAATGGGAGAAGCGATAAAGGTTAGTGAAACCTGTGAAGAAAAGCGTTTTTTCATTTAACCTCGTCTTTTCATGATTGTAACTTGAGATCCAACTCCAATATCCATTGAGAAAGAGAGAAAGAGAGAGAGAGAGAGAGAGAGAGAGAGAGAGAGAGAGAGAGAGAGAGAGTAAACAAATTGCTATGAAAGACAATTTTCTTGTGGGGGGGGGTGGAAGAGAAAAATGGAGGGAAGGAGAAAAAGAAAGAACGAAGCGAAAGTTGGATGGGAAGAGAAGGAAATATGACAACAGTTTAAAACCGAGAGGTACGCTAAATTGTACTGAACTCGTAAAAACGTCAGAAAACTCATGAAAAGCCAGAAAAAAAAAGCACAAAAAGGAATGGGGGGAGAATGGAAGGAAGAAAAAAAAAAAGAAAGCAAAAAGAAACAGTGAATGAATAAAAAAGAAATCAGTTAAACAAACAGGTAAACAAACATATGCAAGTGAAAAGGAGGCGGAAATTAACGGTTATTTAGCCAGAAGGATATAAGTAAATGTGTGCTTGAAACAGTAATAAAATTGTCTTTGTCCTTTGACCTCTAACCTCTGCAACTAACCAGTCAGATTTACTTAGATAATGTTTTACGATTTAAATTTTCTTTTCCAGTTGCATTTCTCTTGATGTCAATGCATATCAAGGTGGTCTCTATCTCCCTCCCTCTCACATACAGCATCCGAATATATACACGCGTTTTTATATACACATACACTGAGATAAGGTATTATGATTACTTGCATTATTTACATTATTCGAACTGTTATCCTCATCTTCATTGCCATATTCACAACGTTTCGGCCGTTGTGTCTGGCTCTCTCTCTATATATATCTGTTTATATCTTTGAGATGAGGTATTATGATTACTTGCATTACATTAATCAGACTCATCCTCATCTTCATTGCTTATGTGAATATGGCAATGAAGATGAGGATAAACATGTAAATAATGCAAGTAATACACGGGCTTACGCACTTGCGCAAATAATTGAAATAAGCGCTTTAGGTCCCTTTCTTTCACCATACGGTCAGTTTTAGACGCACTGGAGTGACAGAGCGTAATCTATTTCTATTTTTTATCGGGTGAGGTCGTTTGCAGTAGTGTGCAGTAATAAGAATCTATTTTCAGAGTGTATGATGAAATTTGTTTGGGCTCAAAAATATTGCGTCATCCGTGATTGTATCAATTTTTCATCACGCCCAGACATTATTGCTTCGACTGTCGATTAGTTGTCCAACGGCCATTATCTGCTATAGACTTTACTCCAAAGAAGCCTACGAAAATTGTAACACTGCACGAACACACTGGCAAAACTTACCAGTGAGTAAATCAAAGTACTGTAGACTGGCTCGGAAACTCTCCTGATTTAAATCCAGTCGAGAATCTGTGGTTAATCTGCAAGGAACGACTTCGTGGAGTGGACATACGAAGTACTAACATGCGCACTGGGTTATGTTTCATTGAAAAAATACGAAGACAAAGTAAATAACAACGGAATTATTCGTTTTGTTTCAATTAATTTGCACAACAATCAAAATGTAGATATTGGTTCTAGTAGATCAATATATAAAATGGTAATTCATCATCTAAGAAATTCATAAATATTAATATACATAATGAAAAACGTCCTACGAGGCTGGCATCCCGTTCCCACCCCTTCACCGTTGAAACTGTTAGATGTAGACGTCTCTTCTACTCCAATAGCTTCATGTCTCGCACATCTCGCCTATGGAACTCCCTTCCTTATTACTGTTTCCCTGACAAATACAATCTCCAACGGTTTAAGTGTAGCGTCAATCGACATCTCCAGTTGCCTTGATCTATCCACTTCCCTTCTCCACATCCTTTCATCTTTCATTCCTATCTGCTCTCGCTCCAAATCTTCTGTAACCCCCTTGCCTTGATCGACCCACTGTCTTTCTCTTTCTCCACATGCTCTCCTTTACCACTCCTATCTGCTCTTCCTCCAACCCTTCTATAACCCCATGCGTGATAGTGGCCTCCAGCCTTGCTTGGGGTGATACGCTTAAAAAAAAAATGGATTTAGTTCGACAATTATTTAATATATTTTCTGTTCACACGTTATTTTTATGAATACAATTTACTTAAGTAAATGCGTTGTTTTTAATTAAACGGGATTAATTACATTTACCGTCTTAAATGTTCGAGACATTTCGTATAAAATATGCGTTCCCCGACAGGAATCGAACCTGTATTCCTCTACGGAAACCGTCATTTGATCTGATTTGCTATACCATTTAGCTACAAAGAAGTGTCTGGTTAGCAAAGTCCAATGACTGTTTATAAACACAATCTTCGACAATTTTTCTCGATCAAAAATGAAATATATTAAGTACGACAATTATTTAATAAATTTTCTGTTCATGCGTTATGTTTATATATACAATTTATTTAAGTAAATGTTGTGTTTTTAATTAAACAGTATTAATTATATTTACCGGCCTTTCACTATCATGTTTGACCCAAAAGGTGGCCATTGAACTTTCTTGACTTCAATCTACTGGGTTTTCCCGTCTTGAACGTGGTCAAGATAAAGACTAACAAACAGCCCCACAATACCGAGCCATCATCCTTAATATGATGTCCAAGATGAACGAGACGCTCCTGGTTCGAGTATCCATTAGCATTTAAAGGTTGCATTAAGGCCAATCACGAGCTTGTGGGCAATTTTATTTAAATCATTTATTCTCATTTTGTAAGTAAATCGTTTGCAATTGTTTTCAATTAGACTGAATGTCCCTTTGTATTATAATTTGTTCTCAATTACCAAGAGCAAACTGAAAATACAGTTTTACATTTATTTTTTCGATGGTATAAAAGTTTAACATATCTGAAAAATTGTTGATGTTCTGTTTATATCTTTGAAAAACTTTTTTCAGGAGAGATTCACACTATTCCAGGTTTTATAAAAAACGATACATCGAAGTTAGGACACTAAACAATGGAAATCCGTTTAACTTTAAATTGATCAAAAGTAAATGGTTTGGTCGTTCAAACCAATCATAATGTTATAAAATCGAAAAGTTTATTATAAACGCTCTTACTGCCACACTTTTAATTGATCTTTTACTTTAGCTTCTGTTTCGGTCGTTACCATCCATAAAATCAATTGGTCATCAGTTGACTAGTATAAATATATCGAGCGCTATTCACTTTGACATTTGAACCGCGCTGATAACTAAAACACACAAACTTAAAAAAAAATCTTTTGCCTTATATTCTAGGCCAGGAGTCGGTACCTAGGGCACGCGTGCCACACGTGGCTCGCCAAGCGATTTCCAATGGAAACGCAGTCGCAAATGACACCACAAAGCCCGAACCAATAACTACTACAACGCAAAGAAGATATTTAGCTGTTTCAATTTCAATGTATACTAACATATATATGTACTATATATTACTATATTAAATATACTGTAGAACAGGTATATTGAGCTTGACTTGTATAAAAATACGTATGCTGTCGGCACACTGAATGATTTAAAAACCCTAAGTCGGCACATAGCAAAAGGTTGCCGATCCCTGGCTCAGACCATCGTAGGGGTTATCCAGAATGTGTTGAAAGGGAATATATTGTTCCACTGTTTTATTTCTGTTATGGTCGAATATGGTCCAAGGTTAGGACCAAGGAAGAACAACACGAACACAAAATTAGGAATAACAAAGATATATTACAACAGAAATATAATACAAGAAGTTGAAGGTGTTAGTATTAACTGTCAGTCTGGTTTAGAGTGAACTACTATTGTCTCGACTCGTTACACTTCGTTCTGCCGTCTCTCTTGAGAGGCGCAGTCTTTATAGTATCAGGAAGAGTTCATTATGTCATTACAGGTAAGATCCCATGACAATTTCAAACTGTGTATCTGAGTCCGAACCAATAACAACTACAGCGCAAAGAAGATATTTAGCTGTTTCAATTTTAATTTATACTAAAGTATATATATACTATATATTACTATATAAAATATATTGTAGAACAGGTGTATTGAGCTTGACTTGTATAAAAATACGTATGCTCTTGGCACACTGAATGATTTTAAAACCCTAAGTTGACACATAGTCAGCAAAAGATTGCTGTGTAGAGCATTGAAAAGATCACAATCCAAATCCGAGCTTTCGATTCTTTTGCGACATTGACTAGTAGTTAAGGCATACCTACCTCCCGTCTACTTAGTAGGTATTCCAAACAAGTTGCATTAGTTGTAATTTGTCACCAATAAATATATTATGTATAAGTTCAAATCTGTTTCTTTTTATATATCTGAATGTATTTGTCGAAAGCTTTGTATATGAACATAGAGATTTTACAAAAGCAGTGAAATAAACGTTCGAAATCCTGTTTTGAGTAATTGTGTTTGCAATGAATTCACACGGACACCTATTTAAACAGAATTTTATTGATATTATTTGAAAAAGAAAATAAAAAATAATTAAAATGTTTACATGGGAAATTCTCCATGATTTGAAAAAATTATTCCCATACTTGTAAAATCGAACAGCGAAACAATGATACTCAAATGATCTGAGCTTACCAACCGGCAAGATTCTCCCCAATGTGTTAAAAATTCTTCGTTCATTAGAAATAAAACACTTTTCCATTATATTCTAGGCAGAAAAGTTATTTGTTATAATTTCTCATAAAATCATCAGACTGTTACTTGAATTTTGATAGAATTTTTTAAATTACAGTGAGGTAGCCTTTTCTTTCAGATGATTTAAATGATTTAAAAAATCGGCAACTGTAGACTTCAAAATTAAATTCTATATTTATAACCAATCAAAACTGTAAGAAAATCCCACAGAACTTATTAAAAAAAACAAACAAACAAAAAAAAAAAAACAAGTACAGGGTGGTCCGAAAGTTTTGTTATCCCTTACATCTCTCTTTCAAACTGTAGGAGCTCGTGTCAGATATCTGAAATAGAAAAGTATGTCACGTAGGGGTGACAAGACTTTCGGACCACCCTGTGTAATTTAGCAAATAAAACTATGCACATAATTAGCGGAAATCAGCAATAGTATTTTTTTGTTTTTTTAAATTTCCAAAGTAAGATGTTAGCATGAGTTTTATTAAAATTATTAAAAAAAAAAAAGGTAACATTGTTTTCTGTTTCCAAAAGTAAATTATTTTCATCAAAAGTTACCGAACGCTACCTGATGACAGGTTAAAAAAAATTTAAGTCCCGAAACATAGAAATTTCCGTGTCGCAATGTAAATATTTTTAAATAAAAATATTATTATAAATATATATTTTCTAATTTTATTGTACTGTGACTTTTTTTCTACATTGAATCCTATTGGAAAAATAGTTTCGGTTTACGAACATTTCAGGTTAGGATCGTCTTCAGGAACGAATTAAATTCGTGAACCGCGGTTCCACTTTATTATACAAATATATATATATATATATATATATATATATATATATATATATGAGGTGCGTACATTTAACGCTCCCTTTTCAAACACTTTTAAATTAATTTCTTAATTATTGTGCAAATGTTGGCTCTAGAAACATTTTCATCAACCTATTATATATATATATATATATATATTAGGTTGAGGACTAGAAATATGTATTTGGGTATAAAATATGTGCATGTTTAAATATGGCAGAAAATCACGTCTACACATTTGCATATTCCTTCCTTTGGATATGTTTTCCGTTTATCTATTAATAAATGATCACATAAACATGTTTCTAGATGTGTGTGTCTGTGGTATATTTACATATGTACAAGTTTTGCATAGAAATATGTACACAATTTAATATATACTCGATGTTCAGTAACGCTGTCGTTGAAGTGGCTGCAACTGGCACACGAGATCGAAAAGCAACATAGAATTTTGGTATCATGCTGCATTACTCTGAAGTGGTAACACAGTGTGTAGCTGAATTTGTGTGCTGGAGATTCTTTAAGATTTCCGGTTGGTTTACCTCCGTGGAAATCAATCAGGTGTCCCAGAAGTGCATCTCCCCTGGTGATTCGAATGATGCTGTTTCTGCAAGCCACTTCCGTAAACTTAAAATTGTCCCGTGACACACACACACACGAACATTCCATAATGGGTTAACTTTCTAAAGATGGATGTAGAGTGAAGTAGTTGCAACTGACGTATATAGGTGAATCCAGGTTAAAACGTCACGAGTAAACAAAAATGAATGGAAAAAGTACCGGAAAAATGTCAAAGGAAATAAAAGAAACAGGACAATGTTAGCACGGTTTTTACGTCTTACTTTAATGGACATTTAAAAAAAAAACCATATCCCTAACCCAAAACCTAACCCAGAAGACCGCGTGAATAGTGGAAATCTCGGATTTTAGTGTTGTTATGGATCAACAATACTTTGATTTAATAAAAAAAAAAAAAATGTTATTGTAAAATAATTTTGATGCCCTTTACCATGGAAATTATCGACAGTAATAAATTAAAATAATAAATGGTAAGTCTTTATAAATGTTTAAAATATCTGCTGCAATGTGTTCATGTATACCAAACATGTTACTCGCAAAACCAAGCTGTGCCTTTTTCTCAGTCATAATTTTGACTTTTTTGTGACTTTATTACCGGATATATAATATAAGTAATATATATCACTTATAGCCAAAAGCACATTAAAAATACGATATAAAAAAGTAAAAAAAAAGGGATAATACTATCATTATTAATAATTTAATAACAACAAAATCAAAACAAAAACAAGCTAATTTTTTATTTTTTGAAACTTCTTATTTACTTGTTTCGCCAATAATAAAAATATCAAATAAATTATGCACAATTAAAATAACATATGTCCTATTATTTCATTATCTCGTAAACTAACTTAGTTATCTGATAATACAGGGAGTACTCGATTTCCTACGGTGCGACGTAACCTGATTTTCGACGTAGGTCGGAACTCACCTACGGAAGCACCCACCAGTATGCCGTACGCTTGGAAGCCATAATGAAGGATAAAAGTTCCCCCAGAAAAAAAAAGACACAAACGAGAGATAGTAAATGTAGCACAATCCTATATGCCGTGTGACGACGTATTATATTATGGGAGATGGCGCAGTAACCACGAAACGCCGTACGTCGGGTCCGACGTAATCCGAGGATATTCTGCAGTTGTAATGAAACGCACTGCCAACAGAAGGGAAAATAACAAAAGGATCGGATAAATATCGATTACAGAAAGATTTTATGCCGTCAACAATACGTGAAGTATTAACCATAAAAATAAACAACCCAGTAGTAATAAAGTTTCCACTGGTTTAAGTAAAGCATATAAAATATACTTAATAGATAGATAAATAGATAATAAATAATAATAAATAATAATAGATAATAATAATAATAATAATAATAATAATAATAATAAATAAATAATAATAATAATAAATAATAGATAAATAAAACGTTCTATTAAATATGTATTTCTTTTCAATGTCTACAAACTATTCAACTTGCACAATGTATTTGTTTAATATTATTAATATACAGTGTAACCCGGATATAAGAGAGTTGTCGGGGCCGGAGAAGAAGTCTCTTATATCCGGATTTGTTCTATTTTGTTTAGGTAAGTATGGCTCTAATTTGGGACCAGAGAAAATCTCTCCGGGTTTCTCTTATATCAGGGTCTCTTATATCCGAGTTACACTGTATCACAAAACGATGTAACACTGAAACGAATGCATAAATAAATTGAAAAAACTATAAACGTATTTTTAGATAAACAAATATAACTATTTGAAAATACAAAAGTAAAAAGAGGTTAAAGTTCGGATAATATTTACACAGCCTTGTCCGTGGTGTAAGTTAGAGGACAAGTAAATACAAATATAGTAGTATAACTATTATAACATTATTGTAGTCGAATAGCCAAAAAGGAATCCTTGAAAACAGTCTAGCCGGAAGCAATAGGAACTAACATGCATTTGGCCAATTAAATAAGCCCAGAAAAAAAAGAGACGCTTGTATGTGTAAAGAAAAACAAAATAAACAACTAAGCAAATGTACTTTGTAAGTTTTGTTCGTCGAAACATGTATAAATCATGGATTGTCGGCAAAATGAACACACACACATTTATATAAGTGTGTAAGAAAATGATATATAAATTTTTATATACCAGAACAATGTTAGGAAAAAAAATAAATGTTAAAGTTTAAATTTCAGTCTCCCCTCTCAGTTCATGCGCACATATATATTGCATTAACGTAAACATCACTTTATTTATGACCTTTCCAGATATTATGCATTAGTAAATTTGAGTGTGTGGCATTGTTAAATGAATTAGAAAGAGTTCATATTTTAAACAGCCTCATAAAAGTTATGAACAATTTTCAATTCAAGTTGATGACTATAGTAAATAATAAATCTCGTGTAGATTTTTGTCTCTGTCTCCACATCTTGTGTCTGAATCATGCAGAAATACTTCGATTTCTAAGGCTAGTAGTGTTCTCAGGAAGAATGGCATTACATTATCCATACATCAATCAATGGAATATTTATTAGTGTATTATAAAATCGTCCCATTTAATTTCCCAAATCTGACCAAACAACGTAATATCAGACACACACACACACACACACACACACACACACACACACACACACACACACACACACACACACACACACACACCAGACACACACACACACATATATATATATATAGTGGGACTCTCACGTCGTATTCGACGTATGAGAGTCAAGCAGCTCAATTCCTAGGAATCGACAGCTCAGACAAGAGCACATATGATTTGAATATAGTGGTGAAGGCTTTGTGCAGAACCAACCACAGTTTTTGAAAGGCCGAATACAGAGACTTGTTGCACTATGTGCCACAAGGTCCCCAAACGAACTTCCCCAGGTTTTGAATATAGAGTTGATATATATATATATATATATATATATATATTACATTAACGTAAACATCAATATATATTACATTAACATAAACATCATTTTAGTCCGATGAAGTCCTGAAAGACGAAATACGTCACATGGAAAAAAAAAATTGTAATTCATTTTCATTATATCTGTCTATACCTCTGAGATGAGGTATTTTGTTTACTTAAATTATGCGGACTGTTATCCTCATCTCCATTGCCATTAGGTTTATAAGTGCCAGAAATTCATACACAGATGTCCTCAAGGACATATGGCCCAGTGGATAAATTCGTTGTCTAGAACCGGTGACTAGACCCCAAAAGTTGTGTGTTCAACACACACACACACAGAGACACACACACACACACACACGCACATATATATATATATATATATATATACACGAAATCACGTTAGTTCAATATCAGGATACAAAAACTTGGAGAGTTGTGTCAAAGGGAAATAACTGAAACATCAGTAAGAGGTATGACACGTAGAACTAGAATAATTGACCCCGGTGGATGAAATAAAGGGTTCGAAATTTCAGACGTGATCATGGCAATGAAGATGAGGATAACTGTCCGAATAATGAAAATAATTTCCTTATATATATATATATATATATATATATATATATTTATATATACAGTGTAACCCGGATATAAGAGAGTTGTCGGGACCGGAGAAGAAGTCTCTTATACCTGGGTTTCTCTTATATCCGGATTTCTCTTACATCCGGGTTTGGTCTATTTTGTTTTATTAACACAGGCTCTAATTTGGGTTTCTCTTATATCCGGGTCTCTTATATCCGGGTTAAACTGTATATATATAATTCTAATAAATCTAATCATATATATTATATAATTATGTATATATAATTTTCCTTTTATATATATATATTTGTATGTATGTATATGTTACCTAACATATATAAATCTGGTCAGGACTTTCTTTAAAATTCGAAAAAAAAACCCATAATACAAAGATCTCATATAATGCTCCCAAGATGTGACAACATGCCTTAATTTTTACTGAGAAGATCTGCGTAGATTATCGTATATGTCTTGTATTCTTTTGTAATTTATCAGGGACGACGTTCGTCCCATTCAACATATGTATTCGCCAGTAGAACGATAAAAATGTGTGTCTAACGATCTGAATATATATTTCAATGCATTTAAGTGTGTATGTGTGTGTGTATGTGTGTGCGCGCGCGTCCGTCTGTGTGTGTGTGTAATCCGGTGCGTGTGTGTACCTGTTTTTATAAGTATGTGACTCGGGGTTCATACTACATCAATTGAATAGATGTTATTTCACGCTTAACTAACCATCTTAATTAGTCGAGATGGACTTGACCGCCTTCAGTTTCCGAAACAGTCACGCTCGTTTGACAGCTACCCAGCCCATCAGCCCACCTAGCGTATATATGCAGCCGATCCAAAACATTATACTGAGAAGATAATTCCCGCGGCCACCATTATCGAGGATAGTAATAAAGATCAAATTGGAAAAATAATATTGAAAATATATTCAAGTTAAGGGAAGCATCAGTAGCAATAATGATCATGATTTTGTTTAAAATGATCTTTAATATACCAGTTGGATTATAATGACATTATTTTTAAAAATGCCGCGTCCATGCAGGAAATAAGCGATCATGACCAGTGGCGTAGCTAAAGGCCGCCCCTATCCAGAAGGAATACAATATTGTATTGCACATTAACCCCCTAAAGTTTATATATATATATATATATATATATATATATATATATATATATATATATATATATTGTGCATTTAGGCAGCAATTCTTCATTTATACATGTTTCATTACAGACGACAGATGAAGCTTTTTATTTAATTTTTCTTGTGTTCGAACAGAGCACTTACTTAAATTATATCTGTAAAATAACGTATAAACAGAAAATAAATTTCATATATATATATATATATATATATGTGTGTGTGTGTGTGTGTGTGTATGTAATAAGCCGTTGGTATAAAATCCAAGTGAATAACAGAGCATATAAATTTCATAGAATAGATATCCAAATTTACAAGACCTATGTTGACAATAGCAATATAGGTCTTCTTGTTGGTTGCAATAGCTTTTCGAATGAAGTAAATTTGGATTTCTATTCTATGTAATATCTATCTATCTATCTATCTATCTATCTATCTATCTATCTATCTATCTATATATAATGTGTATGAATATGAGGTTGTGACCGAGGGTTTCATGCTTTTGCGATCATCAGACAAATGGGTTTATATTTTGAAAACTGGATCTATTTATGCTTGTTTGACTATGTTTGTTGGTGGGAGGGAGAATATACTTCTGTGTTTGTTTGGAGTGGTACTATCATACACATATATATGTATTTGTGTGTGTGTCTGTGTTAATTTTATTTCCTGACAGTTCACAGATATGAAAAATTTTGATTAAGTCTGGACTACTCACATAGTTGTGTAAAACTGTGGATTCACTAAATTCACTTAATCCAACCCCACATCAAGCCCTTTAAAAATGTTCAGTTTTTTTCACACCTTTTGCTCACGTCTTGTAAGTGGGGTTTATCCCCACCAGCTGACAGCGCGTTTTGGAGACAATTTTTTTTTTTATCGCTGGCTGGGTCACTTTGAGCCAGCCATATTAAAGACAAATTGGCTTCATTTGAATCCTATCTTCCTTATCGCTATTTTTTTTTTTTTTTCAAAAATTACTGAAATTATGCTATTGTTTTTTTTTTTCCTTTTCTGAAAACTCACCGCGGACCAAAAGTGACACCTCCTCCCATCCCGCCAGATACGCCACGGCTCTTCGCACATTATCAGTGAATTGGCATGCGTTTTTAAAAAGATTGCGGAGAGATTTCCCGTTTTCTTCTTCATGGTACGGGATTTACAGTTTTATTTCTTTTTGACTGGTTGCCACACAAGACGAAAGAGCCCAGTTTAGAATTATTAATTTTTAGTGCTATTAAATTTTCATCAATCTAATGAATGATTACAACTGAGAATATAAATATGAATAAAATATAAAATACGCTTAGAGTCTTGAATTTATTTCTGTATTAAGTTATGCGTTTGTTTCAATGTCACGCCGTCATGTGATATTTTATGGAATGTTTTATCTGATTTACTAAATTTATTTAATATGTTTTTAATTAGTGGAAATGTTATTAATACCGTGTTGTTTATTATTTATGGTTTATACTTCTAGTATTTGTAAGTTATTTTTATAATTCAGATGGCATAAATGTTTTCTGTCATTTATATTTGTCGGATATTTCTATTCTTTTTTATCTGTTGGTTGTGCGTTTTAATATAGCTATCTATGTCTGTCTGCGTGATACCATTTCATTCGAGATCCATCCAACCGAATTGACCAAACTTGACATATATATTGTACAATGTAAGAGATAGGGTTCTAGCGTAAAAAATTGATAATTTAAAAAAAATCAATAATCGATAAAACCGATCAAAAATCGATATATTCAGTTTTGTCCTTCAATTCCGCTCAAACTCGGTATGTAGGTTACTTACATCTTGACGAGCTCAACGATGCCTCATTTTTATTTCTACGCCACTGCTTTTAGCGAAAAACCGCTATAAACGAAAAATCGATTTCAACACAATTTTTAAGCTAAAAAATCCCTCAATTATCAAGCACTCTAATACAAACTTCACTCAATTGTAGCCAACAATATGATTGTTTAACAGTCATTTAACGTGATAACTAAGTCCGCCCATATAGTGAAAACCCGAGTAAATAGCGAAAAATGGCGAATCTTTCTGGTTTCTTTTTTTTTTCTTTGATCTTTCAACCAATTTTCATCAAGCTTAACAATTACTTTGTAAATGTATGCAAATTTACATCCCTGGTAGCAGGCTGACAAATTGAATTTTAAAAACTCTAATATAATTGTGTTCTGAAGTGGGTCTTGATGTTGCTTGTTTTACCCCTTCATATGCTCGGCTAACTTCAATTGAATAAATACAGACTACTTCTGTTATATCAGTAACTATTAATTCAAAATGTTTTTTTAATGAAAGTATTTTAAAGTAATTGAAGAAGATAGACTCTGTTACATCTAAACATAATGCTGTTTTTGCTCCATTCTGATTGAACGCTTTTTTTTCGGATCGACCAGCTGGGTATGGATGCTAGTTATTAGATAAATGGCAAGTTATTTTGCGAGATAATGCAATAATAGTTTATAAGTTATTTGAATTTCTATTATTTCTGGAGAATCATTCTTAAAGTGGTTCATTTCATAAACAACATTAGTTTGTTATCGTTTTGATTTTGTCCTTATTTGATTATTACTAACGATAATATTAGATCTGTTTTTACTTTTTATATAGTATTTATGTATTACGTTTCTTACAATCTTTTCTTTTAATTACAGTAGAATCCCTGACAACCGGACGAAGAAGACCTTCCGGATATTAGGAATTGGTTACAAAGTCCCGATATGAGGGGTTATATTTAGATTTAAATAAAAGAAATGAAATCAGGTTTAACATTTATTTTCAGTGTTTTATAGTAAACAAAATAAGCTAATGGTGAGTGAAATATAACGGAATTGATTATAAGGAAAAACAAATAAATTATGTAATGTTAATGAAAATTCATCAAATAAAATATGCCACGTATGCAAAACAAATAATGTAACGAGGATTTTTTAATCTATGTTGCATGATGATTCTTTCTCTTCTAATGTTATTCTCAAATTTTTCCACATTTCGTTTTGTTTTTGATCTTGAATTTTTTTTGAACGAAAGTCACTTTTTAACTCGTGTGCCTTTATTGCAATCGTCATAGCTGAATGCTAGTTTTCTTTCCATAAAAATGACAACTTTTTTGAATAGCTTTTTCGATTTCAATCCAGATTTCATCACAATCAAGCATCTCGTCGCCATCTTGTTGCAGATGTGTCTTGTTGTCATCTTTTCCTCTTATTCCCATCATCTTTTGCACCAATACAAGCCATTAGAGTGAAATAAGCATAAGCAATTATCAAAAGTAAATTTCATGAAAAACATCAAATTATTTACATATCACCTAAGTAGTTCAATTATACTCATCAAAATCATGTCTGGATATGCGGGATTCCGGATATGAGGCACTCCATATATGAGGGATGCGGATATGAGTTATTCCGGATAGGAGGGTTCTGGTTATAAGGGATTCTATTGTATTATGCAATTTGCTAATATAGAATAATTTCAAAGTTTTTTTTCATTTCTTTATTATGTGTGTTATTGTATATTTTTCTAATGTTAGTTTGATTTGTTTATCTAATACATGGCTTGGGAAATTGTTTTATAATTTTAATTTCGTTATAACATATTTTTCTGAAGAAGATATTCTGTTCTATTTAACCATTAGTTTGGATTGCCATTAAGTAGATATTAGCCTCTTCCTAGAAAAGGAAGTGGAATTTTTCAATAGTCATGATTCTTGCTAAGTTAGATATTTGTGAAGTTTACAGTAATCTGACGCAATTCTGCAAAGCCGCTCTGATGGTGATGCCCGAACTTATCAACTATAATTAAATTAACTCTATGAAGAGGAACAATTTGCTACCCAGAACTTATTTTAGTACAAGGTCAAACTCAGATTAATTTTCATATAAACAGTAATAATAATTTTAAAAGTCCGTTAAATGCTCTTATATGTTTAGAAAACTAGAAAATGTAACATTTTTCTTCAAATATCCACCATTGAATTTGTTTATTACAAAATATTTACAGTTAATGCTCTTTAAATTATTCAAAAGGACACTCAGTGGCATTTTATTATCTTTCTTTTCCGTAATATCTATCTATCTATCTATCTATCTATCTATCTATCTATCTATCTATCTATCTATCTATCTATCTCCGTCCCATCTATCTATCTATCTATCTATCTATCTATCTCCGTCCCATCTATCTATCTATGGTGAAATTATCCAAGTTCATGATAGTTTAGTTGGAGTACTTCAGGAATACTTCATTAGTACTTAGTGTAATTTCGGCACATATTGACCATCCCATTACAAACAACCAAATTATAACTCGTAACATAAGACAATACTAAATTCGAGATAATATCTTACTAAAATACCATAACACTAGCTGTAAAGAAAGACTAAATATGCACGAATCAACACACATCGAATGATCTTTCATAAAAGGAAACGGCATTATAAAATAGGCTTCGTCCCCAGAGACCGTCAAATTTTGTGATTTGCAGCCGACTATTTTTCTTAATTTAAAATATATACCAATTATGATTACAAACCGTCCTACATATGACGTCACATAGATATGAAAAACATAAACTTAATTACAAATGCTAGGATTCTGTATGGTACTGAAACTATCAACTTTTCTGATAAAAGAAAAAACAATCTTTGAACAGTTTTTCCATATATGTGTTCCGTGTGTGCGGCAACATGAAAAGCAAATTGGAAAAAAAAAACAAAAAAAAATATATATTTTTGGTTGATATTAATAAAACTTTCTAAATGAATATTGCCGCACACACGCACGCACGCACACACACACACACATATATTTATATGTGCGTGTATGTAAAAAAAAATTCGGAAAATTTCTACTTGGACTGACGTCATCATAAGATTGTGTTTATTCCACAAATATACAAGGTTAGCGAGACAAAACGTAAGGTACTTTAAGCAGGTGAATGTCTAATCTTTTCTTTAATTGTATCGTCATGGAAACTATATTTTAATTAAGTTTAAACAATATATATATATATATATATATATATATATATATATATATATATATATATATATATGTCATCACCATAGTCATCATCTTGACTTTTATAATCGTAGTGGAGATCCGAATGCACACATTCCTCATCTCCTACATCAATGGCAGCCATCAGTAATTCTGGGATAGTCATACTTGTCCATTGTTTGACATTGTCCAACAAGTTTCTGCGTTGTCGTCCTCTCCTACGTCTACCTACAATGGTGCCTTGAATGATTGTCTTGTACAGGTTGTCGTGCTTTGTAACGTACCCAAACCATGCCATATTTCTCCGTTTGACAGTGGCGAGAAGAGGTTCCTGGTGGCCCACAAATCTTTCAGCCCTCTTCCGCACAAACTCATTGGTGTTTTGTTCCCAATAGTAAATGCCAAGGAGTGTTTTCATGCATTTGTTCTCAAACGCTTGGATCCCTCTCTCTGTATCTGTTAATAGTGTCCACGTTTCACATCCATATCGGAGAATGGAGACTAGCAGTGATTTGTACAATCTGAACTTCGTTTGAAAGCTGATTTTGCTCCTCCATATTCTTGCCAATTTAGATATGCCTGCAGCAATCTGTGTGCGAATTTCCGAGTTGCAGGTACCATCTCTAGACAAGATTGCTCCTAAGTATTTAAAACTGGGTACTTCCTCCTGTGAATTTCCTTTCATGAAAAATTGACACAGGTGTTACTGTTTGTGCTATTTACCATTTCTCGGAGCTGACCTCCATTCCATATGGTTCTGCACTTCCAAGAAAATTGTTGGTCAAGTCTTGGAGTTCACTGTTACTCACTGCTATTAGGTCAATGTCGTCTTCAAAACGTAAGTTACAGACGGGTCTACCACCGATAGAGATTGAAGGATCATGATAGTTTAGAGTTTCTTGCATGATATTTCTAGAAATAGGTTGAACTATGTGGGTGAACGTACGCATCCTTGTCTCACGCTGACAGTTGTCCGGAACAATATATATATATATATATATATATATATATATATATATATATATATATATATATATATGATAAAATATAGTTTTAAGGTATGCTATATTTATGGGTTAAAATGCTCAATATCAGGGATATAATGTATATAAATATATAAAGATATGACCTGACGATTGCGTTTAAGCATGAAACAGACTGTCGCCTCTGGGTGTTGACGTCAATGTACACTTATATATATATATATATATATATATATATATATATATATATATATATATATATATATATATACGAAGGTAGTGAAGTTTTGTACCAAAAGTGGATATACAAAAAAAATTTGTTCTTTGGTCACATTTTGTAACGGGAAACACCTAGAACTTTTCAGCACACAATGTTATCTCTCTCTCTCTCTCTATCTATCTATCTATCTATCTATCTATCTATCTATCTATATATATATATATATATATACACACACACACATATATATATATATATATATATATTAGTTTTGCATTTCAAACCATCTCCAATTGTTGTCACGACTTATGACCAATTAAAATCTTGGAATTCGAATGCGGCTCTATATTTGGTAAGTTGGCAGAGGACTATTATTCCACCATCATTTCCTACATTTAGCCTTGTACAAAAGTATTATCCCAAATATAAATCACTCTTTTCCCCCCAAAACAGCAAGATTTCAACAATGCAGGTTATATTAATTTCAACGTCTTTCAATTTTTTATTGTATTTTTCGAATAATCTTTTTTACGTCCAGACCAAAATTTGGATAAAATGTCCAAAGTTTATGTGAATTACTTGATTCACACCAGAAAATGGCAAAGTCGGAATCGGATTTAATTTTTATCAGGAGACTTGATCTTAGAAGAGTCGATCTTTGGCGATCCCAATCTGTACCAAGAAATATCAAAGTAAGCTTTGTAATCCATGTCCTCTCAAAAGACCTAAGTACCTCAAGAATTGAAGGTAGTCCTAAATCCACCAAGCGTAGAATCGAGCCTCAAATATGTCAATGGGTGCACGAGGATAAACTCAGCTGAATGTAGGACGTGCATACAAAGCAAACAGATGACAGGAAGTTATATAAATGTCTCATTAATGAAGGTGTTGTAACCCAGGGAAGGTTACTGAATACAATTATCACACGGAGGTTTGTAATGGACGATAATAATTAGGACAAGAACAAAACATATAAGATTCACCAGCGGCGCGTAGAAGTAGTAGTCAACTGCTACAAATGAGTCAAGTGAATTTCACAATGAATCTTCAAATGCAGGATATCTACCAGCCGCCCCACGCGGTAAGATGTGGCACTACGCCGAATTTAATGTGGGGTATCCGAGCATGTAGGCTAGGCCAAAAATTCCCCGTAGACCCTGTATAAAACGGGGTCGGGTAGCTGTTTTCCGAGACGAGACTCTGCCCTTCGACATAGCCTCGTCTGGGGATCCTCTCTACCCGGAGGCAGAGAGTTTGACCAGCGCAGCTGGAAACGAATCTCCAAATTCAGTATATTTATTGTGCAAATGTACACAATTATGGCACATGGTCTAAAAGGGGAAGGAGTTGAGGCTGGACTTCACTGACTATCTTATACATAGCTAATCCGATTCACGACCCATACACTCGTTCCAATTTGCGTATTCACCACAAAAACTCGTCCGTCACTAATCAATACTCCATATACCATAATACCGCATCCTCTCAGGCAGATCTACAAAAAAAAAAAACGCGCCCCGTGACATAAACATTTGATGATAATAAAATTTATACATAAAAATTTATGGATGAATGAAAAATGAGAGGGGAGGGGGATGAACCCATAAACAAACAAAATATCAAACAAAGCAAAAATAAATATAACTGATGTTAGTGGGACCTGTCCAACCCTAAAAAAAAGAGAGTCCGCTGTATTCTGCCCTACGACAGAATCAAGAAGCTCTCTCGCTAAGGGAGAGGGAAAGGAGAAAATATAGACGGACATAGGGAATCAATAAAGCTGACCTAGTCGAGATGAAAGGGGGCCAAAACAAACTGGGGAGGTTGGGAATCTCAACTTGGATCATAACCAAAGATGTAGCCGGGAGCATGCCAGGAAAAACACTTACTCACATTAACTAGGTACACAAAGCTTGTCTAGCTTAACAAGGGGAAACAACCCCGATGTCATATAGGTTGACCTAAAAGAGAAAATCAAAGCTAGCCCCGTTCAAACGAACCAAGCTCGGCTCAGTCACTCACCTTTCGCTAAAGTCTGTCGAATGCAAGCGTTTTCTATCAGTTCTAATCTTCATCTTGAGCTCAAAGAATCGGATCAGATCCTGATGAGAAAGACGGTTGCCTCGCAAGACTTCCTCCTGTGGCGTCTTCCAAATCACCATTCGGACCGTGGCCAGCAGCGTTAGAAACACCATTCGTTTCACCCCAGAATACGGGGGCAACACATTGTCACAGGCGTATGCGTGATCAATGGGAACGAGCTTTTCGGGAACAATATGAGCTGTCAGCTCACCGACATGTTCCCATAGGGGGACGGATCCGAGGACAATGGTAGAAGGCGTGCGAAGCCGTTTCCTCTAAACCAAGGTCACATCGTTCACATTCTGGAAAATCCGCCAAGCTCCATATGAAGGCCATGTCATTGAGAAGCAGCCTATTCCGAACCAGTCGCCAGGTAAGCGAAAACTCAGGGTTACTGAGGTAATCCACCGCTGGTGCCCAAGACCAGAAGAAGCGAATCTCCTCCCTCGACAAGTCGAGCCGCTCACGTAGAGGATCCTTCTCGGCCACCTCCACTAGATAACGATAGAAGACCCTCCTAGGCTGAGAAAGGTCACTGGACCGAGGGATGTCCCTCAAGGCCTGTCGACACTCGTGAAGAGGAAATTCGAGTGAAACCCGGGGCTTAGGATGGCGCTCAGCCCGCGAGATGGCGGGACCGATAGTAAGGAAAGGAAAGGCGTCCCTAACAATCCCCGCCATAATCGAATCTCCTATCAATGCGCGGCGTAGGAAAGCCAACCTCGAGGCGAGCTTGTGACTCGCCAAGTGTGGCATCCCCCCCATCACACGGACTTTTTGCACAGACTTCTCTGTCGACCTGATGCTTGCGTCCCCTCCACAAAATAGCGGATAGCATGCACACGCCTCCGCCCTGCCCTTCACGGACAACCTCCGTCGAAGCCAATTCTGACCGGCCGCGTCGACCTTTGCCTGTACTTCAGACAAATCTTTCTCCAGCCGGAGGTCGGGTCGCGAATCTTCCACTTCAGTCCCAGATACTGTATTTATGTGAATGGGGACATACCCATTATCGTCCGTAGATATGCGATAGCAGAAGGCTTGGCAGAATCCCTCTCTCAATCGCAATGATCCCAAACTACATACCTCTTGATTAGCCGGCATTATGTAAAATTTAGTTTCGTATTTTTACTCGATATTACTAACAGAACATAACTCAGGTTTTAGTCCTGTTTTTGTTCAAGTTCTTTTGACCTTGTTGGTCATTATGAAGAACTAATTGTTTTCAGTGTAAGAGGGAAAAATTTTTTTTTTAGAACGCTGCAATTCAAGCTTGAGCATACATATTTCGTACAAGTGACGTCATGTTTAAAAATGAATAAAATCTGTTTAATACATTTTTTATTGATAAGTAAGGAATATATACAAACTGTGTTCTGGAACGGTCTGTGAGAATAGACTCTCTTTCGTTATTTTAATTCCGATTAAATATCGTTACTCCATATGTTAACTGTTAATGCATGTCTCTATGTACATATGTACATCTGCGTGTAATTGTGTAGTCGTTCAGGGAGATCACCAACAGAATTTGGAAAGAAAACATTCAAAGATGAGGATGTTAGTTCAAAGTAAGAATTAATGAGCCGGTATGATATTCACTAGAGATATCCTAAAATACCCCAGACGTTGGAATTATTAATTATCCGTTTTCCGGCTTGATGAACTACAGTTAATAACATCCGCAAAAAAAAAAAAAAAAGTTTATTTTCGATTGAAACGATCTCCAAATCTTACTTTGGAGGTATCAGACTAAATCAGGTCAGATCATATATTGTTTCTTGTTTTTCATTTATACAAGAATTGACAAGTTTCTTTTAGCGCCCCTTTCCTTTTTATCCCTTCCTTCTTTTTGAAAGGTGAGATAATATTTATTTTCCTTCAATTGCGATACATCACAGAGAACTTAGATGAAAATCAAAACATTCTCACTTTGCCACTTCTGAAGCGTAAGGGAATAAGGCAGGAAATTTAAAGCAAAGGAAACGTTTCGGTCATGCCAGGTTCATTGACGTTTGAGGCATCAATGGGTCGAATGCAGATGTATTCCGTTATCTTATAAGAATTAAAAGTTGTTAACCGAATAACAAAAATTTCAACAAGCCCTTAACCCCACGAATTCCTGTCATAAAATTTAAAAAGAAAATATTTAGGATGGATTCGACATATTTATTTTGATATTTGTATTCTGATACTTAAACGAATGTTTACTACGAAAGATTGTGGCGGTGGGGAGACAACAAAACTTAGATCTCAGATTCTTTACTTGGTGCCATCAATGGAAATCAGATTTATAGCTGGTAACAATTATTTACAAAAAATGTACTGCTGATAATATTTTATCTTAAAAAATGTATTGCTGGTAATACTTTTTCCTTCAAAAATGTATTGCTGGTAATACTTTTTCCTTCAAAAATGTATTGCTGGTAATATTTATTTTCTTAAAAAATGTATTGCTGGTAATATTTTTCCTTCAAAAATGTATTGCTGGTAATATTTATTTTCTTAAAAAATGTATTGCTGGTAATATTTTTCCTTCAAAAATGTATTGCAGGTAATACTAATTTTTTTCAAAAATATATTGTTGGTAATAATTTTTCCTCAAATATTTTATTGCTGGTATTAAAACCTATTTTTACACTTTCATAGTGTTTTGACTCCAGTTTGGTGGTTAACTACTTGCCCATAGTTGGCACCCTAACAGATTCTACCACCCGGGTCAGGGTGGACCTGGGAAAACCAGCAATTAAGAGGTGGTTCCACACTTCTCAAAACCTCCTGATCAGAGGCCTTGCTTTGGATGTAGTTTATCGTCTTACCCAGGACGCGGATGTAGTTTATCGTCTTACCGTGGACACGGATGTAGTTTATCGTCAGACCCATGACGCAGATGCAGTTTATCGTCTTACCCAGGACGCGGAAAGTTTAAGACGTCAGCTACAAATTGGAGTCGTTAAAATAAAGCAAGTACAGAAATTTATCCAGAGTCGAAATGTTATAACAGACGATGAAAAATTTTGACACATCAAAAAATGTCTTACGGAAACTAAGCAGAATGTTAAGAAATAAGAAAATCTCATTGGAAACACTGATAAGAGTTATAAACTGTCATGTAATATAAATCCTCTTGTGTGACAGATGATCTGATAATTTCTTCATTTGGAGTAACGGAAATGTGGTTCTACAGGAGGATGCTGAGAATGTCAGGAATGGAACATGTGACCAATGTGAAAATTTTTAGGAAATGGGAACAGAAAGGACATTTTTGCTCAGAATCAGGAAAAGAGAGTTGGAAAGGTAAAAGATTAGCCGTTTTTTTTTATAAGTAAACATTTGATATTCATTGAGCAAACAGCGTTACTGTCAGCTGAAATTTATAAAATCTCCCTTAAGGAACAGATTTTCAGGAAAAAAAGTCTACTCAATTGCACCAACTGTTATGGCTCTTTCTAGTGCTGGGAGGAGTTTCCTTCTTAAAGCTCAAGGATTCATTCGACTGAAACCATTTTAATCATTGATATGAGAAAATGATTGCATATCTATTTGCATTGAACAGAGGATGTCCGTGTGTCTGTGTCTGAGTCTGTGTCTGTGTCTGTCTATCTGTGTGATACCTTTTCCCTCGAGACCATCCAACCGATTTTGACCAAACCTGGCACATACATTGTACAATGTAAGAGATAGGTTCTTGGCGTAAAAGATCGATAATTTGAAAAAAATCAATAATCTATAAAGCCGATCAAAAATCAATAAAATCAACTTTTTACCTCCAATTTCGTTCAGGCTTGGTATGTAGGTTACTTACATCATGACGAGCTCAACGATACCTGACTTTTATTTCTACGCCATTGCGTTTAGCGAGAAACCGCTATAAACGAAAAATCGATTTCAACACAAAATTTAAACTAAAACTCCTTCAATTTTCAAGCAATCTAATACAAACTTCACTCAATTGTAGCCAACAATAAGTTGATAGTTTAACAGTCATTTAACTTGATAATTAAGTCCACTCATATAATTAAAACCTGCGAAAATAGCAAAAAATTGCGATTTTTACTGGTTTCTTATTTTTTTCCATCTTTCTACCAATTTTCATCAGTCTTAACAATTCCTTTAGAAATGTATCCTCTTTTACAACCCCAGTAGCACACTGACAAATTGAATTTCAAAAACCTCCAAAATAATTGTGGTCTGAATTGGGTCTTCATGATGCCTGTTTTACCTCTTCATATGCTCGGCTAACTTCAATTGAATAAATAAAAACTACTTCTGTTATATCAGTAACTGCATTAATTCAAAATGTTTTTAATGAATGCACTTTAAAGTAATTGAAGAAGATAGACTCTGTTACATCTAAACATGATGCTGTTTTTGCTCCATTCTAATTGAAAGCTTTTTCGAATCGACCAGCTGGGTATGACTGCCAGTTGCTGATAGTTTAGACATTTGTGAGCGAGTTGGACGCCATGCCTGGTATCCATATTAAAATCTAGATCTGACGAGATTATTTAAGAACATTATTCAAGTTTTGATGTTAATATTTTGGTTTTACGTAATTTTCCGTGTTTGATAAATGTAACCCTAACGCAGTGTATCCCATATTTTATTTCTTTATCTCCTATATTAAATTTGTTGTAAATGACTAATACACCGATGAGTAGCTATTATTCTAAAGTTTTATTTATATTTATATTTGATGGCCAAATTGACAAGAATATGTAGCTACAAAATCAACTTTCAAACATAGTACAGACCGCACAAATCGCTGGTAGTCTCCATTCTGCAATAAGGATGTGAAATGTGGATAATGTTGTCAGATAAGGATCCAAGCGTTTGAGAACAAATGCATGAGAAAAGTCTTACGATTAAAAACGTCAAGAAGATGATGATGATAATATATATATATATAGCATCAATCAGCTAAGTGACAAATTGTATTTGTATTAATCATACATAAAAAATACAAGTGAACACTGAAGTCAACACCAAGTGGTAACAGCCTGTTTCATGCTTCAATACAATCTTCAGGCTATATATTACGTTGAAGCATGCTCTGATATTGAGCACTTTTACCCAGAAATATAGCATACCTTAATACTATATTATACATACACATACACACACATAAAAATTGACAAGAATATGGATGAGCAAAATCAGCTTTCAAACAAATTACAGACTGTACAAATTACTGGTAGTTTCTATTTTCATATATGGATGTGAAACATGGACACTGTTGAGAGAAGAATCCAAACGTTTGAGAACAAAAGCATGAGAAAACTCCTTGGCATTTTCTATTGGGAACAAAAAGCAATGAGTTTGTGCCGAAAAGGGTTGAAAGTTTTGTGGGCCATCAGGAACCTCTTCTCGCCACTGTCAAACGGAGAAAAAATGGCGTGGTTTGGAAACATTACAATGCATGACAACCTTTATAAAGACCATCATGCAAAGCACCGTTGAAGGTGGACTTAAGAGAGGATGCTAAAATAAAAACTGGTTGGACAATGCCAAACAATCGACAGGTATGACTACACCAGAAATGATGATGGCTGCCGTTAATGGACCGTTGTGGAAAAGAGTTAGTGTAGCATTACGTTCGAGGACTTAGCATTTCACCGCTCAAGGCTTAGGAGTGATTTCTAGAAATAACCATACTAGCTCGCCCCGAAAGTAATGCCTCTTGCATTGTTAGTATGGACCAAAACTTCAGAGGCTGATGCTGGCGATATGGCAGTAGATGTGGAACATATCCATAATTACCTCTATTATAATACTGCTTATCCATTCCGTCTTTCTTTAGTTAGTTTGTTCCTAAGTTAGGTTGCACGACCGTTACGCCCTGTCAATACCTCATAAATAATGAACTCTTCCATATTGACCGCGTGAAAACACGGAACTGACATATCGGAGACGCTACTTGGTTTCAGAGAGAAAATGGAAGAAAAAGGAAAGATAGAAAGAAGTGTTTAACATCTGTTTCAGTGAAATGAAAAAAAGTTGTCATTTTCAAATCTTTTCATTTGTACCACCTTGCTTCTCAATAAATTTGTCCATAAATATGTTTGCAAGACAGGTTTTCGGCTGGCAACCCATAATTTTGTCATATTAGAGATTGCAATTAAGCTGTAATCTAGCGAAATAGCGTCTGACATAAAAGTCCGCACGAAGCAGAGGTATATCACTGAAATTTCGCCCGTTGACATCAATAGGCACTTCAAGCGCTTCAGTCATTTAGGATTTTACTCGAAGTGTTTGTTTTTGAATCGACATCGTTTTGTAAGAGTAAAAAGAAAATTCGACGATCTAGATTTAAAAAAAAAATGCTGCTCTTTAAATTCTTTTTTACTTGACCTCTGGGCAACACAGGATTAAAATGTCACAAGTAGTGCTAATGTCACATAGTTGAGTGAAAAGGCATCCTGGATTTGTTATGCAATACGGATTAAGCACAGCTGGTGTGTTTGAGTGTCGTGTCGTGTGTGTGTGTGTGTGTGTGTGTGTGTGTGTGTTGTGTGTGTGTGTGCGCATAAATGTATGTGTGGGATTTTTTTTAAAGGAGTGGCGTTTGAAACGCTAATGATTACACTTTTTACAGTGAAGCTGCGACGCAAAAGAACGTACAGAAAACACATGCACACACATACAGGCGCGCACGCACATCGAGAAAGAGAGGAAATGTTGAGAACATTATTATTTAAGTAAATATTTTCAAAATAAAATTTTTATTAATCAACCGATATTACGAAAGATTTAGGATATGCTTAGCTTATACGATAAATATACCATGTGAATTTCAGTTTATAATATATGATTTTATTGGAAATATTTTCAGCAGTATGTTTGGGATTTATACAACTCGAGGTTTATTTCCATCACACACACACACACGCACACACACACACACACACACACACACACACATATATATATATATATATATATATATATAATTAGTGTATTCGTAAATTAAAACAAACTAGGTCAGTGGCAGATGTGAAAACGCCACTGCGTGCTCGTTTGCGCCGTTCAGCTGAAAACATTACTGCAGTGGACGAGAATGTGGCCGAAAATCCAGACACCTCTATTCGTCATCGCGCGCAGGAATTGAACTTCATTGAATAAATTAACTCTTTAGTATTTCAAGATATTTTTGTGTAAGTTTGGTAAATATATCTGTTAAAATGAGATTTGTGCGTAATTTAGACGACAGTTTATCCATTGCACCCTGTAAGTGATGATGACGACGAATAGAAACAATAGTGAAAAACCAAGCACCCTCCCACAAAAAAAAACGAAGGAGACAATTATAAAGTGTATCATAGAACATTATTGAAAAACAAACGACAGAACGTTGATTAAATGGATGAACACATAGGTATTAGCGTGTTACATAGGATTCTTCTTAGATGTGACAAAAATATTTTTAAGTTTATAGACTGATATTTGTAACCTCCCATTTGTACTTTATTTTCATCCAATTTCTCAATTTACGCGAAAGACCGTGAAAGGAACAAAAATACTTTGCCATTGACCAAAAGGTGGTCGTAGAGACAAGGAACTTTAGGTAAGTGGGCAGTTCCGTCAAGAACATTAATAAACCTCACCACGAACAAAATTACCAGTCGGAAATGAAATGAAACGGTCGGAATTAAACTAATGAGAAAATAAGGGACAGTAGAAATTTTTTTGAAGCAATATGAGATTCAAATGTGATATACACGATGATAAATGGTTACACATCTTGCCGACGTCAAATCGTCTATAGCCAAAAATTCAGCGATATATGGCAAGACCGACATCTACTTTTTCGTAACAGCGACATATGTCGTGGTCAAAAGTATATAAGCTGGGAAGCGTTACTTAGCGTACTTCATCTTGATGTTTTCAATGCTCCAGTTATTATAAAAAGTATGATTTGGCTTATTTGATAAAAAGGAAATTGTCACTGGATGGATTAGATCATTTTATTTACGGAATTGCTCCATTTGTCGGGTGCTCACAATCATTTGCCCGTGAAGGAAAAAAATAACTGTTTAAAAAAACATTCGGTAATTAAGACATTGACGCGAGTATTAAAGAGATGTTCACTCGCGAAGTACGAGCCAACAAAAGGGCTACTGTGGCAGAATTTTTTCATAACTTTAACGAAATTGAACACAGTAACCCACCAACACAAAGAGAACATTGGACCTTGTGCCTAGGATTGCATAACTGCAGACTGGTCATAGTGCCCCACTCTTCCACTTTTTTCTCCCCCTTCTTTTCGTCTCCTCCTCAGTGCTATTCGACTTCTTTGTGGATAATAAGTACACAGCCGCACCATGCTAGACGTTGCTGCTGTAGTGTCTCTAGCAAGTTGTTTTTTTATGGGTTAGAGTAGCCGGCACTGGGCCCAAGCAGGTTTTTTTCACTGTCCGCACACTACCGACGAAACTTCAATGGGTAAGCGAGCGTCGGAACTAGGCCTTGTATCAATATAAAGTCTCGCTTTATCTTGCATAAAGTGGAAAGCAGGGTACGTGTGTGTTCTTAACGTTGGGAAGAGATGGCACCAGGCTGCATTTTAGGAAAAAAAATTCTTATGGAAAACACGGATTTTATAATTGATGTGGAAAATACATCGTTGTGTACCAACTACCTCAACAATACTGAAGATCAAGTACATCTCTAGATGGCAGCAGTATTCTACGATATCAGTGGTTTCCGTTTTCAACGAGACAACGCGTACTGCCATACAGTTTCTTGGTTTTTATAGGTAGTCGTTTCGGAGACATAAAGATTTTACTGTGTAGCTCTTGTCGCTAAACTTCACAGATTTGAATCTCACCGAGGTAAAAATTTCGAATTGCAGAAACCCCACCTTGAAGCAATTAATGGCCCTGCTGCCAACATCCGAACGGCACATACCAAATGAAGTGATTAACCCATAACTGATCGGGTAAGAACTGATTTGTTGGCACATGGAAGATTACATATTTGTCAGGTGGTCATAATGTTTTATTTCATGAATATATATATATATAAAGAAATATAGTCTTAAAGTGTGCTATATTTATGGGATAAAGTGCTCAATATCAGAGATAGAGCGTGTGTAAATATAAAAGTGGACATGGAAGCCTGCACTTAGAGGCGACAGTCTGTTTCATGCTAGTGCAATCGCCTGACGATTGCACTAGCATGAAACAGACTGTCACCTCTAAGTGCTGACTTCCATGTCCACTTTTATATATATATATATATATATATTTCCCACTCTTTTCCTCACTTTCAATTTTTTCTCAACTCTCTCGTCTCCCCATCCTCATACTTTTACCCTCTCACTTCTGTTCTGGTATATTGGAGTAGTTTTCTTTGGCTTGTACTTTTCTAAGGATACATACACACACACACATACACACACACACACACACACACACATGTATATATATATATATATATATATACATACAGTCTGTCATCCATAATTTATATATATATATATATATATATATATATTTTAATTCGCTCATCAGTGTGGCTAGATATCCGACTGCCTCAAAACCCGACTGATTTGGTATCTGTCAGAGACTCTACCCTAAGCCACGGGTGAAGGTGAATTTAGCCCTTTTTATTTTTGGATAAACACGCCAGAAGCGACTGGGAGAACTTGATATAAACCTCCAAAGATTCGCCTAAAAATTGGGCCATGCATGATGAAAAAATACCCCAAACTTAATTAAAACAAAGTTTTATTGTCAAAATCTTTGTTATTATTAAGAGGATTGTTTGATTATTAAATTATATTTGTTCATCCTTATAACATTCGAAATTTTTGCTAACAATTTTGTTTTTCTCGCGTCAGCATATATATATATATATATATATATATATATCTACACGCACAAAGCGAGAGAGAGAGAGAGAGAGAGAAAGAGAGAGAGAGAGAGAGAGAGATAGACAGACGGATAGATGCAACTGCAGAGAAGAAAAGAGGACCTGATGAGAGATATGCAACGAACGGGAGAAGTGTTTGAAATATTCGTGATACCGAGGAGTTGAATGGGAAAAAAAAAATTTTTTTACAGAAAGTGGTAACTTGTAAAAAAGTGCGATGTTGTTTGGTATGAGATAAAGAAAGAATGATAGTATGATGTTCTTTTTTAACAGGAAGGATATACGGGTATTAAATCGGTGCTTGTTTTCGCAATTATTAATGACGTCAGATCCGACGGAAATAAGCGTCAAGCCAACGTGTTTCATGTGTGTTAAGTGATGCAATGTGAAAAGAGAGCAGCAGAGGGGCGAGGGGGAAGAGCGAATGGATGAAAAGCGGCCTTTGATGAAGTCATAGAGAGGATAAGAGGAGAAGGCAATGAGAATTGGTGCGACAAGTTTATCACAGAATGAAGGAAGAGGGGGAAAATTTGAAAGTTTGAACTGCTAGAATGAAAGAAATTGAGAATGGGATTGGAAAATTGAGGAAAGAAGGAATAAAGAGATAGCAGCTAGAATGGATACAGACATAGTCAAAAATATGGAGCATAAAGTGTGCTATGCTGAATCAGAGAACAGAAAGAGACGACTGTCATCAAACGGACTGATCGATTTGTTTTTACGGTTTATCAACCCTTTGAGGGTTATTTAAACACGATGCATATTTTTATGTGAATGCAAGAATAATCCTTTCTTTTTGCGAGTGAATATTGCATTAATGTTTTTGGGGAGATAACTGTGATTCTTTTTCTGATACAAGTCCTACTATTTAAAAAAAAAATGTTGAGGGGAGGAGAAAAGTGATGCGGAATCGATTGAAGGAGAGACAGAAAACAAAGAAGAGATAATGAAGAATAATGACAGAGCAAAAAAGAAAAAGAAAAAAGAAGAAGAAAGAAATGAAAAAAAGGAAGAAAATTTGAGAATCCTTTCATTTTGTGAGTGAATATTGCATTAACATTTTTGGGGAGATAACCGTGATTTTTCCTGATACAAATTTAACTTATATCTGGGAGGGGTACAAATGGATTCACACGTTTCGCAAGAGAATTTAACGAATCCGACTGGAATTCGAACTCGTCTGTCCGTTTTCTCATTTCAAGCCGTTAAACAATAAACTACCCGTACACCCAAGCAACTGGTATTCCAAGGCGTTCACTCATCTAGATGCTGATCAGGTTGGACTTTACTTAACTTCGCTGACCGAACGAGAACCAATGTTTCATCATGATATGGCCTTAAACCGAATTTTCTGGAGATTTCCTACGAATGGTGTGGCCACAACATTAGTTCTATATGAGCCAATCGTAAATTTATGTGACGTGATGGAGAGGTCTATTCGCACGTAAGATCATGCACATCCAGTATTAATTTGGAATAGCCGCTTTAAACACGACTTTTGACATGTTAGCATATATATATATATATATATATATATATATATATATATATATATATATATATATATATATATACAGCGTCCATTCCAAAGAAATATTAATGACACTTTATCACAACTTCTTTCTCTCTCTTTCTCTTTATGCCTTTTTGTCCTATCCCCCTCCCATATCAATATATAACTTCCGTTAACAGATTTAATGTATCAATGTCTGGATTTCCTCTGAAAATTTAAATTTGAAAGAATAGAAATGTTACATCTAACTCAATCATGCCTCTCCACCGCCTTCACTTCCTCACTCCGTTCATTTACATATACTTATTACTGCCCGTCATAAATGTGTAAATTTCTTTCCATTTTTCGTTACAACTTTTGGAAATAAAATCTGATGATCCGCTGTCCATTAAAAGGGCTGTGGTGAACTAATTTATTATATGGAACCTTAAAGTGGTCTGTTTTTATTTAAATTATTAGCTCTGATTTACATTGAGCTCTCTGGATGTTATCCTCCTTGGGTCTACCCATACGGATTAGCTAGTTTTTCGTAAACTAATTATATATATATATATATATATATATATATATATATATATATATGTGTGTGTGTGTGTGTGTGTGTGTGTGTGTGTGTATGTGTGACAAACTGGAAAGGTTTTTTGTAGCGCGTTTCATCCGTTAGGATTTCATCGCAATGAAACGCGTTTACAAAAAAAAAACCTTTCATGTCTGTAATATTTCTTGTTGATATATAAAATTATACAAAATTATATATCGTTATATCATATATATATATATATATATATATATATATATATATATATATATATATATATATATATATAAAAGTGAACATAGAAGTCAACACTTAGTCTGTTTCATGCTAGATGCAATCGTCAGGCCTGACGATTGCATCTAGCATGAAACAGACTGTCGCCTCTAAGTGTTGATTTCTATGTCCATTTTTATATTTACACACGCTCTATCTCGGATATTGAGCACTTTATCCCATAAATATAGCACATCTTAAGACTATATTTTTTCATATATATATATATATATATATTGTGGAATTTCGTTTGATTAAGAGTATAAGGCAAATGTAGACTTTGAGATTTATATTATAGTAAGAATAATGAATAATATTTTTTGTTAGAAATGTTACTGTAAGTGGTAAGTAAGGTTTAGTTAAAGAGATAGTATTGTTATGGATTAGTATTTAAAACGTATAAAACATTGGATTAAACTATGCAAGGAAAAGACCAGCTTACCTCGTTATGGATTCCGGGGGGAAGTAGCTTGAATCCAAACCGGATGGAGTTAAAAGATATAAGAGGGGAGCGTGAAAAGCCTTTATTTCCTTTATTGTCTGACGTTGACTGATGTATGTCAATAAGAACGGTCGGATTCCGAGCCATATCTGAATTTTTCTTGCAATGTCGAGGTGCGTGGCACGGCACTATCAAGGAGGCGGCCTAACTCTTGCGCAATCCGGTCGGGGTTGCTGCTTGATCCGATATGAGGCAAAACCCGAAATCGACGATGAGGACAGTGCATCACTGAAGACCACACTTGATTCATCTAAAATGTATTATGCAACAACATGCATATATATATATATATATATATATATATATATATATATATATATATATATATATATATGTGTGTGTGTGTGTGTAATTTGGCAGCAACTTTTCTTTTAAACATGTAGTATTGAATGTTAAAGACAACATAGTCTTGAAAATTCAAAAGAAAATATGGAAGACTATGTTGTCTTTAACATTCAATACTACATATATATATATATATGTGTGTGTGTGTGATTTTTCATTCCGAGCCGTTATACATCACGCTAGCCGAACACCCAAGCACCTGATATTCCCAAGCGTGGAATAAGGAAAGAAGTGGATGAAAAAATAGTAAGCGAAATGTAATGAAAAAAAAGAAGAGAATATGCTTTAAAGAAAACAGAAAAGAAAGAAAATGAAGCCAATAAAAGTAAGGAAGTATTTCAATGTATTTAAGATTAAAAGTATATGTAATATAAATGGATTACAGTAAATTATTACATATATACACCCTTGTGCAAATTAATTGAAACAACCCCTTTAGTTTCCTTTCTTTCACCATACGGTCAGTTTTCATGCATTAGTATAGAAAAGAAACATTGAAGCCGGTCGGGTTTGAGCAATTAAAAAGCTGCTGAACGTCTATGATTTTTACGCACAACCATCTCTACGTTTATAGAGCATGGTCAGAAAAAGAAAATGTCAATTTACCGTAATTCTGTAGGTGGGAAAGACTTGCTGACGAGAGAGGTCGAAGGTAAATAACCAGATTTGTTTTAGAAAATCATCAGTAGTTGAAATAACCACTCTTTTTAGTGAAGGGCATATATGAACGCACCGTATATTGAACTTTGAAGGGAATAGTCTTCAGCAGCAGAAAACTACATCAGGTGCCGCGTCTGTCAGATGAGAACAATTCGCAAAAGATTACAAAGATTGGACAATAGAAGATTGGAAAAACGTTGTCTGGTCTGATTAATCTCGATTTCTGATGCGACTTTCGGACGGAAAGGACAGAATATGGCGTAAACAACATGAATGGATATATCCATCGTACTTTGTATCAAAAGCTCAATCTACTGGTGATGGTGGTGTCAAACTATAGAGGATAGTTTCTTAGCCTACATTGAGACCTTGATACCAATAAGAGATCATTTAAATACTGCAGACTATCTAGGTATTGTGACTGATAACGTTTCTCAATTTTTAACAACGGTATTCTCATCCTACACCCTTGTGCAAATTAATTGAAACAACCGCCTTAGTTTCATTTCTTTCACATATGGTCAATTTTAGACCCACCGGAGTGACAGGGTGTAATCGATTTTTATTTTTCCTCAGATTAGGTCATGTGCAGTAATATGAATCTATTTTCGGTGTGTATAATGAAATTTTTTTGGCTTGAAAAATATTGCGTCATCCATAATTGCATCACATTTTCATCACACCCAGACAGTATTGTCTCGACTGTCGATTAGTTGTCCGACGGCCATTGTCTGCTATGGACGTTACTCTAAGGAAGCGGACGAAAATTGTAACGCTGTACGAACACAATGGCAAGCCTTACCAGTGAGAAAATCAAAGTACTACACAGTGGCCCGAAAACTCTCCTGATTTAAATCCAATCGAGAATCTGTAGTCAATGTGCAAGGAACGACTTTGTGGCAGTAAATAATAACGGAATTTTTCGTTTTGTTTCAATTAATTTGCTCGAATGTGTAGGTGAATACCTTCACAGATTCTAAAATAAATGAGCGTATCGAGAATAATCTGATCCCATATTAATACACTGTATATCTTCGTTTGGTGTTAACATAAGTATACACCCTTGCATGCATACGATCTTACACATTTTGAACTATTGTTCGTGTTGATGCAATACAGGAAAAGTTGTAGCCCGGATAACTGAAAAATTCATGAGTCGTTTCATTATGTGTCATACAGGTTTAAATGGGGGACATGTCTGGCGACCTTTCTGGTTAGGAAAGTTGCCAAACATATTGCAGAGCAAGATATTTAAAAATATTAAGTCACACGGGCATGATGTGGGCGGGTATTATTTTACTGGAGACTCATATCACCTTCATTTTGCAGGAATGGCAGCAGAGCGAATGTTAAAATGCGGTGAACGTACATAGTACTGTGGAGAGGCAATTCCTGCAGCATCAGAATAAGTCTGGCTAGAGGCACTCGCACTTGGAGTTCTATGGTAAGTGAACGGTTCTAAATGATCGTTGCTGATGTTCCTGGTGCTACATTTATTCGGATTTCCGCTGCAGACGCCGACTATGCGCCGATCTTGACGAGCGTCTTTATTACGTGACCGTCCAGAAACTTATCGCAACTTGACTTACCACCTGAAAATCAGACGCAGACGATTGTTTTCGATAAGTATCATCCGTCACAAGATGGCCGACGGCTGTAAACATTTTATCAGAACATCTACTGCCCACTAACATGATCATACGCTAGTCAGGTCAAAATCGACATCGGCCTTCAGGGTGTTGTTTTTATAAGGGTATAAGAAAATGGGTCGAGAAATCGACAAGAAAAAAAAAAGAGAAAAAATAAAATAAAATAAAACGAAATGATTTTTTTTTTATATCTGATTTTTGCCTTTGCTTTCTGTCACATTAAACCTCAGTTTTCTTTGTCGGGACAAATTTGTGTTTGAGAGCAATTTGTATGTTTACGAGATTTTGCTTTATGTTTTTTCAAGTTTTACTTCTTTACTCAAAGGATTGGGTAAAAATGACAATCAAATAAGAGAGAAAGAGGAGACCGGAAAAAAAATTACAGACCATATACAAACATGGCAGAGAAGAGAAATGATTGAAAAAGGGAGGTGGATAGACTAAAAGGAAAAGCATATCAGGAGTCATACCCAAAAAGAGTGAGTAAGTGATAGAGTGAGAGAGAGAGAGAGAGAGAGAGAGTGTGTGTGAGTGAGAGAGAGACAGAGACAGACAGACAGACAGAGACAGAGCGAGTGAGAGAGAGAGAGAAAGAGAGAGGATTGAAAGAGTGAAGAAAAGATACAAAGAAAAGACTGGAGGGGCAAAATAAAAATGATATACAAAATAGAGATAGAGTAGGAGAGACTAAAAAAAAATAAAAAGCCAGAAAGTAACTAAAAAAAGCAAAGGTTTTCATTTTTATTTTTATTGACACATAAACTATTTAAAGTGAATTGCGACTGAGTGCAGTTCGACGTGGTGTAATCGTTAGCATGCTTGTCTCGCTTGATCAATTACGACTGAATGGAGAGTTCGATCCTTACCAGGTTCACCATACATTCGGACTTGTGCCCCGTCAAAGCTCCGCTTAGAAAATCACCATGACTGGATTTATTGGACACTCGTATAAAACTAATCAGGTTCCATTCTAGGCTCAAAACTCTACGCTTCAATTACATGTCCTGCTGTTATCAAGAAAAAAAAATGTAAAATTAACTTTCATACTTCAAATCTTTGGAGAGAGAAAGCAAGTAAAGACAATAAGGAAAGAAAAATAAATTCAAAATTCTTATCACCAGAAAAAATAAGAAAGCAGTTGATTTATCTTTTTTATGAGTTATCAATCCATTGTTGGTTATTTAAAGCCGAAAAAATTCGGAATATAAGAATAATTATTTTTTTGAAAGTGAATATTAAATTAACAAGTTTTTAAGAACAAAAATATTATTTTTCTAGGGAAGGAGAGACATTCATATATTTCGTCGGGATATTTGAGCGTAAGTGAATGTAACGAATCCGACTAGAATTCGAAATTGGCTCTTCAATTTCTCATTTTGAGCCGCTATCCATTACACCACACGCATATCCACAAGAAGATGAAAAAAATGTAAGGAATCCGACTAAATTCGAACACGGCTCTTCAATTTTTCATTTTGAGCCGCTACCAATTACACCAGACGCATATCCATACGAAAGTGAAAAAATGTAACGATTCCCACTAGAATTTGACTCTTCAATTTCTCATTTTGAGCCGCTATACATTATACCACCCGCGCTTTAGTTCATTACTGATTTACTTAGAATTAAAACAAAATAAATGAAACTGGAATCAGTGGTATCGCTCTGTCCGTGATGTCGCTTCTACAAAGTCGGATTAGGAGCAGAAAGTACCTATGTCAGCCATGATATTAAACCAACACATGCACACACAACAGCACATTGATATCAGGGCAGGTCGATTCTGGAACTATGGTAATGCACTCAATTTGAATGTTGGGGCTTGACGTAATAAATAACGACACAAAATATTTTTTCCAAAATCGTTACCATTTTTTGAAGAGACGAGTTTAAAGATTAAGTTTAGGTTTCAAATCGTAGCGTCGACATTTTATTCCGGTGATCAGCCTTATAAAATTTATAATCTAGTCAGTTATGTTCCATGCGTGATACACACGTAGGCGATCATGTATCTTTCGATACATGACTGGCGAGGAAGATTTTTTTTTTCGCAGTATATATGTTCTATAGCAAGCCAAGGCTATAGAAGACGGTCTGTTCTGCTATTTACTCATAGCTTAGAAGAAGAGGATTCATACCATTTTCAATGGTATTAGCACGTAAATGAATGCATTACTCCACCGTGCTTAATAAATTTACTTAAACCTTACAAATTGTAGATGGACAAGATACATGGTTTAAGGACATTGTTATTAATTGACGAAGCCGAAGTTTAATAAACAGTAATGTTACGTATGCGAAATTATTTTCGTGTTTTTATTCATCTGTACGACGATAGCATAACATATCAGGTGTTTGTTTTTGATTTTTTTTTTCGAAATCATTTTGAAATATCCCAGGTCAAAAGATCGCTGAAAGAGAGAAATTAAGACAATGAAGAAGTAAAAACACTGGAAAGTTAACAAGTAAGTAAAAATGAAAATTTCAAAGCGTGAAATAAAAAATAAAAAAATAAATGAATGAAACAAAATATTAAAACTGAAGTTAAAAGTTAATAAAAATAGAAGAAAATAATGAACTAGAAAAATCAAAATAACGAAGATCATATTTTCTTTTTTGGCTTTTTTTTTTGTCAAAAAACAAATCCGATAAAAAGATAAGACAAATCCAGACTAGAACCGGTTAATTTTGGAACCGTGGTATCGCGCTCAGTTTGAAAGTTGGAGTTTGGCATTATAAATAATAATATAAATAATATTAAAAAAATAATGTTTTCCAAATCGTTACCGATTTTTGAGGAAACAAATTTAAAAATTAAGTTTAGGTTCAAAATCGTCGCGTTGGAATTTTATTCCAGTGTTCATTGAAGCCTTATAGCACAGCCTGACAAAATTTATAATTTACTGAAGCTTTAGAAATTATGGACAAGATGCATGGCACAAGCACATTATTACTAAATCACTGTGCCATCAAATAAGACCTTCATTTACTTCAAAGGGAAAATATACTGAAAAATTTCGGTATACAGTGTAAGCCGGATATAAGAGACCCTGATATAAGAGAAACCCGGATATAAGAGATATTTTATCTGGTCCCAAATTAGAGCCATACTTACCTAAACAAAATAGACCAAATATAAGAGAAACCCGGATATAAGAGACTTCTTCTCCGGTCCCGACAACTCTTATATCCGGGTTACACTGTATTATGATGTAATATATTATACAGTGCAGTAGTTTTTGTGTAATTTTCAATAAACAATGCAGATTTCGAACATTTTGTCTTATGATTTGTGTCCAGCCGTATTATGGTGTTATATACACTTTTATCTATTTTTTTTTATTAATTATAATCTAACAAATGATCTAACAAATCTTATTCATTGAGTAGCCTTTTTTGTAATCTTTTACATTTTTTTACACAGTTTTTCCTTATCAAATAAAGTAAAAAAAAAAAACTGCTTATTTTGCTCGTGGCGATTTATAATTAGATTTCTAGTTTGAATATATTTTCCATTGAATGAATCTAATACGAAAACTATCAACTTTATTTGGATTTATTCTTGAAATTGTGAAAATTTTGAAATCAGTTTGTAAGCAAGGACCTACGGAAATTAGGTATTTTTCAGGCGATCGTTAAAACTCAGAAAAGCTCAGAAATTGAATCTATGAATCTAATTTTTGATGTCACAACCTATCACATCAAACCCCAACTTTCACACTGAGTGCAATGATAATTTTCTAAAGAAGGTGGAAAATCAACCTGCCCTAATTTATATTGGGTTGGTGCATAATTATCAGGCGTTTTTGTTGGCGAGTTATTTGTTAATAAAAATTGCTGTCTTGTTTAGGTTTTTTAAATAAAAATATTTTATTTTCAGGTTATAAAAATGCGGTCGAGAATCATACTCATTTAAAATGTTATTGTCAGGTTTCTTTCTTCATAATAAATATTGTTTGAAAACGCCTGATAATTATGCACCAGCCCAATATATCCATATAGTGTATACATATATATATATATATATATATATATATATATATATATATATATATATATATATATATATATATATATGCAGGTGTATATCTATCTATCTATCTATCTATCTATCTATCTATCTATCTATCTATCTATCTATCTATCTATCTATCTATGTGTGTGTGTATGTGTTTGTGTGTGTCTGTGTAGCGTATTTATGTATTTTGCATTTCGGATGAAACGTTCGATAAAAAGTCGTGCAACGATTGCCACCTGCATTTTTTTTCCCCTTCCGTTTCTATGTCGTTTGCTTTCTTTTCTTTGTCGTATCAACGCTGACACTTTACGACACATCGCAAAACATTTTGTAACGTATGTATGGAAAACCATAGTTAAATGTATTTACACTTCTTTATTTTATTGTTTGGCTTCACAGCCAGGATTTTATCTGGCTACTTTACCATAGATCAAACAAAAAAAAAAGAAAAAAAAAATTTTTTTGTCATGGTTCAGGGTCCATCCAGCACTGCCTATATATATATAAAAAAAAATAATATTTTTTATTCACATGCTAAATGTGTTAAATAATTATTTTATTCAACCTCGATCTTTTTTTTCTCAAGGGAATAACGATAACGCTTTTTGTACAGATCTTTAGTTGTGATCCTTTCTGAATGTCTTGAGCCAAACACCGTGGCGTCATTTGCATAGGTTAATTCGGTGCTTGTTATTCATACAGCGAAAAGTCTTCGCGAAACGGAACCGAACGCTAAGGATGGTTAGAGTAAACTTCTTTTTTTTTTAAAACTAAAGAACTTACGTGTATTATTAAAGAAAAAAAAGATTAGCCTCTAATGAATCTAATACAACAAACGAATATACAGAAGAATATCTGTATAAAATAGGATATAGAATTCCGATAAAGTTTTGAAGAAATTTAACAAATGGATGAGGATTTGTCTTGGATTCGTTTCAGAAAAGCCAATATGAATTTCTTGCTTTCGAGCCATTCTGAAAACGAAATGAGGATTTACTTTTAATTCGACACAAAAAAGCTTGGGGAAAATATATTAATAAATTTCAACATGAACTAAGAATTATGAAGAAAAGATACAGAATAAATATAAACATCTCTTTAAAAAGTCACTTATTTTCATTCTTTTTTTTTCATCACGAGAAACACCAGATTAGGGAAAAAATGTACTAATAATCTATTATTTAAGCATACACAAAAATACTCACACGTATTTCTTTCTTTCGCTTTTGGATCCGATGAAACCTAGAAAGGCGAAACGCGTAATCAAATCTAGTACAAAATGACTTATTCTGTGCTTCTGCTTATAATTGCAAATATCGCGTTTGTGAATTTCATATGGAGTGTTTATATCGTAAAATAATCATCAAAAACATTTTCGTTCCCGCAAGGAGTTATTAATATTTAATTAAAGATGGTCTGCAATTAAAGAGTACATTCCTGAAATTCTTCACATCGATTGCTTTACTTTACGACAGAACAAAAATGTGGATCATTCAATAGAGATAAAACTCAAGGAAATACTATCCGGGAGTAGTTTACTAACCATACAAGCTACCCAAAAAAGCAAAATTCATTATAAAAAAATAATCTGTCTATAATTCTGAGATGAAGTATTGTAACTATTTACACTATTTACACTATTTACATGGTTCGGACTTTTGTCCTCGTCTTTATTGCCATATTCACGACGTTTCGGCCGTTGTACGCTCCGACCATCTTTAGGATCTGTCTGTATCTCTGAGATGAGGTATTATAAGTATTTACACTATTTACATTGTTCGGACTGTTGTCCTCATCCTTATTGCCATATTTACGACATCTCGGCCGTAGTACCTTCTTCAGGTGATTGGAATTTCGAACTGAAACCTTAATTTCGTCCACTGGCTTACCCTTTTCTCGATGTCTCAGTTTCAGTTATTTCCCTTTTGTTACTCAAATTTCCACGTTTTTGACTAGCTCTTCTCTGGCCAGGAATTGAACTCGCAACTCTTTGCGTCATGTAACTGGATTGCTTCATCCAAAACTTTTATCCTCTGGGGCCATGTGTAACAAAATAGTCCTCCCAAATAAATAAGCAAACATCAAAAACGCTACCGGAAAAAAAGAAAAAGTAAAAAAAAGCTGGGGAAGAAAGAAATAGCGAAAAAGAAAGCATGTGAAATAAATAATGAAGTATAACTGTAAAGATGATAAAACATAGTGAAATGGCACATGAAAAAAAAAATCAAATAACATGTAAGAAAATAAAGGTTAAGAAAGTAACCCCACCCCATCCGACATAGAAAAATAGCATATAAAATATGGATCCATAAAAAAGCCGGCTCTCATATAAAGAAACACCTAGTAACTGCGGCTCTTCTTTGAAAGGCAAGCCACCAACAACGAGCAGACGACATTTTACACACCCTTGTCATCAGCTTCATTAAAGAACAGAAATGCAAAGGAAGAAAGGCAAAAAAGAAAATTGGGCTATCAGAAAAATCTTATCAGTTAAGCCACTCCGTTTGATGTGCCACCCCTGCTTCTTATAAGTACCCCTTATAACACACAAGTTATAAAAGAACAACCAAGTAAAAAGAAAACTGAAAACGAAAAAGAAATAAAAAAGAAAAACGATAAAAAATTAGAATAATGAGAAAAAAGTTTTTTTTTCTGTTTTCTTTCTCTCTTTTTACATACCTCGATTTTACAACTTATTTTCTACTTATCACATCAAATGTCTTGTATTCCGTTTCTGTATTTGTTCAATTTTAAAAAAAATAATCTGTCATGACTCACCTGGTAAAACGTCGAATGTTTCAACAAAGGAAGTGAAGTGATCGAAAATGAATCCTCTTTAAATGTCATTAACTAATGTGTCCTGTGAAATTTTAGAACGTAATAAACTGAAAAATGCCATTTTATTAATTATATTTACATTTTAATGAATCTTGAAAATTAAAAAAAAAAAATTAAAATCTATTTTTCTTTATTATTCTCGAAAATCTTATAATATTTACTTATACAAATTAAACGAAAAAATACTCAAAAATAAATTTGTCATTTTCAAAATTTATAAAACAAAATCTATTAATTAAAACAGATTGTAAATAAAAATCTCAATGAGATCTCAAAAAGCCACACCAATCAAACATATGGGAAAAAAAGACAGCAGAAATCTAAAATGACATTAGAAATTTACGAACATAGTAGTAACGAGATCATAAGTTATAAACCGTTGTTAGTTTTTGTAAATTAAATAGCCGTCAGTTTGTATATTTTGAATACAGATAGATACGAATGTTAGTAACGGCTATTCGTCTGTTAACTGCTAAATTGCCAGCTGATCTACACGAATCTACAGCAAGAGACTTCAATATTCCAAAAGTGGAACGAGGCGGCTAGAAATAAAGATTCTGGAAACGACATTCTATCTTCTCTAAGTCAATGCGTTTGTACTTCCTTTTTCTGTAGTTTACAAAAAACAACCTTCCCGCCAAAAAAAAAACAAAACAAAACCAAAAACTGATGAACAGAAAGTTCATACATTTCAGTAAATGTCATTATTCTGCTTGAGCAATGACTTTAACAAAAGCATGACTTTTCTTTACATCAGATGCGTGTTCAGTTGTACGAACATATAAAATCGGAAGACTGTTTATTATGAAAAGATGCAGCCACTGAAAATAAACATGTAAAAAATATTGAAGTGAAAATGTTAATTTTACATTTTAGAAAATTCTTGGAAGTTTATTCATTATATTAAATATAACTATGTCGAACTATCAACGTCGCTATAGATATTTCTTTTCTTACTTTAATAAACAGGTTGTTATACCAAATGTTTAAAAATGACTCCTTCATTTACAAATAAAGTTTTTGCACTGAAACATTTTGTTCTTCATTGTAACATTTAATATATTAATGAAAAGGATACCATTTCATTAAAATTCAACAATATCTGTCTATATCTCTGAGGTGAGGTATTATGACTACTTATATTACTTACATTATTCGGAGTGTCATCCTCATCTTCATTGCCATATTCACAACGTTTCGGCCGTTGTACGCCCTGGCCTTCTTCAGGTGATTGGAATTTTCGAACTGAACCCTTTAATTCGTCCACCAGGGAAGATTGTTCTAGTTCCACGTGTCATGCCTCTTCCGGATGTCTCACTTATTTTCCCTTTAGCTCAACTCTCCAACACCAACTCTCTTTTGGTTCATCACTGCTGCGGCCTGTTATTGAACTCCTTGAGGGCACATGGCCCGGTGCATAGAGACGTTGGTTAGATCCAGTGACTAGACCCAAAGAGCTGTGAGTTCAATACCAGGCCACAGCAGTGGTGAACCAAAACTTGGAGAGTTGAGTTAAAGAGGCATGTTACGTGGAACTAGAACGGTCCACTCCGGTGGACGAAATAAATGGTTCGGTCGAAATTCCAGTCACCTGAAGAAGGTCGGACCGTACAACGACCGAAACGTTGTGAATATGTCAATGAAGATGAGGATAACAGTCCGAATAATGCAAATGATGTAAGTAAAATTCAACAAATAGACATTACAGTTGAAATTGATATATATATATATATATATATATATATATATATATATATATATATATATATATATACACACTACAGGTCAAAAGTTTTAAGCCACACCCAGAAATTAGTATCGAATGAACTTGACAGAAGAGTGAAAAAAAAATATAAAAAAGAGTTCTTAGTATCATTGACAAAAGAATGGAATCAATTATCAAACTCATACTTTGAGAAACTTTTGCAACGAATGCCAAAAATTGGTGCTGCAACAATCAATGCTAACGGAGGATATTTTGACGAGAGCAAAATTTAATCATAAAATGCTTTTTTTATCATAATAAATTTTTTTATAATATATCTCACTTTTTAACCACGTATAATAATTTTCTCTTATTTAAAGTGCAAAACAACAACTTTTTGGGACAATTTAAAAAATTATCAGGCGTCTCCTCAAACTTTAAAACCGTAGTGTCTATACTAAGTTACTAAGTATAGTTTCATGTCTCGCACATTCCGTCTATAGAATTCCCTTCCTATTACTTGTTTCCCGAATAGCTATAATCTCCAACTATTCAAATGTAACGTCAATCGACATCTCCAGATGCACTGACCTATCCCCTGTCCTTCTCTTCATCCTTTCCTCCACCACGCCTCTTTACTCTCGCTCCCACTCTGTAACCCCTTGCGTACTAGTGGCATCCCGCCTTGCTTGGGGCGAAATGCTTAAAAAACTTCTAATATATTTAGGTAATTAAAATGGATTCTGAGAAGCGCCATTCAATACACATAATATGAAGAAATAAATAAATGAAATATACAGGGTGTCCTCTGCAAATTGACATCATTGCCCATCCTGTTCGCGCTTGCCTCGATCAAAGTTTCCCAAAATCGTTGGATAGGTGGGGGCGGAATTGGCATAGCCACCACACTATCCTGATCTGACACCCTGTGAATTCTGGTTATGGGGTATGATAAAGTATCACGTGTATAACAAAAAAGTTAGAGACATCGAAGGATTCAAGGACAAAATAAAAGGTGTAACATCAAACATTCCCCGTAAAATGTGTGTCAAGGCACTAAATTGTACTGTTGATAGCAGGTTTTTGTGCATCAGTCGTGCTGGTGGACAGGTGAGAAGCTGTTCAGTAAACTCTGAATAAATGATTCCTCTCATACTAGTGTTAACATAATTTTGACTCATCCTCTCATACTAGTGTTAACATAATTTTGACTTACCCTGTAGAGCTTCGAGATTCAAGACAAACCCTCACTGGTCACTTCCTTACATACACGTAAAGAAATGCTATTTTCTACAAATTTATACTCAGCCATTAAGGTGGCCCCAATTTAATGGATAGAGAACGACATTGTACCTGGTATAGTCGTTGATGCCAGATGGTCGGATTTGAACATTTCAAAAGATGGTGAACGACTATGATTTTTACGCACAACCACTCTATGTTTATAGAGAATGGTTAGAAAAAAGACATATCAATTTACGGTAATTCTGTAGGTGGAAAAGACTTGCTGATGGAAAAGGACGAAGGGAAATAGACAGACTGGTTTTAGTAAGGCATTTGTAGTTGAAATAACCACTTTTTATAACGAAGGGCATATATTGAACGTTGAAGGGAATAGTCTTCAGCAGCAGAAAACCACATCAGGTGCCGCGTCTGTCAGATGAGAACAATTCTCCAAGGATTACAAAGATTGAACGATAGAAGATTGGAAAAACGTTGTCTGGTCTGATTAGTCTCGATTTCTGATGCGACATTCGGACGTAAGGACAGAATATGGCGTAAACAACATGAATGGATACATCCACCGTACTTTGTATCAACAGCTCAATCTACTGGTGATGGTGGTGTCAAACTATAGAGGGTAGTTTCTTAGCCTACATTGAGACCTTGATACCAATAAGAGATCAATTAAATACTGCAGTTTCTCAATTTTTGACAACGGTGTTCTCATCCTACACCCTTGTGCAAATTAATTGAAACAAGCACTTTAGTTTCATTTCTTTCACCATACGGCCAGTTTTATACCCACCAGAGTGACAGGGTGTAATCGATTCCTATTTTTTCGTCAGATTAGGTCATTTGCAGTGGTGAGATGTAATAAGAATCTATTTTCGGGGTGTATGATGAAATTTATGTAGCCTTGAAAAATATTACGTCAGCCGTGTTTGTCTCGACTGCCGATTTCTCCTACAGCCATTGTCTGCGATGGACGTTACTCCAAGGAAGCGTGCGAAAATTGTAACACTGCGCGAACACACTGGCAAGCTTTACTAATGAGCAAATAAAAATACTATACGAGGGGGGACCCAAAAGTAACCGGAATTGTGTCATATTATTTTATTCATTTATTGTTGCATGTTTATATTCTTATCACCATCAAGGTATTCGCCATTTGAAGTAATACACCGGTTCAGACGTGTTTTCCATTGTTCAAAGCAGTCCTGGAACTCTTGTGAAGTTATGTTTTTTAATGACTCCGTCGTTTTCTTCTTAACTTATTCCGCATCTGAAAAAACGTTTTCCTTTGAGGACTTTCTCCATTCGGGGGAACAAAAAAAGTCGCAGGGGACGAGATCGGGTGAAGAGGGAGGGTGGGGAAGTGGGGTCATGAAATTCTTGGTTAGAAACTGTCTCACACTCAAGGCGGTGTGCGCTGGCGCATTGTCGTGATGCAACCACCACCCACCACTTTGCCACAGGTCAGGGCGTTTTCGTCTTACCTTGTCTCGCAAACGCTTCAGGACTTCCAAGTAAAAAGCCTGGTTAACAGTTTGACCAGGAGGAACAAATTCTTTGTGGAAAATTCCTTTCACATCAAAGAAACAAATCAGCATCATCTTGACATTGGACTTCATTTGACGCGCTTTTTGAGTCGTGGTGATGTTGGATGCTTCGTTTCCGGGTCGTAGCCATAGCACCAGCTTTCGTCACCAGTGATGACGTTCGAAAAAAGGTCTGGGCCAACTTCTAACTGTTCTTTCAGTTTACGACAGGCATAATTTCAGCCATGGTAAGAATAGACGAAAATGTTTGAAGCACTTCAAAACAAATGTGAATCACGGAGCTGTACCTCTTCCTACAATGACACCAGTTAGAACACTGATGTCTGAGGGTTGCCGAAAGTGGCATCTAGCGGTGGAAGCCTGAACTACTACGGTCTTGTTACACAGAAAGCGATTTCAGTTACTTTTCGGTCCCTCTCGTAGACTGGCCCGGAAACTCACCCGATTTAAATCCAATCGAAAATCTGTGGTCAATCTGCAGGGAACGACTTCGTGGAATGGACATACGAAGTACTAACATGTGCACTGGGTCATGTTTTATTGGAAAAATACGAAAAACAGGTAAATAATGACGGAATTATTCGTTTTGTTTCAATTAATATGCACAAGGGTGTATAGTGACAACATAAAAAATATTGACCTATGAAAACCCAGTAATGAATTTTCCGTGTAAATGTGGCTTTCATAGTCACGGGATCTTAATCAAAGAGAACAACTTTGGTTTGTTTTGGTTTATTTTCTTTTACGGCATATCAACATGTTAATGGGTTATTTAATACCGACATTGTTTTAGGACAGGTGCATATGAATAGAATATGTATTATTTGTAAGAAATCAGTTTGTAGATCAGATTTCATTGATGTATTTTTGTAAAGAGAGTCTTTGTCGAGAGTCAAATGTATTGCTGGCAATATTTTTTTCTTTCAAAAATATATTATTGCTTGTTATATGTTTTTCTCAAAATCTATTACTTGTTATTTTTTTTTTTTCAAAAATATATTGCTGGTAATGAATTTTTCAAAAATGTATTGCTGGTATTTTTGCTATAAACTATTTTTATGCTTTCATTGTGTTTTGACTACAGTTTGAGGGTTAACTATTCCGTCATAGCTGGGACCCTAACAGGTGCTGCCACCACGTGTCAGGCTGGACCTGGACCAACAGAAACTAAGAGGTGGTTCCACGCTCCTCAAAATCTCCCGATCAGAGGTCCTGCTGTCGGATCTTCATACCCAGGACAAAGCAACTTTGGGATGTAGGGGAGAGGGAGATTTTAATTCTGGATATGCAGTTAAATAATGTAGCCAAGCATTGTGGGGTGCCATAATAAGAGCATGGATCCAAATTTCGAAAGGGTGCTTCCAGAACATCGTCGATTGCATGTCAAGAAGAACTGAAGCGGTTCCAAAGGCAAAAATGGAGGTGGGGGTCCAACCAGGTATTAAAAGAATATAATTGACCGGTGAGTGTTTATTCCAAGTGAACGATGCAAAACAACAATCTACTCTCTTTGCAGTTATATATTTACACGATAAGAGAATCTGTGATCACGTATTAGTCTATATCTGTACAGATAAATGTATGCATGTGTGCATGTATAGGAGAGTTAGTGCCTCGTTCCTCTTAACTTTTCTGCGGGCAAACGCTTTCATTTATCACATTTTGTACTCTATCCAAGATATATGAAATAACGGGACTCAATATTTCTATTCATTTCTTTTATTTTTATCTCCACGTTATTGCGCTTAGAAAATAAAAGGTTTATTTAAAAAGAAACACATTCAAAATAGCAAATCATTCACTGTCAGCAGGTCCAAAATCAGATGATTTAAACCAGGAAATTCAAGAAATAAAAACTGTCCAATGTAAAATTAAAAATAAATAAATAAATAAGACAAAAAACAAAACTCAAATATCAGAAGCTATTACGCTAAGAAAAAAAAATGGAAGTAAACAAAGAAATTCGGTCCGGTCACTTGAACGCTTCAACCAAAAAGAAGAAAAAAAAGATAAACCGTATAGAGATTCGTAAAACAAACTCAAGCACACAAAAGACGCATACACGCATTTCGACTAAACAGTCAAAAACTGGACACTTAATTACCTCCCTTGCTAAAAATAAAGAACAGTATCATAAAAACACGTAATAGCCTTTAAAACACTGCCAACCGTTGAACGTCAATCTTCATTCTAAATCCACCCCCACTTGATCTCTCTCTTGTTTTTCGTTACTTTTTGTTTTATTCCACTTTGCCCCTTCTTCTATCGTTTTTCTTCTGCACCTCCATTATCCACATTTCTTCCCGTGATCATCCACACGCGGTTGCTTCCCTCTATGCCAGGAAAAGAGTTAGCTTCTTCCTGCTGCTGCTTTCAATCTCTTCATTCACGCGTGCGCACAAGTAAACTGCTTAGCATAGCTGTTTCCGGTTCCCGCTCTCGCTTGATAACAAGAGCAATAAGATCATGATTACCATTACGCCCAACCACCTTCACGTCGACCAACAGATTCAACAAGAAAAACAACACACCTAGCGTGTTCAGTTCAGTTCAGTGGTTAGTGTGGAGGATTAAGAGCTGAAAACTTGTCTCTCTAACTTTCGAATAGATAAACTCCGATGTCATACTTGGCAAAAAATTACTTATCAGAAACCAACAGTATTAAAGCTGTAGACTAAAATATAATTAAGGTTTAAAATAATGATAATCGGATTATATAAAAGAGGGGGAAAAGTGAATTTTTGATATAATCAGTGCCACAATATGACGATTTACTAAGTGTAGCTTAGATGTATGCGTGGAGTACACAGTGAGTTCCGAACTCACTACTTAGTCGTAATTTGTCTAGCGAGACAAGATTGCTAATTATTATACCTCCTCGAAGTTCACCTTTTGTTACATAAGTTACAAAACTCTTCGTGAATAACCAAATCTCTGTATCTTACATAAAATGGTGAAGTATTTGCTAAGCACATCCTCCCGTAGTTACTTGTAATATATAATACAATATAATTGCTACCTAAAAAGATGTTATAGATATATTTTTTAAAATGTAATACGGACTTAATGACGTAGGCGATCATAGCTTTCCACAGACGCCATATTTTTATTATCGGTGTATTTTCATGCAATCTTGGAAAAGATAGCGGAGATATTTCCCGTTGTCTTCTGTGCAGTTTGGAATTAAGAATATTCCCCCTCTTAGAATTGTTTTTTTTTATCCAAGACTTCAGAGTCCAGTCTACCCTGCTATTTCATATATAGCTGGTGAGATGGGGTAGAAGAAATGGATTTATGTCATTCTCAGTGGCAATTAATGCGAAAGTGATCGCAAAAGATTAATTCAAAAGATTATTGAGTGATTCAAAAGATTAGCCCAGATTTCACATTTCCTGTTGATAACCGTTACACGTCCTTGCTATATAGTAGACATAAAGAAGAGATTTTTTTGTCTGCAAAGGGATAGCTGACGTCGGGTGGGGGCATGTATAAATATCTTTGTGCTGTTCGTAAGAAGAAAGATTCTAGGAAATTCCGATATAAGAATTATTTGTCCACATTTTATAGAACCGGGGATATTTGTGAAAAGTGAAAAATGGTTTAACAGTTAATAACAAAAAACAAATTAATAAATTTTTTATTAGATATTAGACCACCCATAAACTCGTTGGGTCCCTTTTAAAATCAGTTTATGATGCAAAATGATGAAGTAACACTATTATCAAATTTATTAATAATTACACATTTTAATTTGTATTTAAAGACGTTAAAAGAAGGTTGATTGTTCCACTAAGCTTCATAGTTAACACATTACTTGAAAATTTATAATAATAGCTTAAAACAGGTCTAGTCCTTTTTCAAAATAATACGTGTATTTTTATAATACATACTTGTTTCTTCTTCACATTTATTTCAAAATACTTAACGGCGGCAAACCAACGTGCATCTATTTATTTATTTATTTACCATCAATTCATGTGACGAATATAGTCTCTTCACCTTTCAAGTAGTTTATAAAAAGTTCTAATGTAGTGGATTTAGTGGCTTAAATATATGTTGTGTTATATATATTTAAATTTATTTAATAATGTTCTTTTAATGTATTATGCATGTTTATTATTTTTCACACCCATAATAATGGGAATATAATATGCTAGTGTTTTTTTATATGCGTGAATTGATATAAGAATGTGTATCGAAAATAAATACTTAATTTCCTATTAAATAATGCCGTAAAAACAGAAAAAACGTCCCTAGCTCAAGAACCCCCTGCCTAATTTTAATGAAATTTGGCACAGCATTTGGCAGTCATCAATATGCAATATGATCCTAAATTGGTTGAGGTATTATGTATTGTTTAATTTGTGTCTCAGGGACAAACATACATACAAGATTAAAGTTTTAGTAGTATACGGATATTTAATAAAAAGAAATCCGCGATTTAAAAAAAAAAAATTCCCAAAATATAGAACTCATACAATACAATTAGTGAACGTGAGCCGAACGATGTTCAAGTGCTGGAAAGAGACTGATGAACTTTGAAATATCGGGAGTCTACAGTACGTAAGCCTACACGTCACTTCATTTGCGTGGATTCCGTGTCGTACTAGGCGTGTGGCAAATTCCAGTTTCGCTTACTGAGACTTTTCTGGATTTTTTTTCCGAATGCTTTTGATCTGCAGTTGCTTGTATCCACGAATACGAAATACAAAGTGCTTCACTGTAACAATTGTTAATAACAATAATGATGCCAATTTACGGTTTATTAGATTTCAAATTCTCTTATCAATGAGAATAAGATAACAAAAAATGAAATAGAAAAAAAAGATATTATTAATTAATAATAACAGCGACAGTAAACGTTCTGTCAATAAAAATGGCGCTAAAAATGATGATAAAAAAGAAGTAGTAAGACATATAACTAAGGATAAAAGTGAAGAAAAAAGAGAATGAAAACCAGTGAAAGAAAAAGAGCAAAGTAAAATGATTTACTGAGAGAGAATCTGAACAAAATTAAAATTAAGAAAGGAATTTCTCGAAGAAACAGTAAATATATATATTCCCGACTGACACTAATTCAGTTGGGTTTCGATCCTAGCTGGAGGCAACCGGACGTCTAGTCACACTGATGAGCTATGATACAGCGAAACAGTCTGTCTGTGGATGACAATATATAGGCTCCTGAAAAATTTATTTCGGTTGAGCTCTCTGGGGAGGATATGTGGGTTTGTAAACAGTGACTATTACGGCTCATAATGCAAGACTCTTCGGTAAATCGAATCGAGTTCTCTCTGTCACTGTGTGTTTATCTAAAAATAAATACGGTTAAATTCTCCTTCATCCCTCTATTATTCTGGTGATCCTCTATTTCTTTATGCAAATTAATTGAAACAAAACGAAAAATTCCGTTATTATTAATTACTTTTTAATTCGTATTTTACAATGAAACATACGCATGTTAATATTTATTTATTTATGTTCATTCCACGAAGTTTTTCCATGCAGATTGACCACAGATTCTCGATTGGATTTAACTCAGTAGAGTTTCCAAGCCAGTCTGCGATAGACGTTACTCCAAGGAAGCGTACGAAAACTGTAACGCTGCAAGAACACACCGGCAAGCGTTACCAGTGAGCAAATCAAAGTACTATAGACTGGCACAGAAACTCTCCTGATTTAAATCCAATCGAGAATCTGTGGTCAATCTGCAAGAATGACTTTGCGGAATTGACATACGAAGTACTAATATGTACACTGGGTCATATCTCATTGGAAAAATACGAAAAAGTAAATAATAACGGAATTATTCGTTTTGTTTCAATTAATTTGAACATGGGTGTATTGTTAAACAGTCTCGTACGTGTTAGGAGACTCTATACTTTGCCTTTGTGTCTGTGCTATTGTATCGCCAACAATGGTTATGGGGTTTTGATTGAATGAAAGAATTAAAGTGATCTAATTAATCAAGTGGATGTTGACTTCATCATCCCACAGTAATTGACGTGACTGTCATGATAACTTTCTAATAACAAGTTCTAATTCATGCGTTGATAATATTCTTAGATGGGAATAGCATAAGCAAGCATAAGTGAAAGTGACAATGGATGCCAGTAAAAAGTACATCTACACATTCGAGAAGTGAGATAGAACTTTACATTTTTTCAGCTTTGATGGACTGCTGTCAGACGCGTGTATTAAATACTGGGAGACGATTTGGTAATGATATTCTGATTACATTAAAGAGAAGAATGAAACTGATAGTAACGCATCTACTTCTATAACAATGGAATATGACGACAGTGACTTACAGACGACTATATACATCGATGAGCTAAAGTAGTATGACCACCTACCTATAATATATTTGTCGTACATATACACGCAAAATAGTTCTTTACCAATTAGTTTTGGGCGTCACAAGATCTGTAAAGGCTTTGAACCTGGTGCCAGAATGTTAGCAACAGGTCATTTCTTGATGGAAGTTCTGTAAGACGAATTTGTTCGAGTCATCGCATAAGTATTTAATGGGATTTATATCTAGGGACTTTGGTAGTTGAGGCAGCGCAGTGAAGGATTTTTCGTGTTTCTGGAGACATACAACTTGTGCAATAAGGCATGGTGTGTTGTTCATCTGATATATATATTCCTGTCATCGTAGACGTCTGTTGCCATCAAACGGCTTACTTGATTTCAATCTAAGTTGGTGGTACGCGACGAAATATCATCAATATGAATGATACGACATAGTGCTTTTCCAGGAGAACATTGCCCCAACCAAGGCCGGTGCGTACTACCCCTGAACCTAACTCTCATTCAATTTATAAATCCAATTCCGGTCAAAAGACCAATTTGGGCCGAAACTTCGATTTGGGCCGAAATTCCAATTCAGGCCGAAAATAAATCACAAACTCCGTGGAATTTCAACTGAGGTGAATTCTTCAAATCACAAACACTGCGGAACTTCAAAACTCACGAAACATCTCACTTTAACTCTGGTTTCTTGGCATTTTGAAGAAATAAAAAATGATTTCCTGAATTTACAAAGTTTTGGAGATATTTGAAACTAAATTTTAAAACCATTTTTTTTCTTCAAATTCACAGAGGTTTTGTGTTGCTTTAAACTCGATATTAATTAAAAACTTTTAGAATCACTATTTTTTTTCCAATTATTTTAAAATTTGAATTTTTATCTGTTCCCTCCTCATCCGGATACAAATTTCAATGTTGGATGTTCAAGCACCAGATGAAGAGCAGATATTCAATCCCGGGATTACCCTGATTCCAAATAGGTATATATGTCTGTATAGAACGTGGTCCGTGTTAAAGGGGTTTCAGACTCATTGACCCGAAAGACAGAATTTGCTGTTTATTTATTCAGATGGAACGATCGATTATGACATGTATCTAATTCGTATTTAGATACATTGTATATATTTTTTTATTTTTCTAGCTGAATTGTTCATCTATATTGCACATGATCAATTTTTGTACATAATTAGGTTACAATAAAATCTGTATTTTATATGAATTAAAAAAAAATTTTTTTTTAAAGCTTATCATCCCAAGCAAGGCTGGAAGCCACTAGCACGCAAGGAGTTACAGAAGGTTTGGAGGAAGATAGGAGTGGTAAAGGAGGGGATGTGGAGAAAGATGGTGGATCGATCAAGGCAAGGGGGTTACAGAAGATTTGGAGCGAGAGCAGATAGGAATGAAAGGTGAAAGGATGTGGAGAAGGGAACTGGATCAAGGCAGCTGGAGATGTCGATTGACGTTACACTTAAATAGTTAGAGATTATATTTGTCAGGGAAACAGGAATAAGTAAGGGAGTTCCACAGGCGAGATGTGCGAGACATGAAGCTATTGGAGTAGAAGAGACGTCTACATCTAACAGTTTCAACGGTGAAGGAGTGGGAACGGGATGCCAGCCTCGTAGGACGTTTAAATTTATGAGGCCTGGGAACCAGCGAAAGCAGCTCATCGGAGCAATTACCGTGAAAGCATTTGTAAAAAAGACAGAGCGAGGCAACGGCGCGTCTGTGAGAGAGTGACTTATGAAAATTGAGATGTAGCCGAGGTCTAGTTGATTTCTAACATTTTTGATACTGTCTTTTCTCCAGAATAACAATGCACACGTACCCAACCATCCACATTAGAAAACGACCACATTGGCCTTTTTTTTTATTGATACTAGTTCTAGTTCAAACGTATACGATTTCACGATTGACTATAGTTAGCTATTTACATTATTCAGACTATCGTCCTCATCTTTGTGGCCATATTTATCGCAACGTTTCGACAGTTATGCCCTCCGGCCTTCTTTAGGTGGTCGGAATGTCGAACTGGACCCTTTATTTCGCTAGCTGGGGTAGACTGTTCTAGTTCCACGTGCCATGTCTAATGGATGTCAATTATCTCCTGTTAATTCCCCTCTCCAAGTTCTCCACCGCCTTAACCAGGTATTGAATTGTCACTGGATCTAACTAACGCCTTTATCCACTGTGCCTTGAGGATATCTGTGTATGAATTTCTGGGACTCATAAACCTAATGTTTTCAGCAACCATTTTTACTAGTGCTCATATTGCTATTTTTGCTGTTATTATTGCATTTCTCTGGCACTCTTTATTGCTGGTTTCCATATTGTATTCATTTCTATGCTTGGTCGGCTCAGGAGATTTTTGTGACCTGGAATATGTGCTGATTCCTTAAGTTTACGAATTTTCCAATGATATTCTTTGTCTATGATTTCAACCTGATCCCACAGAGGGCGGTGATCTCCCTTTTCTCTCCATATGTGGTCAGCCACGCCTGATTTTTCCACTTCCCCTCGTGTTACAGCTTTTTGGTGTTCTTTAAGCCTTAGCTAAATGGGGCGGCCTGTCTCCGCTTTATATTCCTTTCCGCAGCTGCACATTCCAACCACCTGAAGAAGGCCGGAGAGCACAACGGCCGAAACGTTGTGATAAATATGGCAACAATGATGAGGACGATAGTCCGAATAATGTAAACAGTGTACATAATACCTCATCTCAGAAATATAGACAGATACTGACTATAGTTAGCATCCTCACTCTGATTATTCGGTGGCTACACAGCTCCAAACACAACAAGGATTAATAAACTGTGTGTTGTGACACGTTATTTCTTGATCTTGACCAAAACTATCGGCAATTTGCCTGATTTTGGCTCGTACTTGGTATGAAAGCCTCCGTTCATTTCGATAAGTTTTGGATGCTGAGCCGCTGACTGATTTTTTCTTTTCTCAAGCTACTTGGCACTTACCATAAATGACCGTGAGCCCTGCCACAAGTGATACAGTTTCGAAAAACCATGTTATTATCAGGCCATAGCAATTTTGTCTTATCGCGTTACTTGAATCATTCTTTTTCCGTAACTGTAACATCGAACACAACAAAATTACATACTCGAGTCCGACTTAACTGTTTATATTCTAATTCAGATATGCGAAGTTAATTCGAAACAATAGTTGTCATTATGATCAAATATTTTATCTCAAGTGTGTACATTTCCAGGCTTGAGTCATTAAAAAAACTTAAACAGCCATCTTTAATTTGAAACTGAAGCCTCTATGAAAGTAAAAATTACCTGCACTCCTAATTGGCAAAAAATGTAGCATTGGTCCTTTTTAGTGTTGATATTTAATCAGGTCTATAACTACAGACATATAGAATGCCACTAACCATCATTTTAAGTAAAGGACCGAACCTCGTTGCCCGGGTGAATGATGCTTTCATCTTTTTATATGGGGGTGAAGAATAAGTGTTTATAATGAAATACGTCAATGATTGCCAATGTGGATCGGATACCCCACCGGTGAGACATGGTAATATGTTGATGGGGCATGGATAGGATGTGCACTCTTTGGCTTACTATATCAACAGATTAAGGGGCAATTCGAGAATGAGTTATTAACAGTGAATTGTTTTCTAGTGAGCTCAAATTTCGTTTTGCATTATTATTTCATGATTAAAATGATCAAAGTATATTACAGAATAAGCTTTCATTCAAATATTTTATATTTATGCCTTTCAGTTTTCTATTATACGTTTTGAAACTATATATATTTAACTGTCCTTTTTTTAAGTTTCTTTGGAGGCTTGTTTAGAGACCAAGTTAATGGCCTTTTAAGCTACCTTCACGTGAACTGCAGTAAAATTTTGAGTATGTAATGATGAAATATTACAGGGGGTGCACCAGAATTTTAGAAATAACAAAGTGGGGCATGGCCCAAAATCGGTTTGGGACCATTGAAATACATCAAAATATCAATAGAGGATATTTTTGTTAGCGCGTAATGTCTGACTCTAATCATACTTTTAAAAAAAAAAAAACTAACCAATGCCAGCAAGTGTGTGACATGGCATGACAAGATATACAATCTTTAGTACTGAGTCATTTTTAGTCATTTAGTACTTCTTTTCTATTGCAGGAAAAAGTTCGGAATGCGACAGCGGAGCGAGAACAATCGAATAAAAAGTTAATTTGGAAATTCCTTCAATATTTTTCGGACCGATAGACACTTGAAGTAGGCCAGAGAGCGCAACGGTTTAAATGCTGTCATAATAACAACACCGATAAGGATAGTCTGAATGTAAATAATAGCCCGGAAGTTCATGATTTCGGTTCTAAATACTAAAACTGTTTCTGTACGCAGTATGAGCCGATTTGATCCTGTTGCCAATATTTCCTTCGCAGGTGACATTATTCAAGATGATGCTGTCAAGGTAGAATTTCTTTTTATATCAACTCTTAAAATATAGAATCTGCAATATAGTACACATGTAAACATTCATTAAAATAAACATGTGTATGTGTATATCCACCCGATTGTTCATTTGAATACTTTAATATTGCATCTAGCTGGACAGTGAATGCAAAATTAAGCCAGACCCGAAGTGGTGCATCTATTTACGTTTTAATTCTATTATTTGATGATATTCAGTCAGTTAAGTGTCACATGTGATACACGCTTGGACGATCATGTATCTTTCGATACATGACTGACGAGGCAGATTTTTTCCCATTTCTTTCTATGGTAGATTGGTTGCCATACAAGGATAAATAACACAGTCTGTCCTGCTATTTAACCCATAGATGGGAGGAGAAGCGAGGGATTAATACTTTTCCCAAGCGTATTTGTGCGTATGTCAATCTAATAAACACGACTGGAATTCGAACTCGGCTCTCCGAGTTCTCACTCCGAGCCGATATCTATTACCCCACAACGCACACCCTAAATGATAAACGTCCCTGGGTGGACATGAACCACCAACATTTCGGTTATCGAAAAGCATGATATGCGTATATAACCTAAATATTTACCGCTAAAATGTTTAAGTGTCTGCAGGTTTATGGTTGTATAAGTTTATGGTTGTATGCACCTACATGCGCGGGGACACACTATTGACACACAGATCTAAATGGAGACAATTACAAGGAGCAAAAGCACAGTGATAACTGTGCCTGACATGAACCCTTGCGCCGCGTAAAATAGTTACGGAGGTTTAACAGCTTTTGGTCTTCGTCTCATGGGTTTTTTCCTCTCGCGTCTTTTCCACGCAATTTAACGCGCTTAATGCCCGCACGGCGATCGGCGGCCCCACAAATGAGACGTGAGGACAGCAGGAGGCTGGCTCGATGTGTTGATGGAAAGTCCCGGGAAAGGTATGGGTAAATTTTGGTGGGGATGAGTAGCAGAGTACTGACCGCGGCGGAGTAATTTCCTGTGACGGCCACGGGATGTCGTTTCATGCGGAGGACTTTGATGGCCCGGGAAATGGGTGGACGACGATGATTATTGGCTGGCTGAATTGGTTGATGTGGTTTAAACACTTGGACAATGTGCACAGAGCCTTAGAGTAAGTGAAAGTCTGCGAGACCTTGAATCTGTTTGCGAGTTTGACGCTGTGTGTATCTGTGTGTGAACACATTATCTACGTTTATATACGCACATATCTTCACAATGTCTTCTATGCCACCATTTAGTGTATTGATTTAATTTAGTCTTAACGTGTGCGCGCGTGTGCACGTGTGTGCGCTCGCGTGTCTGTGTATATATATGTAAGGCGTCTATATCAAACGTATTTGTGAACGTATAGGAAAATATATGTGTATTGAGAAAATTGACCAAGACAATAAGTTCTATGTTGTTTTGTCGTAAGTACATATGTATCTATGTATTGTTCCATGTATAGGTACATCTGCTTTGTTAGGTATCGTATTACATTATATGTGGAGTAGCGGATAGCGGCTCGGATTGAGGAATCGGCAGAGCCGAGTTCGAATTCCAGTCGAATCCATTACATTCATTTACGTGCTAATACCTTAGGAAAGGTATTAATCTTCTCCCTCCAGCTAAAGGTAAAATAGCAGGACAGACTGGGTTCTATAGCTTTGGATGGCAATTGGTGAAAGATAACTCTGAATTCAAAACCTGCGGAGGGTTTGTTTGGGAACCTTGTGGCACATAGTCCACCAGGTCTCAGTATTCGGCCCTTCAGAAAGTGTGGTTGGTTCTATACATAGACTTCACCACTATAATCAAATCATATGTCTGGACTGTCGGTTCCTAAGAACTGAGCCGCTTGACCCTCATACGTCGAATACGACACGGGAGAGTCCGCTATATATATATATATATATATATATATATATCTATCTATATATATATATATATATATATATATATATATATATGTATATAGTAATGATAAAATATGGTAATCCATATGGAATTTTCAGGAGGATATAGATCCAGGGAGAGTTCTATGTCAAAAGACCGAGGAAAATTATTATTAAATAAAGAATATGAAACACTTAAAATCACATAGCTAATCATTTTTATTAACAAATAAATCACAAATCATTTGTGATTTGTTTGTAGGTCTTGAAGATTGAGATAAAATGATTACCTATGGTATTTTAGTGTTTGATATTCTTTATTTGATAAAATAATAATAATAATAATAATAATAATAATAACAATAATAATGCATATATATATATATATATATATATATATATATATATATATATATATATATATATATATATATATATGTATAGGTAACTATACTTGTCTCGAAAAACCTTCAGTTTCTTGATTTGCCAATAATCAAATCAATATCGAAGGAAAATAGGTTTTGAAAAAAGAAAGAGCGAGGAACATGAACGTCTGTCAAAAGTAAACGTACAGCTTGCAGGTTCAAAGCCCAAAGAAAAAACCTCGACACGAGTAAACAACTAACTAAAAAAGGGCTCAATACAAAAGTAGAGCAGACCTAGTCAAACCTAGAGAGCCAGACAAACCTACCAAGTTTTCTCCAGACGATCCGTTTAGGATAAACCTTGGTAGGTTTGTCTGGCTCTCTAGGTTTGAATATATATATATATATATATATATATATATATATATATATATATATATATATATATATATATATATATAGTACAGGTAATCTATCCATTGGTATATAATCCGGGTGGATCCTAGTAATATTAATTATTAAAACTGATGATCCACAGAGAACTCGATGTTTTTATTTATTTTTTTATTAACAGAGCATATGTATTATTTACAGCAGAAAAAATGACCTCAATATAGATATAGTTTATTTCAAGCCATTCTGTATACGTATATCACCAGTCTCTAAGTGCCTGACTCAGAACATTGTTTAAAATTTATTTTCAATGTCATTCCTCCTCTCGTAGACGCCTTGTAAATGAGAGTGGGTTTGTATTATCGATTGGCGGGGGCGTAAGGTATCTTATCCCGAGGGAAGCTGTTTGGGGTTGGAGTTTATTTATGGCCAGGACTGATATATATATATATATATATATATATATATATATATATATATATATGTATGTGTGTGTGTGTGTGTGTGTGTGTGTATTGTGTGTGAGTCTGGTATTTGTTGGTGCGGTTTCGATTCAAAGAGCAATAGACAGGAGTAAAATATCACATTAACATATGGAAGCATTGTATGGAAAGAAGAGATTTCAATATTCTCTGTTTGCGGTTTACGTGACAGCGGTAAAAGAAATCGATTAGTTTTATGTGTTTGCTCGTGCCGTTAAACACTTTGTGTCTGTACACGTGACCGAATGAATGGAATGCAAGCAATCCGACCATGTGACTCGAGTTCGAATCTCACTATGGTCACTATATTCGAATCTCCCAATTTGTCGAAAACGTCATTTCGTGATAATATTCGGCCCGGAAGAGTCGATTTTAGCGTTTCGTACCGTTGAGAATTGTCTTAAAAACGACAGCGCGAGTTGAACCAAGCCTTGCGAATTAAACTGTGTAGACATAACTGTTCGGAAGCGGTCGATGGTTATACTAGCACGAAGTCACACGCCATCGTAACCGAGGGTTTTAGTGAACTAGCCACGTTCACACTGTTGATTACGCAAGATTATGGAGATTCCTCCCAGAAAGTGTAACTGAGGTCCACGCAACATAGTTTCAGTATAAACCACTGGTTAGCTCTATGGGTGCTAAAATACACAAATTTGTCTGCAAGAAGGATTAGGTAAACACACACACACACACACGTAGAAGGATGTACTCGGAAGCGGGTAGCCAGCTATGACTTAAAAAATACTGCTGATTTGTATGAAAAAAAAATGAAATACACACGCCCACCTATCTATCTATATACACATGTATATATACCAGGCGTAACAGCAAAATTGTCCAAATCGTGTAACAGCATGGGATAAGTGTCTATCCCACAAAATTTTTAATATCTAAAGAAGCACTAAAATATTTGTCTTTTTTCCAGGTTTTCAGATAAGACGTTTAGCCATCTTGAAGCCGTTTGAAATCACTGAAAAACCCTTTGAGTTATTCAGCTAGAAAGAGAACGAGTTAAAATTGTTTTGTGTCAGCCGAATTATGTCTTAACCAACTGAGCAATGGTGAGAGGAAAAAGATAATTCAGGCCTTCAGTAATGGTACCAACATTCATACTCTGGCTTCCATCTTCAAAGACCATTCAAGAAACTTCAAGAGAACAGTGAATAAATTTAAAATAAAATAGGGTACAGTAGAGAGGAAAACTTTATCAGAAGGTCACAACAGCAAGAGGGATCATCATTTAGACTTAGAGCTAAATGCATTCTTATTATTTAGAGTCCAACAGTGCTATTTTTAGTAAGATATCTTTAATCATTTCTAAGATACAACGGTTCAAAGCTTACTCTAACAGTTGAACAATTTGGTTGTTACACCCGGTATATATATAAAAGTGGATATATAAAAAAGTTTGTTCTTTGGTCAGATTTTGTAACGGGAAACACCTAGAACTTTTCAGCACACAGTGTTATCTCTCTCTCTCTCTCTCTCTCTCTCTCTCTTTATATATATATATATAGATAGATAGATAGAAAGATAATATTAGTGGTCAATACACACACACACACACACACACACACACACACACACACACATATATATATATATATGCAGAAATATAGTCTTAAAGTGTGCTATATTTATGGGGTAAAGTGCTCAATATCAGAGATAGAGCGTGTGTAAATATAAAAGTGGACATGGAAGTCAGCACTTAGAGGCGACAGTCTGTTTCATGCTAGTGCAATCGTCAGGCGACTATATATATATATATATATTCTCAAATGGGTAGAATCCAGGTAGAACTCAATGTCCAGGACAGAATAAGAATATAATATAAAAGGCTCAAACACTAATATTCCATGGTTATAATTTATTACATTGGAATCGTAATCACGATCCAATTCATCAGACCTACAAATTCAAATATATATATATATATATATATATGAATAAAAAGAGACAAGAAGAACAACTATACTTATCCCACGCATTTCGTTGTCTGAGGGACTTTCTCAAGGTAATGTATATCTAAATCCACTCGGAATGTAATGAAAGTATTTACTTTTTCCACTATAATTATAAGACAGTGCAATAAAGCCGGTGAATAGAGCAAAGTTTTCGATTGTATAAAACTAATCTTCGTCTAGTCAACGTAACTGGGTCTGTTTTTGACAGGCGCCTTTTTCATTTCAGTGGTGGACAGCTCTGCATGACCGCCCAGAAGGTTGAGTGTCACGCACATCGCTGAAATGCATTACCCATACCGTAGCTCGCATCCACTCTTTGGTTTCTGCAAAAGTTCAGTAAAAGAAGAAGAATGTAAATGGGTGCAGTGACAAAGGCGGGTTCATCCGGATTTTATGTCAGAATTTATTCTACCATGGTACCCCTTACTGGCAGCTGTAACACAGCCAAAAAATGTATTGATTTGGGGTTTTAGGAAAGAAGTAACTAAATGAGATCTTCCCTTGCTACTAAGCTTTGGTGAACTTATAGATATGGTAGTGTGAGATCGCATCATGCTCAGTATAATGGATTCTTTATTTTACATTGATTTTAGTCCGAATTACCTTAAATATCCATCTTTCCTTAGCACCAATTGTGTCTCGGTTGGTATGCTGAGACATGATTCTGTGCAATATTTCGAAGGTATCAATCTAAATTGCTGAATCAGAAAAAGTCTGCTGTCATATCGGAATATATTCAAGATCAGGAAGAAGCAGTAGACGCTGATCCTGACAACAACGGTTCGATAGGTGAGGCCATTCACAAGAGTAATTGTAGAGATTTAACATTTTTATTAAATTCTCCTCAACTAAATAAGGAAGACTTTAAACAAATCCTTCTTACCAAGGTTAGTACTTGAACGCCTACAATTATTTAATTTTGGTTATGATATCCAAATTACCAACATGACATGGATTTTTCCAATTTCCAAATAAGATTTTGTAGATGCGAATCAAAATGATTTCTTTTTACTATTTTTGACTGTCTCGGTCATTATCAAGAACTGCATGTTGTCAGTATGGTAGACATGATTTTGTTGGTTATACCCAATATTCTTGAAACGATAGAATTCAAATGAATTCAAATATATGCGTATCGTATAAGTGTTATTATATTTAAAACGGTTTACAGGCTGCACCGGAAAAGAATAGTATATATATATACGCGTGTGTAGAGAATTATGCCAGTCTGTATATAGAATAATATACTACTGTATATATCAGTGCATGTTTATGCGTGTGTGACAGATGTGTATGAGAAGGAATGATTTTGTATTGCCGAGCGTGTCGCTCGGCTATGTACAAATGTCAATCGCTTGTGCATGTAAGTCGGAGTATGTGTATTTTAAGCGACAGATGCAATGGAAAAGGATAGCCTTTGTGCGGCAAACATGATTGCTGGTGTATTTATTTGTAGTTTTGTGCGCGCCATTTGGATGTGCGTCTGTGTGTAAATGGTCTTATGTATTTGAAACTTCCTTATATTTGTATGGATGATTTTACGTGAACCTTCTCAAAATACATCAATACAAAGTTAAGTACATTCGTTTAATGAGATGTGGTGTCTTATCTGAAGCAAAAAGATTGTCAATTAAACGAATTTATTCCATTTTCACAGATTTAACCGTCTGTGCATGTGGCATGTGTGCGACTATGTGTTTACGACTGCAGGGGGGGTTCATGTAAGAGGAGGAACCCAGTTCAATACAAAAATAAGGAAGGAAAGATAAAATGAAAGAGTGGGTATAAAAGAATAGGGGAGAGAAAAAAAAAGAAAGTAAAGGTAAAATGAAAGAGTGGTTATAAAAGAATAGGAGAGAAAGAAAAAAGATAGTATAGGTAAAATGGAAGAGTGGGTATGAAAGAATAGGAGAGAAAGAAAAAAGATAGTATAGGTAAAATGGAAGAGTGGGTATGAAAGAATAGGAGAGAAAAAAGAAAGGAAATAAAGATAAAATGGAAGCGAAGGTATAAAAGAATAGGAGAGAAAGAAAATAAGAAAGTAAAGGTAAAATGAAAGAGTGGGTATACAAGAATAGGAGAGAAAGAAAAATTAGGAAGCAAAGGTAAAATGAAAGAGTGGGTAGAAAAGAATAGGAGAGGAAGAAAAAAGAATGTAACGGTAAAATGAAAGAGGGGGTATAAAAGTATAGGAGGGAAAGAAAAAAGAAAGTAAAGGTAAAATGAAAGAGTGGTTATAAAAGAATAGGAGGGAAAGAAGAAAGAAAGTTAAGGTAAAATGAACGAGTGGGTATAAAATAATAGGAGAGAAAGAAACAAGAAGTAAAGGTAAAGTGAAAGAGTGGGTATAAAAGAATAGGAGAGAAAGAAAAAACGAAAGTAAAGGTAAAATGAACGAGTTGGTATAAATAATAGGAGAGAAGGAAAAAACGAAAGTAAAGGTAAAATGAAATGTGGGTATAAAAGAATAGGAGAGAAATAAAAAAAGAAATAAAGGTAAAATGAATGAGTTGGTATAAAAGAATAGGAGAGAAAGAAAATGAAAGTAAAGGTAAAATGAAAGAGTGGGTATAAAAGAAGAGTAGAGAAATTACAAAGAAATCAAACCAGACAGAAAAGAACAAACTGGCAAATTCATGAAAAAAGCAGAAAGAAACAAGACAGAAATCATGAAAAGAAAGAAAGTGAATATTTGAACAAAAAGAAAGAACGATGCAAAGATGGTAAACAAATAAGAAGCAGAAGCATTGTGGAGAAAGAATGAGAGTTATCTGAAAATAACAGGGGTTTGATAGAAATTGGGGGTTATAAGGATTTGCATATAAAGAAGATGTCCGGTTGGCCTTGCCTTCCTGTGTTGGCGTTATAATGAGGAATTTCCTTTCTCGCTCTTGTGTACGTTCGCCTGTCCGGTTGCACCACTTCTCTGCCTCTTGCCCTTAATATGGCATTATGAGAGTATCGATATATGTGGCTGTTTTGGCTGGTGTTTTAACTGGCCTTTGGTAAGAGAAAGGCGTATGTGCACTTGTATATACAGCGCATATTTAAGTATATATATATATATATATATATATATATATATATATATATATATGTGTGTGTGTGTGTGTGTGTGTGTATGTATATATATATATATATATATATATATATATATATATATATATGTATATATATATATATAATATTATTTGATAATTAATAGGGATAATTCCAAAGAGGATATAAATACAGAGAGAGTTCAATGTAAGAACAGAGCAAATATATTAATGATGAAAGCGGAGACTTTAGAAATCCATGGTAATAATTTATTTCGAGGGATCAATGAGATTCCGTTTCTTCAGGCCAAACAACTTCACAACAATAGATGAATTTAAAATTTATCCAGACACAACTGAATAATACTTTTTATTACTATAATAATAGTTTTTGTTATTATAAACATATTTACTTCCAACGATTCGCTAAAAAATGAGCATGCATTATGAAAAAATACCTCAAAGTTGTTAAAAATGTTATTATTAAGAGGCAAGACCAAAGTAATTTTTTATTATTTAACTATATATTTTTATCCGTTTTAGCACGTTCGAAATTTTGTTTAAGAATCTTGTTTTACCTCCGCCAGTGGTGGTTTTTGAAGAAAGATTTGTATAGAAAATTTTAGCGTCTTTTTTGCGCTGAAAAACTCATTGATTTGGAAATTCTTGCAAAAATTAATTATCGGATTTAAATGAAACTTTCAGGGGTTATTCGTAATTGAACGAAATTAATTTTGAAATTTTTCTTTTTTAGAAAATCTTTGTAATACATTTTTTGTATACCTGTTACTTCCCCGCACATTTATATAATTTTATGAAATTTCAAGAAATTCATTTTTGTAGCGCTTAATGTTTATATTAGTTATAAGGACAAGTCCTAGGATAATTTCAATCAACAATTTTTTTTGTCAAACAGGACTACTAGTTACAAAAAACTGCTCTGGATCGTAAAATACAATCTGCAACAAAAGTAAGAATTATTTAATTAGAAACGCTTTTATAAATACGATATATTATGGACACTATCGTTTTAAGAAAAAAAATTTCCATGAATAATGAATTTTTACAAGAGTTGTTTTCAATTTTAAAAATTTAGTTATAATAATTTATAAAAAAATGAAGGTTCATTTTCTAAATAAAAAAACAATGTTTCAAAATAACGTTTTTTTTTTTACTATTATTTGTAGCTACGTTCGACAATATTTATTAAGAAGATTATAAAAAAATATCTACCTTTTATAAAGGTTTATTATTTACCATTTTATAAAGAAATAAATGTAAAAATAAATTAAAAAATTGTCAAAATATTTAAACCATCTAAAATGTAATATTTATTATTTACCATTTTATAAATAACTTTGAAAACAAATTTGTTTTGTCCATAATTTTATATCAGTAAATTATAAAAGAAAATCTGAACAAACATAATTTTCTAGACATAATACAATTTCTTAGATTATTTTATAACTCAGATTAATTCTTGTTTTAATTTTGATTTCATATACTTGTGTTTTATCAATATTATCATCGCCTTTAAAAAAACACACACACAATGCATAGGTAAAGCTGGCAGTTTTCAATCTTATTGCATTGTAAATGATTAACATATATGGTTTACAATTATTTATTTTTCCACCGGGTCTGGTGGGTACATTTAAGTTAAAATCACATTACCAGTTTTACAACTGTATACAGGTTTGATTGCTGTCAGAAGGCAAATTTTTCATTAGTACGATTCTCGATTTGTAAGCCAGTAAACAATAATTTCACTGTTAAAAAACGAAAAACAAAAGAAGGGCTGTCAACCAAAATATGTATCCCCATTAAATTTATGGTAATAAAAAATTATATATATATATATGAATAAGTTATATTTAGGCAATAAGTGTTCATCCAAATATCAAAATATTCCATAGCACAAATTGCAAGGAAAGACTCAAAACTCTAGAAATTTATTATCATACAAAACAAACAGCTCACATGAAATAAAATATCATTTACGACAGGAGAAGGTATCTTGAAGTGTGTACATATATCTTATAAGTATAATAATAATAATAATAATATATATATATATGTGTGTGCGTGTGTGTGTGTATATATATATAAACTAAAATAAATCCTAAAGAGCCAGGAAGACCTACCTAGGTTTCACCTAAAGGGATCTTCAGGGTAAGCTGGTTCTACTTATTCCTGCTCTACTTAGCGTATTGAGCACTCTACGTTTTCGTCTTACTACTCTCTTGGGGCTTTTTTCTTTGGACTACAGACCTAAGGCACTGGTCGATTTGTTTCGCCCTGTTCTGATGTTTTTAGTTCTTTCTTTTTTATTTACAATTTTTTCCTCGGCTACCGATTTGTTTTGACATAACTACAATTTGAGCTATCTGAGGTTTTTTACCAAACGAGTATTACTATTAATATATATATATATATATATATATATATATATATATATATATATATATATATATATATATATATGTGTGACTATACTCGTGTCGAAAAACCTTCGAATTCTTGATTTAACAATAGCCAAATCAATCTCGAAGGGAAAAAAAGGTTTTAAAAAAGAAAGAGCCAGGAACATGAAAGTCTGCCGAAAATAATCGCACAGATACAGGTTCAATGCCAAAGAAAAAAAAAACCGATACGAGTAAGCAACTAGCTAACTAAAGAGCTCGATACAAACGTAGAGCAAACCTCTAAAAAGCATATATATATATATATATGTAGCCCACATAAAATCAAATATTCACCACAGGAGAAGGTATGTTGAAGTGCGCGCACATATTTTATCAGTATAATAATAATAATAATAATAATAATAATAATAATAATAATAATAATAATTATATATATATATATATATATATATATATATATATATATATATATATCAGGTCATCCCATAAGTTCTGTCCGAATTTTGAATAAAGAAAACAAGTGACCAAATGTTACATTTAATTACAGATTCAATCAACAATGTATTTTCCCTGATTATCTATGACTTCCTTTCATCTATTAACAAGCTTACTAATTCCATTACTGTAAAGTTCTTTTGGCTTTGATTCGAAGAACTCACAAATGTCAGTTTTAACCTCTTCCTATGTTACACTAGCTGTTTCTTCCAAATGATTCTGTAAGCTACGAAACAAATGGTAGTCTGAAGGAGCAAGGTCTGGAGAATAAGGTGGATGAAGAATGTTCTCCCAACCAAGTTCCTCGATCTTTTGTGACGTGATTCTTGCTGTGTGTGGTCGCGTATTGTCCTGACGAAACATCACCCGTTTTCGATTCACTAGACCAGGTATTTTTTTCCTCAAAGCTTGGTTCAAACGCTCTAATTGCTGACAGTATATTTGAGCATTAATTGTTGCATTAGGTGGTAAGAATTCAAAGTGGATTATTCCTTGGCAATCCCACCAGATTGAAAGAAGAACCTTTTGCTTATGAAGTTCCATTCTCGGCTGTGGCTGGGGTCCTTCCTCTTTACCAAGCCACTGTTTACGACGCTTAACATTTCGATAAAAGATCCATTTTTCGTCGCCAGACACAAGTCTATCCAAAAAAGGTGAAACAAGTTGGCGAGAATGGAGAGAAGAGCAGATGTCAACTCAGGATTTGAGGTTGTTTTCAGACAATTCATGAGGCACCCATTTTCCAAGTTTAGGAACTTTTCCAAGTTGTTGAAGATGACGATGAACAGTTGTATGGTTTGAACTGAGAACCACTGCCATTTCCCCAACTGATAAAGCAGGATTTTCTTCAAGGGCTGCTTCAAGAAGCTTTTCATCAAACTCAACTGGACGTCCGGTTCGATCTTCATCTTCAAGAGTGAAATCTCCACCTCTGAATTTTGCAAACCATCTTCTGCAAGTTCTTTCATTCACACATTCTTCTCCATAAACTGAATGTTGCCTCAAATGATTCTTGGGTACTTCCATGTTAGCAGGGTTTTAATCAAACAAAATTTAATTTTATTGTTCTCTGAAATAAAATTTGATCAGTTTAAATGCATCTGAACATAAAATTAATGTTCAGCTCCATTAGACATTATAAAATACTCTTTAAATTTCGTTCATTTTAACAAAAAGTTAAAATTCGGACAGAACTTATGGGATGACCTAATATATATATATAGCCCACATAAAATAAAATATCATTTATCACAGGAGAAGGTATTTTGAAGTGCGCGCAAATATTTTATCAGTATTATAATGATAAAAAAAATAAAAAAATATAAAATAAAATAGAAGTAAAAATTCAAATTAAATAAATAAATAAATCCCATTTTTTCTGTGCGGCCTCGTTCCCATTCGCCGTTACACATGACGTCAGGCTAGACCGTTTCAAACATTCAGCTTCCCAAAGAATATTAGGATGCAGACAAAGGAATTCTAACTCTAACACAGACACCACATCGGTTCTTGATAATGACTCGAAATATGTCGAAAGTACTTGAACAAATTAAAAAAAAAAGAATGAACTTCGGACAGATTATTCAGAACTTCGAGCACAATGCTCCATAACTTGTCCAGAAATTGGAAAAATACAATAAAAAAATTAAACAAACATACCTTGTCGGTTCTTTTTAATCAAACTCGTTTGGATTTATACATATGTATGTATGTATGTATGTATGTATGTATGTATGTATGTATGTATGTATGTATGTATGTATGTATGTATGTATGTATGTATGTATGTGGCCGCGTTGTTAGAACGTTAACTTTCTGACCATGAGATCTGGGTTCGAATCTCACCACGGTTGATTTGTCAACTGACTGATGTTATCGGTCCGGAGGGGGACGATCCCAGCGTGCGGCAGCTTTGGAATGTGCCTGAAAAACCATACCACGAGGACTTGAGTGTGCTGGTGTTGTTCAGATTGTTTATCATGCCAGATAACACGCTCTCTCCCAGAAAATGTAACTAAGGTTTGCTCAGCATAATTGCAGTATAAACTATAGCTTGGTTCTTTGGGTGTTGAACAAAAACAAATGTGCCTGAGCGAGAGTCTGTAATAGGGATTGACTAGCCACCATAGTAGACAAGTTTCCTCGAATACGATTGGCTAGCTATTATTATTATTACGAGGTATACCCACCCCACTTTTAGACAGCTGTCAGCACAAAAAATGGGCATACAATTCTTTAGTTGAACGAAACGAACAGAGATGTCCTTACTGGTCCTGTCTTCAGTTCTAAGATATATTCCGAGATAAGTGAATGACGGGTATTAGTTTACTAAGAAAATTCATCTCAGCAATTCTCGTAGATTTTAGTGATTTCAATCTTTCGTCGTCTATATAGCTGGTGGAAAGGTTTTAAACTTCACCCTGAGCGGAGACACTCTATTAATTCATTTATATCTCAGTAAATATTAATGACCAACAAAGAAAAGGCTTTGACGTCAGGCATTGAAGTACCGAAACAGCAAGTATTAATTTCAATAAATAAACTGTTGCGTGATGTCAGTTTTTGTTTGGAATAGAAACTGTCGGAAATGTTTCAAGTGATTTTTGTTCACTTGAAAATAAGCAATAACAAAACAATTAAATGAAAATTTGAATGAACGAAAGCTAAAATAATTGTGGACATGTTTTCAGGTTAGAAGTAATTAGATATTTCAGTTATTTTGCAGAAATAAAATGTAATGCCATTTACTTATCAGATGCTAGCAATTTTGTAGAAACTTTGTAATTATATTCTTTTGTTCACGAGAAAATATTAAAACTTCAGTTTACTTGACAATTACTAATTGACTAATACGTAAATCTGTGAGTTTGCTTGCATTTCGATTATGACAATAGTAGATACGTTCATGTTTCGAATCAATTGTTTATAATTTACTATATTTATAGGCGAATTATGTGCGACACACACACACGCACACACATATATATATATATACATATATATATATATATATATATATATCTGTGTGTGTGTTTGTGTGTGTGTGTGTGTGTGTGTGTGTGTGTGTGTGTGTGAAGTAGTCGATAGCGGCTCAGATTGAGGAAGCGGAGAGCCGAGTTCGAATTGCAGTTGAATCCTTTACACTCATTTACGTGCTAATATAACCCTCGGAAAAGTATTAAACCCCTTCTTCTCCCTCCAGCTATGGGTAAATAGCAAGACAGACTGGGTTCTATAGCCTTGGATGACAACTGGTCTAAGAAAAGCACAATTCTAAATTCAAAACCTGTGGGGGGTCGTTTGGGGACCTTGTCTCTGTATTCGGCCCTTTAAAAAGTGTGGTTGGTTCTGGCCAACGCCTTCACTACTATATAATCAAATCATATGTGCTGGTCTTTGGGCTGTCGGTTCCTAGGAACTGAGCTGCTCGACCCTCACACATCGAATACGTCGGGAGAGTCCACCATATATCTATATGAGGATTGCGTCTAGCATGAAACAGCCTGTCGCCTCTGTGTGTTGACTTCAAATTTCACTTTTCTTATTTATATTTACATACGCTCTATCTCTGATATTGAGCACTTTATCGCATAAATGTAGCACACCTTAAAACTATATTTCTTCATAAATATATATATATATATATATATATATATATATATGTGTGTGAGTGTGCATGTGTGTGTGTGTGTGTGCGTATATATATATATATGTGTGTGTGTGTGTGTGTGTGTGTGTGTTTGTGTGTGTGTGTGCATGCGTGTATGTGTGTCTGTGTATTTATAAAGGCCGATATAGACCGTCCTTTCAAATCCCCGTTAAAAACATTCAAAGATCTTTTAAAAACCTGCTCTTTACAAAGTCTTTGGCATTACTGTTTGCCTCACGGTAAAATCGATCTTTAAATTCCCGAACAAATGGCAAAACTCTTCAGAAACTAATTTGTAGGCATCAAATACGTCCACCGCCGACTCCACTCCAACGGTATCGTTGGCAACAGTCACACTCAGCACCTTCAAAATTCAATCTATTCCCAGGTATCTCAGCAAGTACTTATTTCTGTGCCTATACTTATTAAGCAACTCTGATTTTCTACTTGAGGAGGCGGGTCTTGTTCAAGAAAGGTTATAATGTGCAGTTTCTTCTCAAAATACAAACCATTCTTCTTGCTGGGCGCGTTTAACTATTTAAATAATGTTTATTTTTCAGTAATGGATCAGAGACGGATATGCAATGTAATTGGCCCTGATCTGTCATCTCGTCTGCAGTCGCTCTCTCACAGACGCGACGTTGCCTCGCTCTGTCTTTTTTACAAATACTTTCACGGTAATTGCTCCGAGGAGCTGCTTTCGCTGGTTCCTAGACCTCATGAATTTAAACGTCCTACGAGGCTGGCATCCCGTTCTCACCCCTTCACCGTTGAAACTGTTAGATGTAGACGTGTCTTCTACTCCAATAGCTTCATGTCTCGCACATCTCGCCTGTGGAACTCCCTTCCTTATTCCTGTTTCCCTGACAAATACAATCTCTAACTATTTAAGTGTAACGTCAATCGACATCTCCAGTTGCCTTGATCTATCCACTTCCCTTCTCCACATCCTTTCAACTTTTCATTGCTATCTGCTCTCGCTCCAAGTCTTCTGTAACCCCCTTGCCTTGATCGATTCACTATCTTTCTCCACATCCTCTCCTTTACCACTCCTATCTGCTCTTCCTCCAAACCTTCTGTAACCCCTTGCATGCTAGTGGCTTAAAAAAACAAAAAAACTGTTGAATCTATCCCATATAAATTCCTACAGCGTTGTGCTGTTGGTGTAGCGTCTCTTCTCGAAAGGTGTTTTATAGTTTTAATATCTCTGCGTTCGATCGGGCATCATATAGATATAATGATAATAAATAAATAAAATATAAATAAAAGAAAAACTTACCCCTCCTTATAGAGTGGAAAAAACACCAAAACAAAAAAACAAAAAAAAAAACAAACAAACAAAAAAAAAACACGTGAATTCTGAATAACGGAGTAAAACGAACAGTTGAAATGTTTTGAATTTACAGAACGACATATACACATTCACAGACAATTTAAACCCCTGAACATGGTTCCAGATGAGATTGAAAGTACTTGGGAAAACAAAAATTATTTGAAAGAAAATGTTGGTATTTTTCTTAATTAATTTTCTAATGCTACCAAGAAATTAATCCGTGAACTTGAAAGGATCACAACCAAAATAAATCGACATGATATGTCTAAATTATTTAACCAATCTTATTTGACTTAAAATATGCAGTTTAAACACACACGAACGAACACGCACACACACACACACACACACACACACACACACACACACACACACAGTCATATGTATATTTACATTGTTCGGAATGTTGTCCTCATCTTCGTTGCCATATTCGGCCGTTGTACGCTCTACCCTTCTTCAGGTGATTGAAAATTCTAAGGAGAAACAGGTCGTTCCTTTAAGATAAGACTACTAACACGAGGGGAGAAAGAAAAATTAGGTATAGCTGACCACATATGGAGAGAAAAGGGAGATCACCGTCACCTGTGGGATGAGGTTGAAATAATAGACTGAGAACATCACTGGAAAATACAAAAACTTAAGGAATCAGCGCATATGCTAGGCCACAAAAATCTAAGCTGGTCAAGCATAGAAATGAATACAATAAGGGAATTGGTAATATGGAGTAATAGAGAAGAAAAATCATAACAACAAAACTGTAATATGAGCTCTGGTAAAATTAGTGACTGAGACATTTTATAAATTCATATATTGATGTCTTCAAGGACACATTGCCCAGTGGATAAAAGTGTTGGTTGACTCCAGTGATATGACCCAAAGAATTGAGTTAAAGGGAGAAAACCGATACTGAGACATTCGGAAGAGGCATGGTACGTGGAACCAGAATAATCTACCGCGGTGGACGAAATAAAGGGTTCAGTTCAAAATTCCAATCACCCAAAGAAGGCCCGAGCGTACAAACGTCGTCAATATAGTAACAAAGATGAGGACACCAGTTCGAATAGAGTAAATAATTACAAGACATCATCTCAGAAATTCAGAAAACTATTATTATTATTATTATTATTATTATTATTATTATTATTATTAATAATAATAATAATAATAACAACTACTACTACTAATAATAATCTCTCTATATAAAACAGAGGATGTATATGTCTGTCTGTATGATCCATTTTCACTCGAGATCCATCCAACCGATTTTGACCAAACTTGACACATATATTGTACAATGATAGATTCTTAGCATAAAAATCGATAATTTAAAAAAATCAATAATCGATAAAAAATCGATAAATTCAACTTTTCCCTCCGATTTCGTTCAAACTCGGTATATAGGTTACTTACATCACGACGACTCAACGATACCACATTTTTTTAAAAATTTAAAACCAAAAACTCCCTCAATTTTGAAGCCATCTAATTCAGGCTTTACTCATTTGTAGCCAACAATAAGTTGATTGTTTAATAGTCAGTTAACGTGATAAATGAGTCTACCCATATAGTGAAAAGCCGCGTAAATAGCGAAAAGTGGTGATTTTTACTGGTTTCTTTCTTATTTTTCGTTGATCTTTCAACCAATTTTCATCAAACTTAACAATTGCTTTATAAATGTATCCTCTTTTATATCCCTAGTAGCACACTGACAAATTGAATTTCAAAAACTCCAAAGTAATTGTGGTCTGAAATGGATCTTCATGTTGCCTTTTTTACCCCTTCATGTCCTCGGCTAACTTCGATTGAATAAATACAGACTACTTCTGTTATATCAGTAACTGTATTAATTCAAAATGTTTTTTTAATGAATGTACTTTAAAGCAATTGAAGAAGACTCTGTTACATCGAAACATGAAGCTGTTTTTGCTCCATTCTAATTGAACGTTTTTTTCTGATCGACCAGCCGGGTATGTCTGCTAGTTATTAATTAAGGGATATTTCATATTACATTTGTGAATTTCTGAATTCCCCGTTGTTAACAACGTTACTGAAACTTTAAAAATATTAGTTTGTTTTTAAAAATTACAATTACAGACCATACGCAAAGTTTACAAATACAAATGTTTTGGGCAAGAAAATTTACATTGTAATGACAACAAAGTTATGAAAACAACATTAATATGAAATGTATATTTCATGTTGCTAAACTAATTTTAGGATTCGTTCATCCATTAATTTTCTTGCTGTTATAATTCTCCAAGCGTAACATCGAGTATCGTATTTCAAATTTCGCCTTTGCTGCTATTTTCCAATGTAAACATTTGTCTTCAGAATGTTTCATAACTTTCACTTGGGTTAATCTTAGTCCAGTCAGACGATTATCTTTGTCCATTTTATGCAGATTTCTTAGTTTTCTTTGCCGAATGTAGTCGATTAGTGCCGCTCATGAAAATATTCTTTCCAAAAGTATTTGGCTTGAAGCATGGAAACACGCCTTTCTTTCTTTCTTTCTTTTTATGTGCCGTGTCCCTTCAGGACGTAGGCGATCATGGTTCTCCACTTCCCCCTATCCCTTGTAGCTCTCAATAAGTTTTCTCCCTTTGCTACTTCTCCCAGGCAGTTTTGTCCTTTTACTACTTCTCTCAGGCCATGTTCTGTCATCCCCTTTGCTTAAGCCCGCTAGGTATGTCATGCGTTGCTTTCCCTTGTCTCTCTTTCCCTCTATTCGACCTTTGAGTAGCAGATTCTCCAAGCTCTTCTTTCTCATTACGTGTCCCAGAAACTTCAACTGCCTCTTCCTGTGATGTTAAGTATAAGCATCCTCCTTGTTTGCATCCTCTCCAAAACCTCATCGTTGCTCACACTCTCGGTCTATGATATCCTCAGCATCCTTCTGCAGAACAACACCTCCTCTGCCTCGGGTCTCTTCTTCATTTTTGAGGATACCGTCCAACATTCGTTTCCGAAAAGGAGGACAGCTATCAGGTAGCAGCTCAGTACTTTTTTCTTTGTTAACAAAGAAATCCTCCTGTTCCTTAATACTCTGCCTAGCTTTTGGAATGTGACTTTGCCCATCCCAATACATCTTACCATCCTCTGTCAAAACACTTCCCAAATATTTAAATTTCCGCACCTACTTGATTTTAGTGTTCTCAATCTGTAAATCACATTTCGCTTACATGCGTGTAAAACATGACTTAAAAAGAAAATACAACCCCCCCCCAAAAAAACAGTGTATATTTGAGTTATTATTGTAATATGGGCCCACTACTTCACCATCTATATAATCTCACCTTTAAAGATCACACCACTGCTTTGTTGACGCTCTACTTGTGAGGACAATTTCCATTAGTACCGTCTAGGCTAGGGGTCAGCAACCACCGACCTCCGGGCCACATCCGGGCCGTGAAGAATTTTTGTCCGGCACACCAACTTTAATACCTGGACACAAATTATTTAATTAATTTAATTTGTTGAGCAAGTGGCAGAAACAAATCAGTTGGAGCTGATCAACTTACAATGCGACGAATTTTCAAAATCAAAATGTAATTGCGAATCCACTGTTGACTTCTACAAGAAATACATTTTGCCAAGCGGAAAATAAAAAAGCCTATTGAATGGTATTATTTGTAAGTACATATGCTTGTGAACAACGTTTTCGAAAATGAAATATACTAAAATCGTTTTTCGAACAAGTTTGAGTGATGATCAGCTGGATGATGTTTTGCTCCTGTTGCCGACAAATATTTCACCTGATGTGGAGAAGTTATCGAACTATAAGCAGAAAAAGTGTCTCGTTAAATAATTTGCCATTTTTAACTTTATTTCATTTGTAGTAAGGAATTGCATTTTCTTGTTAATTGTGTAAGTTATCCTGTTATACCTGCAGTAAAATAAAGAAACTTATTTAAATAATATAACAGTAACTTCGTCTTTTCTTTAAACTTCCAGACCACGACAGTCTTCTGGACGTAGTGGTTAGGGGTCGAGACAATTTATTATAGTAAATTTGATATCATGGCCCTCCTCCAAGATACTACATTGCTTTCTGGCCTTTCACTCCAAAAGGTTGTGGATCCCTGGTCTAGTCGTTCGTGTGTAATGGCGTTCAGATAAATGATCCTTCGATAAGTAAATGGTGTTTTCTAATATTAAGTTTCATTCAATACAACTCAGGATAGAAGGCTATTGTTACTGTGAACGGGGTGGAATATATGTGAAAGAGGAGGTTGTAGGGAGTGAATATTATGAGAGTTAGGAGAATATATAACGATTGACACTCACGGAAGCATCCACATGACAGTTTATTCTACAAAGGGCCAGTTCTTGGGAAAAAGCTATCTGAGTGAAACTTATCCCTTAAATTTAGAATGCGGAGCAAATAAGTGTGATTCGACAACATGGAAGTAACAGGAAATATCGATAGAGTTTCGATAGGCTTGTGACGCTGCGGCTATGTGAAAGCGCGGGAAATAAGAATCCCCCCGCCCCTGCCGCCTACACCACTGCGTAAATGATTTTGAACTGTATCAGTGCTGGAAGTGTGTGGACTGTTCAGTTCCAGCCCAGATATGTCCGTAATAATCTATAGAATGAATCAACGAATTTCTGACAGAATGGATACAAGTGCAAGAGGTTTTTCTCCTATACGTAGGGAGTCAAACAATTTTTTTAAATTGCAAGGAAATATTAATTCTTTCATTGCGGTGCAACAAGCTATACCAAAAGAGAAATTCTCAGTGAAATTGACTTTTAAATTAAGGATTTAAGCCGTTTATACTTACCTGTTAATCTTCATTTTATTTATTTGCATACTTTCCTTAGTTTATTTCAGATAATAGACAAGTTTCCTGTTGATAACAAAAGTTGTGATGGGTGTTACCGCCAAACTGTCTCAGATTCATATCTTTGCTTTAAATAGTTTAGTGAAGTCGAGCCCATATTTTGGTGGGCTACTTTGAATTGTGTATCTATTGAGAATATTTTTACGTCATGAATCATACGATTTATGACAAACCTAAGTAAAGACATTTTACACATTAGTTGTATGAATTACAGTTGTTAGTCAAAAGTCAACTTTGTTTCGTCTCCCCTAAAATAATGAATATTTGTAATGGAGTTCAAGAAACTTGCTTAAAATGATTCGATCGGTACTTTATCAAATAACTAAAAGGCGACAGAAAATGCATCATATTTTTCAAAGAATTTAGTTATTTACTACACCACCTATAAACCGATTAGATTCCTTTTTAAAATCACTTCATGATATAAAATGATGAGGTAACAATATTATCAATTTTATTATTAACTAGCAGCTATACTCGTAAAATTCATTGAACGTCCCAAATGTAATATGAAAGCTCCCTTAATATTTATATATCATGTTAAATATCCTGTATATTAAAAACTAGCAGCCATACCCAGCTGTTCGATCAGAAAAAAGCGTTCAATTAGAATGGAGCAAATACAGCATCATGTTTAGATGTAACAGAATCTATCTTCTTCAATTAATTTAAAGTACTTTTATTAAAAAAATATTTTGAATTAATGCAGTTACTGATATAACAGAAGTAGTCTATATTTATTCAATCGAAGTTAGCCGAGGACATGAAGAGGTAAAACAGGCAACACGAAGACCCATTTCAGACCACAGTTATTTTGGAGTTTTTGAAATTCAATTTGTCAGTGTGCTACCAGGGATGTAAAAGAGGATACATTTATAAAGCAGTTGTTAAGTTTGATGAAAATTGATTGAAATATCAATGAAAAATAAGAAAGAAACCAGTAAAAATCACTATTTCCGCGGGTTTACATTATATGGCTGGACTCAATTATCAAGTTAACTGACTATTAAGCAATCGACTTATTGTTTGCTACAATTGAGTGATGATTGTATTAGATTGCTTGAAAATTGAAGGAGTTTTTAGTTTAAAATTTGTGTTGAAATCGATTTGTGTTGAATTCGATTTTTCGTTCTGCGCGGGTTTTTGCTAAACGAAGTGATGTAATAAAAATGAGGTATCGTTGAGCTCGTCATGATGTAAATAACTTACCTACCGAATTTGAACGAAATCGGAGGAAAAAAGTTGAATTTATCGATTTTCCATCGGCTTTATCGCTTATTGATTTTTTTTAATTATCATTTTTTACGCTATGAACCTATCTCTTACATTGTACAATGTATGTGCCAAGTTTAGTCAAAATCGGTTGGAGGATCTCGAGAGAAAAGGTATTACGCAGACAGACACACCGACACATAGACATCCTCTGTTTTATATATATATATATATTACACATATTTTAATTTGCATTTGCAATACAAGATATTATAATGATTATTATTACTCAAATTATACAATATTACTTAGATGAAATGCAATAATAAATATATAAATGGAAATGCAGTCCCTGTTTCCCAACAACAAAAGTAGTACTTTTAACGTATTAAAACTATTAATATATCATTTAAATAAATTAAACCATGATTTTATGAATATTTTATTTGTTTGAAAATAATAGTTAAATACAAAAATAGAATGGTCTCCAATAATTGTTACTAGACCACACATAAACCTATTGGATTCTTTTTACAAGAAGTTCATGATATAAAATGATGAGGTAACAATATTATCAATTTTATCATTAATTACACATATTTTAATTTGTATTTGCAATAAAAGTTATTGTAATAATTATTATTACTCAAAGTATACAAAATTGCTTAGATCAGATGCAATAATAGATTAATAAATGGAAAGGTTTTCAGAATTTGAAGGGAAAATGCAGTCCCTGATGCACAGAAAAGAAAAAAAACGACAAAACTTTCAACATATTAAAATTATTAATATAATATCAATGAAATAATTTTAATAGTTTTAACAATTCATATATTGATTACACAAGCAGCACTTAATTTGTCAGAAGAGGAAGACATTCACCTTAAACTCAATTAATCACTATGAACGGATTACATATTATCATTTTCTAAGATGAATGTCATTCAGAAAAAAAAAAGGAAAAAACCATCAAAAAACAAAATGAAAACAAACAGTAATCATTGGCTTAGGGAGATTCGTATTTATTGAAATAACAAAGTATGGACACCTCCTTTTTGTGCACTTAGTTTCATTTGTTTTATAGTTTCATTTTAAAAAAAATAATTATATTTTTTATTATACATGCATTGTTTTTTTTCCTTAGATTTATTTAAAAAATGCAATGACAGCAAACTAGCATGCATCTATTTATTTACTATCAAGTCATGTGACAATTTTCCAGCCGTACAGATTACCTCATTATGCAAAAAAACCACTAGCAAAACCTCTTGCGATTGCCCACTCAGGTACAAACTAGCGGTAATAAAAAACTTCCTAAAAAGAGCACACCAGAATTCATCCCCTCGACCACTCTTTTTCAAAGAACTTAATAATGTAAAACAAACACTAATCAGCACCAGCTTCCCTAACCACCTTATAGACCACCAAATTAGACTATTTCTCCCAAAGTAATAACGATAGTCAACACAGAGTCAAAAATTACAAAAACCAAATTCACATTAATTATAAACAAGATGAAGCTTCACTAAGACATATTATAAAGAAATACACTACCCCAATTGACCCGAATAAAAAAAATCAAATGAATTATCTATTATAAAAAATTTAAAACAGTTAACCATATCCTCAAAAATAACAACACACCAGTTAAGTCAAAATTACAAAGAACGAACATTATCTATGAGTTCAAATGTCCCTTAAGGAACTGTGTTCCTGATCAAACCGGACTCATAAATAATTACATCGGTTACACAACTACATGCTTATCAAGACGACTTACGTTACACCTATCTGATCACAGTTCCATTAGAACCCATTTAAATACACACACACACACACACACACACACACACACACACACACACACACACACACACACACTTACCAGACTACATCAGAAACATTCTAGTAAAAAAAAACAATTCTAATAACTTCATCCACTTGTAAAAAAAGATTTAAAATAATGGAAGATATATATATATATATATATATATATATATATATATTTTTTTTTAAGCGTATCACCCCAAGCAAGGCTGGTGGCCACTATCACGCATGGGGTTACAGAAGGGTTGGAGGAAGAGCAGATAGGAGTGGTAAAGGAGAGGATGTGGAGAAAGAGAAGGACGGAGGGTCGATCAAGGCAGGGGAGTTACGGAAGATATAGAGCGAGAGCAGATAGGAATGAAAGATGAAAGGAAGTGGAGAAGGGAAGTGGATAGATCAAGGCAATTGGAGATGACGATTGACGCTACACTTAAACCGTTGGAGATTGTATTTGTCAGGGAAACAGTAATAGGGAAGGGAGTTTCATAGGCGAGATGTGCGAGACATGAAGCTATTGGAGTAGAAAAGACGTCTACATCTAACAGTTTCAACGGTGAAGGGGTGGGAACGAGAATGCCAGCCTCGTAGGACGCTTAAATTCACGAGGCTTAGGGACAAGCGAAAGCAACTCCTCGGAGCAATTACCGTGGAAGTACTTGTAGAAAAGGCAGAGCGATGCAACATCGCGTCTGTGAGAGAGCGACTGCAGACGAGATGACAGATTAGGGCCAATCACATTGCATATCCGTCTCTGGATCTTATCAAGAACCATGAGGCAACACGCAGGGGCCCCAGACCATAAATGGCAGCAATACTCCATGCAAGGGCGAATGGTAGACTTATAGACTTGGAGGATCGATTCCGGGGAGAAGAATTTCCTAGCTCGGCACAGGGAACCAACTTTTCTTGCGGTGGATGATGCAACTGACTCGATGTATTTGTTCCATCTCAGATCAGCGGACAGCGTGAGACCGAGCAGCCGCAGAGAGGAGCTCTCGAGAAGTTGGTCCTCAGACATTCTGATGGGTTGCAGGGATGGGTCCTTGTGGTGGTTAATGGAGAGCAGTTTTGTTTTAGAGGCGTTAAAGTTGACCATCCATTTCTCTCCCCAGTCCACAACCGATTGGAGGTCCTTTTCAATTTGAGCTGCCAGGTTAATTTTGTCCGCCTCAGTAGATTTGTGCTTGAGGCAGGAGTAAATAGTAGTGTCGTCAGCGTAGATACCGACTTGGTAGTCTATGGCGTCAGGAAGGTCGTTTATAAATATGAGGAACAGAGTAGGGCCAAGGATGGAGCCTTGAGGAACACCAGCGTTAGTGGGATAGGAGTTGGAGAAGAATCCACTGAGAACAACCTTCAAATCCCGGTTTGATAGGAACGATTGAATTAGGTCAAACAATCGACCTGTGATACCATAACTCCGGAGATTGCGAAGGAGGCCGGCATGCCAAACCCTATCGAATGCTTTGGAGATGTCAAGGGCCACGGCACGGGCTTCGCCGTTACTATGGATAGCTTGGTAGACAAATTCAGTGATGGCCGTAAGCACATCGGCAGTAGACCGGGCAAAGCGGAAACCATACTGCTTGTCTGAGAGCAGATCGTGGGATATCAGGTGAGTAATCACTTCGGTGTTGATAATGGCCTCGAAGACTTTGCCGAAGAGGGGAAGGAGACTGATAGGACGGTAATTAGAAGGGTTGGAGGGGTCGCCAGAGTTCTTAAAGACAGGAACAATGGTAGAGGACTTCCAGCAGTCAGGAAAACAGGAGTCCTTGAGGCAGCGGTTGTACAATTTAGAGAGGGCAGGTGCCAGTTCAGGTGCGCATTTCTTCAGGACAATGGCTGGTATTCCGTCGCCACCGGTAGCCTTGTGGAGATCTAAGTTAGAAATAATGCCCAGTACCGACGACGGGGTTATGTGCAAGCCGTCCAGTAGAGCCTCAGTTCTGGGAGGGAAGACGGGCAAGGGTACCCCAGAAGAGTCAAGCATAGAATTGGAAGAAAACTTCCCAGCGAAGCATTCGGCTTTGTCGGCAGAGGTGGTCAGGACCTCAAACTGATTGAACAGTGGAGGAATGGAGGGTTTGTTACTATTCAGAACGCTCTTGCAGAGGCGCCAATAGTCCTTGGAGCCAAATTTGCGGGATGCAATACGTTCCTTCATCCGAGCTGCAAATAGTGCCTTGGCATTGTCGAGGGTACGCTTACACTCATTGCGTGCAGAGGTAAATAGATGTCTGTTGGAGTCGGACATGTCACTACGAAAACGGTGGAAGAAGTGGTTCCTATGGGCAATGGCGGCTGAGCAAGCAGCTGTGAACTAGGGGGAGGAGCGCGGTTTGACCTTGAATTTCCTGGAGGGGATGAAAGCTTCGATACCGGTTTTGATCCAGGAAGAGAACTCAGAAGCACAATCATGAGTGGGGAGCTTAAATACAGCATCCCAGGGTACATCGCGGAGGAAGTCCCGAAACGAGTCCCAGTCAGCCCGTTGGTAGCAGAAAGTGGTTCTGGTGGTAGGAGGTTCTTTGCAGGAGATACTAACAGACACGACAGCATGATCGGAGTTACCGATAGGACAGAGCTGCGTGGCACTACAAGACTCAGGGATGGAGGTAAAACACAGGTCGAGGAGTGAGGCCTTACAGTCACGATTGTAGGAAAAACGCGTGGGGAAATCGATTATCTGGGTGAGGGATTGAGAGATTGAAAAGTTGAGAGTATGTATGCCAGCGAGGTCAGTGGTAGCGTTCTGTAGCCACTGGTTGTGATGGGCGTTAAAATCACCAAACACAAATATGTGAGCGTACGGATGGACAGAGAGGGTCTTATCTATGCTGTCAGAAATGACATCGAGTATCCCGCAGTCCTGAGAGGATGGAGAGCGGTAGAGGAAGAAAAGATAGCTTACAGCATTGAGAAGAGATAGACGGAGACACAAGTAGGAATGATCCGGCGATTCGAGAGAGGTCTCTCTAGCCAGAGGGAGATGGTCCTTGACGTAGACACCCAGGCCATTCATGTGGGTTAGAGAGTCTTTTCTGAGGAGAGGGAGGTATCTAGGGATCGAGAGATCAGAGGAAGGGATAGAGGAGTCAAGATTGGTCTCACACAGGGCGAGTATATCCGGGCACTTAGCTATGAGGAAAGATTCAACGCTGCAGAAGTTGGTTCTAATGCCACGGATGATTTTTGGAAGGCTGGCTTAGGTTTGTATTTCTGTTTTTTGTTATTCATGTTGGTAATTGGTTTTGGAAAGAGAGAGAAGGCCTGAGTTAAAGGAAGTCGACGGTTGACACCCATGACGCGGACAGAGAGGGGGTTTGGCACAGCAAGATTCATAATGTGGCCTCAGGGTTGCCCACCGGAGATGACTGCAGGGACACCTATCCATGCGCGACATGGCACTACAGACACCCTGATATTATGCAACTGTTTGTCAGAGCGGCCGCTCAAGACGCTACGCAAGAGTTAGGGCTCCTAACTACCAGTCGGAAACAGCAACCAGGGAACTGTCAACCGTGTACCCTCAGAATGAACAGGCAATGCCACAGACTGCGCGTATCATGGAAGAAACACAGCGGCACCAGTACAGAGGCCAGTGAGAGAGAGAAAGAGAGAGAGATCCGGGAACCCCTTCCTAAACACGAAACAAGGTTTGGGCCTCTACTCGCGTCCAATAGAAGTGGGAGGAGTGTAGACCGGGCGGTAGGAAAGCCTACCTTCTCCAATTACATAAAACATATACAACGATGACAGAACAAAACAGTGGGGGGATGAAGTTGGGATAGTTGCAGGGCTTATACAAGTTGAGGGTACTGGGGGATAGGAATGACATATGGTACTAAGTTTTAACTTAGTAAAAGTCCCAGTGGCCTATATTAAAAACAAAATTGAAAAAAAAAAATAAACTGAAGAAAATAAGGTTAGCAGGCATTAGTGATTAGGAAGAACCAGGTAAAAAAAAAAAAATTTAAAAATAATTATTAATAAAGTATTTACTCACTCTAAATCAGCTTCAATGTCGACTACACACATCGCAAAAAACACAAGCGAAAGTGACGGCGTGCTCGAATCCCCAAGCATCAAGTTACAAAGAACGCAGTGTTGGTGGTAGTGTGTGGGGAGGGTCGTACGACCATTCCACCATAACGACCACGACAACAGTGGGCTGGGGTGGGCTTTTTGTAGGAGAATGTTCAAATCAAACAGGCACCTACAGAAGAGAATAGTCTCTGACCAGCAAGTTTTCGAGCCGGCAAGGTTTAATGGAGGGGGAGGACGACAGAACAAACTGAAATCTCAAAGATTGGCTATTAAATGGACTATGTTTTATGGGGTTCACACAAGCCTTGTCAGTGAAATTGGGTAGATGTTCTCCCAGAATATTTTTTATCTTTTTAAGACAAGAACAGCTTTAGAAGTTTATTTCCAGGAAATAGACGGAATCCTTGGCTGCCGTCGATAGCTGTGTTAGCACGAAGTCACAAGTCATCGTGGCCGAAGGATTGAGTGTGGTGGCCTCGTTCAAATCGTTGATCACGCTAGATAACACGCTCTTTCCCAGAAATTGTAACTAAGGTTTGTTCAGCATAGTTGCAGTATAAACCACATGTGTGTGTTGAATAAACCCAAATGCACCTGAGCAAGCGTCTGCAAAAAGGATTGGCTAGCCGCCCTAGCCGACAGGTAACCTCGAATACGAGTAGCCAGCTATACATATATATATATATATATATATATATATATATATATATATATATATATATATATATATGGATATAGTAAAAAAATGCATAGATATTTGAGTAAATTCGTACGGTTGAAAAAAGAAAAAATCAATTTAAAAATTCCCCATAAACTTTATTGGACATCACATTTACTATTTTTTTTTACTACTTGTAATCTTTTAAGCTACGTCATAATTCCATTCTCCCAGAACATTTTTTATCTTTCTAAGACAAGAACAACGTTAGAAGTTTATTTCCAGGAATTTAATTATTTTTATTAAAATAATTCTGTAAATACCAGAATAAATTGTAATTCTCTGTTGCAATATATTTTAATACGTCCATTAAGTGAAGTATTCACGTTCAAAGGTGGTTGTAATTTTAAGCTTGGTTGCCAAAGAAACACACAGGATATAAATTTCTCGAATATTCTTTCAATTGGAATAGTACTTGTTTTAATAAACCGTTTGGTTCTTTGAAAAGAGCTTGTCGTTGAAGATGTCCTGCCATCCCCACTATATACACACACAACATAAAACTTTGGATGAAGAGCGGTGGTCAGTGGTTGTTCAGTTCGCTTGCCTTTTTCTTACATTCTACTTTGCTGTAAAGTATTCGCTTTTCATCATTTGTCACAATGTGGGAAAAGCGCACACGACAATGTGGTCCTGTAGATTTTCTAATCTTAAATGATGCTGGAGCGCTAAGGACAAATATATAATCAAATTGGTATAGATAATTTTTAATGCTTGATTTTAATTTTGTCAATATCCCGCATCAAGGTTGGTTGTTCTCAAGTCAATATAAATAATGAACTCATCTCTAACCGGCAACAAAGCATCCTTCACACAAAACATCTTTTGCATGAAAATTGGCAAAAAACTTCCATATATTTGATCGTTTTTTTTAATACATTCTACAAACTAAACTGTAAAAATACATAAACATGCATGCTTGAAATAATATAGGAATCATCCCTGCATAGTGACTACCCGTTTCACGCCTGAATGCAGTTTTGAGACGAAGTGGAATTATTCCAATAGCGACCTCTATATACATATAGACCACTGGTGGGGGGGGGGAGGTAGGGAAGTGCAAAGGGAAGAAAAATGGCTATTTCCATTTTCTTTTGGTTAACGCTAATGCTTAGCTTTTTTAGAGTCACGACCAAAACAGTCAACATGCAGTGTTGATTCTTATTTCCAATATTAATTCATCTTCCTTTAGAAATATAGCAAACCATATATATATATATATATATATATATATATATATATATATATATATATGTGTGTGTGTGTGTGTGTATGTAAGAATGTAAGAGTTAAAGATCAAATGTAGATCAAATATGGGTCAGAAACCGACAGGATTATGAGATAATGAACAAGTAGGAAACGTTTATTAATCTAATATGTTTCATCTTTATTAGAGCTTCCTCAGAAATTGAAAAAAAATAAAAAAAAGACAGAAATTCTGGTATTTTCAATTTTATGTAGTTTGAGTTTCATTGGTCAGTCACGTATCACGTGCATTATCATCTCAGATAATTCTAGATGTATGTAAGTTTGTAAAAATTCTAATTTGTCTATGTGGGCAGCAGATGATAATGTGTATTCATAATTGTGTATGTGTGTATGTCTAGTATGAGATGTTCTGATGTTTCCACTTTTGTGTAGGATGATTCACATTGGTCAGTCGTGTATGTTCAGTAGCCAGCATGTCTGTTAGTTTTATCGTGTGTTGATATGGGAATGTCTTTTACGTACTATATATATATATATATATATATATATATATATATATATATATATATATATATATATATATATATTTAGTCTCCTCCAAAAGTATTGGAACGGTAAGACCAATTTCTTTGTTTTAGTTGATCGCTGAAGACATTTGGGTTTAAGATCAAAGGATGAATATGGGGCAAGTGTTCAGAATTTTAATTTCTGGTATTTACATTTAGATGTGTTAAACAACTTAGGACATACCGCCTTTTGTATCAAATTACTCCATTTTCAGGTGCGCAACATTAAATATTTAATATTTGGTTGCATAACACTTGCTAGCAATAAATGCATCAACCCTGCGACCCATTGACATCACCAAACTGTTGCACTCAATATTAGTTATGCTTTTCCAAACTTTTAACGCAGCCTCTCTCAGTTCTTGTTTGTTTCGAGTTCTTCAGTCTCCTTTTCAGGAAATGAAATGCATGCTTTATTGGGCTACGGTCCAGTGATTGATATGGCCAATCTAAAACAGTCCACATATTTTCCCTGATGAAGTCCGTGGTTGTATTGGGTGATTGTGCTGCTGCATAATAATTTGCATCTTTTGGTATGGCCTTTATATTTCTGCTCTCAAAGTATTCTTCAAAGGGGGATTGTGAAACCTTCACCCCTGCACTATGGAGATTGTTGGTGATATCACTGACTATTGTTTTGTGTTTTTCCTCACAGCTCTAACAATGTTTCTGTCATCAACCGCTGTTGTTATTCTTGGCCGACCTGTTGCTCCGTATACCACTAATTTCTTTCTTTTTCAGGACATTCCAGATTGTTGTGTTGGCTATGCCTAATGTTTGTCCCTTGGCGCTGATCGATTTTTCTTTTTTTTTTTCTCCGTTTCAAAATGTCTGGCTTTTCTCTCATAGACAGCTTTCTCGCCTTCATGTTGGTTTATCCTTTTTTTTTTTTTAAAAAATAGTCTTTACAGGTGAAACCCAAGACTCAAACCAAGAATAGTCATTCAGAGTTATTTAATGTTTAAACATTAATTTCTATCACTTCTATAGCCTTGCTTGAAGCGGCTTGGGGATATGAGTAAGGAAAATTCTGTTTTAATATCCCAGTAAAATTTTGAGAGTGGAGTGAAATTTGCTTATTGTAAAGAGTCATTTTATGACGGTACTACCTCGTTTTTCAGCTATTGGCCAGCACATATGATTTGATTATAGTGGTGAAGGCTTTTTGCCTAACCAACCACACTTTTTGAAGGGCCGAATACAGAGACCTGGTGCACTATGTACCACAAGGTCCCCAAACGACCCTCCACAGGTTTTGAATTCATAGTTTTTCTTCTCTTACACCAGTTGCCATCCCAGTCTGTCCTGCTATTTACCCATTGCTGGAAGGAGAAGAAGAGTTTTAATACTTTTACCAAGGGTATTAGCACGTAAGTGAATGCAATGGATTCGACTGGAATCCGAACTCGAATATATATAGTTTGAATGTTTTGCCTGCAATATTTTTAATTATTGTTGAACAAACGCCTTCAATTTATAGTACATATTGTGAGGAAATAAAACTATATCATTATGCTTGCTTAATCTATTTAGCCCTATAAAACACACACACACACACACACACACACACACACACACACACACAAACACACACACACACACACAAACACACACAAACACACACACACACACACACACACACAAACTTAAACGTATATTTCTAAGTAGCAATATATTCTAGTAAGTTTATCAGTAAACTTACCTTCCTTGGTAAATGTCTTAATATGCCGAAGAATGTAAGTGTTTGTCAGTTATTTCGGCATATATCTTCGACATAACATCATATCTATGTAATATTATACATTGCTTAGAAATAATGATGTAACTTTCATTTATATAACAATTTAATAAAATCAGTCTTTATTTTCAAGCGGGTTCAGTAGATGTTCAGTAGATTTCAGTATATTTCCCTAGTTGAGCTCTAGATTTAAGTTCCACACGCAACCGTTTCGCTTTGTCCGACAGTAATTATTATTCTTTAATTCAGTTAAAGCGTCATTAACCGATCAATCTTTCTTACCGACGCATTGTTATATAAAACTAATAACATATATTCGTAAATGATTTCTTAGAAATTGATATGAGAGATAATTAATGAGTTTTTTGCTTAAAATATTTTTATGGTAAGTAATATCACATTTTTCTGAAATACAATTTTCACATGTTGTTCAGGTGTTTCATTTGGTAAGTAAAATAAAATTACACAATATGAATAAATTTAAATGAGGGAGAGAGAAAAGGAGAACACTTCAATATCCGAGTGATTTAATTAATTTCTTACAAATTTGTATGCAGAAAGCACACACACACACACACACACACATACACACATTTATAACTTTATTTAATGATATGAATGTAAAGATATTAAAGTTAATTTAAGTTATTGACTGTAATATTATAGGTAACAAAAACAATTTCAGAGCCCATTTTTATATCATTAGCAGAGATGTGGAATAAGTTTTTATTGCTAGATATCCAACACTGATAATAGAAGTTCTTCCAGGAATGGTGAAATGTTTTAAGAGACCGGGGCGCAAATATACTGTGAATGACCTTGCGATCAAGGCACTCCCTAGACATTTCCGAAGTAGCGAATTGTTTGGTTACCCACCCTAACGAGACTGACCGCAATTTTGATCAAAGGAGAAAAATAAAGGACGAAACACGTCGCAAGAAAACTTTTGACAATAATTGCTAATTAAGTAAAACCTATATTATGGAATCTATATGAATAAATACGAGATTTAGGCCCAATTCTCTCAGCTCTACTTTATAGTGATTTGGTATTTACTTGACCCCAACCCGCCACGAAATCGCGTTGTGACACAAGGTCGGTTTAATGTGGAGAGCCCAATCGCGTACACCCGGGCTAGGAACAAAAAAATACCCGTGCTCGCGCAACCGTCGATTGCGCTGGCCTCAGTGCGAGCCCCTGAGCGCACTCTGCCCAATGACAGAGACGACGCACTAGGTATTTACTCTCTCTCCTCACTAAGACTTGTGACACAAGGTTCCCTGGCTAGGAACAAAAATTGCCCGCAGCCCCCGCAACCGTCGGTTGCGCTGGCCTCAGTGCGAGCACCGATCCCTCTCTCTGGTGCAATGAGAGGGCCCCGGCCTCGGGCAGTTGTTCCCCAGGGCTGGGCACCTCTGTAGTATAATTTTCATCAGTTGCGATTCTGTCCTTTGACGGACCCGCCCCTGAGCACACTCTGCCCAACGACAGAGACGACACACTAAAGGTTCAATAACTGTATTATATATTATCTACTTCTAAGCAATATCACCCCTCAGGTTTAACTAATTTACATATTGATTTAAAAAAAGTTTATTTCATTAATTAATTCTCCTTCATTACTGTTCTTTATTATTCGAGGATTGCTTTGATTTTCATATAAAAATAGTTCTGTTTAGTAATATCGTCTTATATAGTGCAGAAGAGTGTTTGACATATGCATTTTACTTGGCCTTCAACAAGTTGGCATATATTTGTAAAACTTTCCTTAACTATAACAAGCCAATTTATGAATGAAATGTTAAAATTTTTGTTTCAAAGATTTCAAGTAGTGAAGCGAAGCGATAGCAAGCGGGCGAAGCCTGCTGTTTTCTTTTATGATTGTGAATTGTGGTCATTCAACTTACAGATGAAGAAAAAACTCGAAGCGACACAAATGTGTTTTAACGATGAATGTTTTGAATATTATTGAAAATGCATGTAAAAAAAAAAAACGTAGAAGGAAAAGAGAAACTATACAAAATTGTTTCTAAAGATACCAAAGAGACAGCTAAGCTTTAGATAATGCGAAAAGAAAGTTTGGAGAATTTAACACTCAGAGGGCCTACTGAATCATGAAAAAACTGCGAATAACCTATTTGAAGATTTTGAATAAATAAATAACAGAAAAAAAGTAGAGACAAATAAACTCTTTAATTTTTACAGTCAGGTGTCGGCAACCTTTTGCTAACTATGTACCGATTTGGGTTTTAAAATCATTCAGTTTACCAACAGCATACGTATTTTTATACAAGTCAAGGTCAATATACCTGTTCAACAATATATTTTCTATAGTAATATATAGTATATATACTTTAATATATATTAGAATTGAAAGAGCTAAATATCTTTGCGTTGTAGTAGTTACTGGTTCGGAATTTGTGATGTCATTTGCGGCAGCGTGCCATAGGAAATTACTTGGGTGCGCCACGTGAGCCGTATGTTGCCACCCCAAAGATTATAGGATGTGAATTTAGCTGACAATTTTCAGCATCCCCTCGTATGTATAATAAATTGAATATATTCGAACTTTATATTACCTTCAGAGTAAGTAGTATTATTAAACCTAAATTTCTTATTAGATATATAAAGCCATTTTCACTATTAGCACGTTTGCCGCAACAAACTAAGATGAAGAAAGAAGACACCCTTGTGCATCATTTCATCTTGAAATTCTCCTTAGTTGAATTGTTTGTGGCGTCTTTCCTTAATCTCCGGCAATTCGGAAGTTCTGGTAATTCCTTAGAGGCACCATATTTCCAAAATCCTTTGCAAGAAGATTTCTTGAGGAATATAGATTTTGTAATTATTTAACTTTAGATCTATTCATTTATAAATAATTTTTCTCGAGAAAAACAAATTTATAAAATTCAAACGACTTTTCTGCTTTAGATAATTTTGTTGCATTGTTTTTGAAATTGGAAAATTAAAACATGACTACCACATTTTTTAAAGTTTTGTTAATTTAAAGTTTAATTTTTAAATCGGTAATTGCATTTTTGTTAAACTTCTGTTGGAGGAAAAAATGGATTTTAAAATCCGATTGGCTGTAAACATCTGTTTCCCAGATATTAAAGATGCATTTTATGTTCTCACCTGATTTTTGGTGGTCATCGCTGAGTACAGAGTGGCAACAAGTCTTCTTACATCTCCAGCACCTTCCTCAGTATCTGTGACAACTCTATCATCGCCGGGGATTGTGCAGTTTCAATCGTTCCTCAGTTTTCTAACTCATCCTATCTAGATCCGAGGGTTTTTGGTACTTACTATTATGGACATATTTTACTAGTTTCATATCCCATAATGTTCCCAGTGTATAAGCACATTTTCTTAATGTATGTATTAGTATTCTGTTTGGTCATTCCTACTGCTCCTGTTACTACTGGAATAGTGATTGTGCCAATTTATTCTTACAATTTATTCAAGGTCATTATATCTTGAAGATTTGTCTTCCACAGCACATATAATCTCATCATTGATTCGAAAATGGCGACAACGCAGGTGGTACTTGAGTTTAGGAAACAAGAAGAAATCATATGGAGCTAAGTCTGGTGAGTAAGGGGGATGAGGTAGCAATTCAAACCCACAGTTGGCGGCTTCAGATACTGCAACCTGTCCTGTGTGAACTGGCGCCTTATCTTGGAACAAGAACACACATGTCCTCAGCTTCCCTTTGCGTTTCGACTTGTTTGCTTCCTTCAGTTGTCTTAATTCTGATACATAGATTTAATTGTTTTTACCTTTTCCAGGTAGTCTATTATAATTATACCTTCAGTTGAAGCAGTATGAACCGAACCAAAACCAATGCCTACGAACTTAAATATCTCCTGGGCAGTAAGACGTCTGTCATCCAAAACCATACGGTGAATGGCATCAACTTGTTCATCAGTTGTTGAGGTTTTTGGACGGCCTGACCGACGGTCATCATCTGTGCTGTCCCTGCCCCGCTTGAATTTCGCAACCACTCATTTCTTCACAGTTGTATTATAGAAAAGGGAGTCCTCAGCAAGTGTTTGTTTCATGTCCTCGTGGATTTGCTTTGGTGCCATACGTTTCTTTTTCAGATATTTTATGACTGCTCGGGCCGCTGTTTTATCCATTTTTTAGGTTTGCCGAACACCTCTCACCTTTGTATGGACCTCACTAGCACAGAATTTAAAACAGAAATCTGAATTAGTTTTTCTAGTTTTATAAGTGGTATAGTGTTGCCACAACAAAAATGTTCTTCTTTCTGAGTGAGCCTTAGAAGTTTTTGAACGACTCTCCTATATTTAAATTCGTTTCGAGCTAAGTAGTAGATGAACAATACTTTCCTTACTTTCGCAAATTGCTTGATATGATTTAGTTGATATCACTTAGCAGTTCAGTACTCTTTTCTTTGTTACTAACGAAATCCTCATGTCTCGTAATACTGTGCCTAGCTTTTGGAATGCGTCTTTGGCCATCCCAATACGTCTTCGGATCTCAGCGTCGCAATTATTGTTCTCTGTCAGAACACTTCCCAGATATTTAATTTTTCGAACCTACTTGATTTTAGTGTTCCCGACCTATAAATCGCATTTCGGGCTCATCTTTTTACTGATGACCATGCATTCTATCTTCTTGTAGTTTATACTTAGTCTCTTATTCTCGCTCCCCTTCGCTACATTCTGTAGGAGGTTTTGTAATTTATTTTCCGTGTCTGCTGTCAGTACTGTTTCATCTGCGTATCTTAGAATTATTTATATATATATATATATATTTATATATTTATTTTCATGATCTGACAGTAGTTTATCTTAAATGAGGTACAGGTTCAATTCTTGCTGGAAAGCATATTTTGAGATTTCGTGTGCGCAGGCTGATAGACGTAATGCACTGTTTAAAGAAATTTAAAATGGGGCGTCTATTTCGATATGAGTATCTACTAAGTAATAAAGTTTGATATCTTACTATCTAACCTAACTGCAACTATACCTAAAGGCTATTTTATAGATGCACACGTACATTAGGTTATTCAGTGTCTAGTCTCGATAGAGTTTAAACATTTTTAATTTACACACAAAGATTGTCAATAATCAACACATGAGAATCACAGTCATCCAATGTAAAAAGTAAAAAATATTTGGTCATTTTCTTATGTCCAGTATCACTAATGTACTTTTCCTTTAACGAGATTTTTCAAGGATAAAGTAGTCACCTTTAGATAAAGTTACACGAATAAAAAGCTGTATGTAAACATTAATTGCTTTCGCATTTTGTCCTGTATATTACTTTAACTATTAGTCGATGCGCGCACACACATATTTGGCTATTTCAAGAACACAGCTGAATACGTCAGAAGCATTTATACCTACATACATCTATGTACACTGAACTAACTTTGCAAGCCTACTTGAGCGGCCACTCTCCATAAACTGATCTTGCAGAAGTCTGCACTATCAAGCGGTACCAGCGGATGCAATGTTTTTGCGGAAGTCAGCCCGGACAAGGATACTGACGCCCGACCGACCCTCTGCTCATCCTTTCCTTGATTAAGACCTCTATCCACAGGGGAAATGCCGGCGTCCGGCCACTTTCTACATCTTTCCCAGAGCCCGGACGCGAAAATACACCTTACACCGGACGTTGGCGCAGCTGACGAGCTCAATCTGCCAATCGCTGCGTGATATGCGGACCATTCCACCAGAGACATTATCCGCTTGGAGATATGGAAAAGCGAGATTGGAATGGACTGGGTTTTCGACAAGATTAGGGTAGGAGAACAGAAGCGGGGAGAAGTGAAAGAGACGGAAACGAGAAATATGGAGTGGAAGTATTTGATAAAAAGTGGAGAAACTGATGAGCAAGTAAAGTGTAAGTTGACGCATAAACGAAGAGAATGAAATCAGCAAGAGTTTGAAAAGTATATCAGCAGTTAAGACACAGGTAAGTTGTTTGATCAGCAAATATGTAGATAAATTTATTATATATGAAGAGAGAATATTTGACAGGGAAATAAACATTAACAATATTGGTAGAAGGATTTACTTCGTTTAAATAAATAAAGCAGAACAATTTCAAACTGGCTAATTCCTCTTAAGCTACATAAGATTGTGCAGCCCGACGTGGTGTAATGGTTAGCAAATTTGTCTCGCTAGAACCATTACAACTGCGTAGTGAGTTCAATGCTCAGCGGGTGCCTAATCAGCGCGTAGATAATCTCCGTAAGCACCAAAAATTTACCGTCAAAGTAGAAAATGTCCAAGAGTAAAATTGAATGATAGTGAAAGGCCTTTAATAAGGCTAACAAAAAAAAAAATTAAAAGCTAAGTCTTGCAGCAGAACTGGAAAAGTGTGAAGCTGTCCATCATTTTTATTGCAACAGATAGTTCCGAAGAGTCTTACTGATAAAGTTGAACTTAGCACATCCAAATATAAAAATCGGCAAAGAAATTGAGGACAGTGTTGATGTCAAAGATACATTAACTTGATCTGCAATAAAACCTACTTCGTACTCATCCCCTCGACTTTTGTAAGCATGATTTTGTAATCGTAGTCGGGATTCAAATGCAGAAGTCATATTGAATCTCATCCACAGCAGTCTATCAACAGCAGCCATCAGCAATTTTGCTATAGTCATACTTGTTAAATGTATGACATTGTCCAATCAGTTTGAGCTACATAAGCCCGACGTGGTGTAATGGTTAACAAACTTGTCTCGCTAGAAACATTACACCTGCGTAGTGAGATGAATCCTCAACGGGTGTCCAATACTTTCGGCATTGCGCCTAGAGAATCAACTTAAGCTTTATAAAGTTACCGTCAAAGCAGAAAATGTCCAAGAGTAAAATTGAATGATACTGAAAGGCATTAACAAGGCTAAAAAAAAAAAAAAAAAAAATTAAAAACTGCACCCTTGTGCAAATTAATTGAAACAACTGCTTTAGTTTCCTTTCTTTCACCATTCTGTCAGTTTTAGACCCACTGGAGTGACAGGGTGTAATCGATTCCTATTTTTTCTCAGATTAGGTCATTTACAGTGGTGTGCAGTGATATGAATCTATTTTCGGGATATATGATGAAATTTCATTGGCCTTGAAAAATTTTATGTCACCGTGATTACATTACATATTAATCACGCCCAGATACTATTGTCTCGACTGTCGATTATTTGTTCTACGGCCATTGTATGCAAAGGACGTATCTCAAAGGAAGCGTAAAAAAAAATTGTAATACTGCACAAATATATATATATATATATATATATATATATATATATATATATATATATATATGTGTGTGTGTGTGTGTGTGTGTGTGTTTCCACATTTCAGAGGATAAAATAATCCGTAATACACCAAAAATAACAACAGGATTTTCCCAACCATTTAACAACAAAAGGAGCTTATGCTGAAACCACATTAGACACATCAATTCGTTCACTAGCTCGGTCACTAAACTTACTTTCAACATCTAACACGACTAACTGTAGAAGTCATAACATAATTTATGACTCTTAGAATGCCAGAAACAATATGTGGGAAAATCTAAATGGTCCTTTCACTACAGAATTAATAATTATCGTAATCGAATTAAGTCGGCTCTCCACCAAAGATTATTACTTGTAGAACCACATTTCCGCCTAGAAAAACATGACTTTAAAAGCCATGCCAAATACACTATAATTGAAAGAAATAGAAAAAGATAGAAATGATAACATGAGAAAAATTCTAGAAGACCATGAAAACAAATGGATTCTACGCCTCAAACACTCCATCCAGACGGGCTTAATCACAAATTAAACAACATAGATAGAATTAATATATAATCCCATAAACCAAGCCCTACCCACATAAAACAGATATGCTTGCAGAGGTGTTGAAGTCTCACACTTATACACAGACCCATACTAATATATACACTTACGCACATCATACCCCCCGAAGAACTAAATGATAACATACACTTAACATAAATATATCCCCTTCCGAGGAACCAATAAACTGTCAAAATGACCAAGGGAATTCAGAGTCGCATGAATCTACCTAGCCTTTATCTTAAAAACAACTTAGAAGAAACTGTTTGACCAACACAAGGTATGACCAAAATTAACGTTAAAAACAAATGAAAACTTGCATCAGTTTCTTCAGAAAGTCATTAGTTTACTATTATTAACAAGTAGGAATTTCTCTCCTGGTGATAGCCATGCTGGTTGAAACTAGTCGAGGAATCTAATTGTCTTCTCACCGGATTTATTCAACCTATACAGCGAGGCAATTCTGAGCGAATTGGAAATCCTACCGGGATTCAGCATTGGCGGCCCTAATCATAACAACATAAGATACGCAGATGATACAGTACTGATAACAGACACGGAACAGAAATTACAAAACCTCCTACAGATGGTAGCGAAGGAGAGCGAGAAGAAGGGACTAAACATTAACTACAAGAAGACAGAATGCATGGTCATCAGTAAAAGGATGATCCCGAAATGCGATTTGCAGGTCGGGGACACTAAAATCAAGCAGCTACAAAAATTTAAATATCTGGGAAGTCTTTTGACAGAAGACAGAGTAATTGCGACGCTGAGATCCGGAGAAGTATTCGCATGTCCAAAGACACATTCCAAAAGCTAGGCAGAGTATTACGAGACAGGAGGATTTCTTTGGTAACAAAGAAAAGAGTACTGAGCTGTTACGTGACATCTGTCTTCCTTTACGACGGCGAATGTTGGACGGTCTCCTCAAAAATGAAGGAGAGATTCGAAGCAACTGAGGTATGGCTCTACAGAAGGATGCTAAGGATATTATGGACCGAACAATGATGAGGTTTTGAAGAGGATGCAAGCAAGGAGGAAGCTTATAATCAATATCAGGAAGAGGCAGCTGGAATTTAAGGGACACATAATGAGAACGGAGGGCTTGGAGAATCTGATACTCACAGGTCGAATGGAAGGAAAGAGAGACAAGGGAAAGCAACGCATGACATACCTGGCGGGCTTGGGCGTGTAGATGACAGAACATGGCCTGGGAGAAGTAGCAAAGGGAGAAAACTTATTGAGAGCTAGAAGGGATAGGGGGAAGTTGAGAGCCATTGACGCCCACGTCCTGAAGGGACACGTCACATAAAAGAAGACTAATAAGACTGTGCTTTAAATTTACGACGTTCTTAAAATATTTGATTTTTCGTGTTCTGATCTTGCCAATAATTCGGTTTTATTTGATTTGTGTTCATCCTTCAGTTTCAAACTTTGTTCCCTTCATTAAATAACATGTCTTACATCTCTTTACAGGTTAATCTTTGTTTATAGAACGCTTTATGTACGCGAGACTGAAAAGAAAAACCAAAACGAAAACTCCCAAATAAACATTGAAAGTACTGATAAAGAAAATATTTCCCCCGAACTGGATGGAAACCGACTTGCATTCTTCATGAGTGTAAAAGGCGCACTTTCTTAGTAGGATTAAAGTGTGCGATGGGTAAATTGTCGTCATTTTATATTTTTAATATACGACTGCACAGTATAGTAGGGTCAGTTGGGCACACTCTGTGAGAAAAAGAGCACGATGACGTAATTCACTCCGCCAGAAATTTGGAAACATCATGCTGTACTGCTTGGCATTCGTGCTGGAAGCTCAAATACAAACATTTCAGAGTTTTGGGGGTGTCAATCTGATGATAATGCAGAGGATTCGGAAAGAGTTGGATGAGTCTATTGTTGATTATGAAGGAATGGTATCTCAGAAAACTCACTTTAATTGTCTCATAAGTAAAGAACTCCCGAATTTGTTGGTGTGGAGGTAGTGCTGCTCTGGATCAAGGGGGTGGCTAAATTTGAAGGGTTGTGATAAAGAAGCTCAATCCATATGTACAAAACCCAACACACACACATATATATATATATATATATATATATATCCAGGTGAGAACGAATAGAGTAACATTTAATTCGTCACATTTAATTTAAAAGGGGGCTCAATACAGAGTAGAACAATACTGTTTATTTTAAGATATTACACTGAAAACATGTAAAATTGCTACACACTTGCAATCGTATTTCAACGCATGCTAGTCCTCGAAGTGTATAAGAAAAACATCACACTAAGTAAATAATTCTAATGAGAGATTTACTAGACTAATTCACGTGGCCTGTTCAAGCTCTACAGCGAGGCTTTCTTAAGAGCTGGAAACCCTGCTAGAATGCAGTCTTAATATTAGATAGACAGATGTCATTCGATGGCAGATAAAAACTACAGAACTTTCCAGACAAGGTAGTCAATGAACGAATGACTTCATACACCCTGCTTAAAACTTATTATCTATGTTTTCCTGAATACGCCAAATACCGTTTCTAAATATTTTGAATAAAACGGATGGAATTAAACTAAAGTTATTAATCGTGAAAAGTACATAATTAATTTGACTAAATTTAGTCCTAAATTGTTTGGCTTTGCTATTAAAGCAAAGTACATTTTTCATTTGCAATACTATTATAGAATTTAAAAGTAAAACTTAAAATTATAAGTTTTTGGAAAGTATACACTATTTTATTAAACTAAATAAAATCTAGTTGTATGAATCTTGGGAAATACTAGAAATTTAAAGTAAACTCAGAATTTTAAACATGCACAATAAGTCACCTCAAAAGTTTGCACACTGGCCAAATGGCAAAGGTAATGTTCTAATTTAAAGTGGTTTTAAGATTGCTTATCATTTATCAGTTTTTGAATAATGAAAGTCACGAAATAAAAGTTCATTGCTGGGTGGAGTCAGTACAGAATCGTTACCTTTCTTTGTTAATTGTGTCCCAAAGAAGTCTTTTTCTGACAACAAAATATTCATTAGGGCCTCGGGTATTACCTTCGTATCTTCAATTACCGCCTTGACTATGTTCATTGTGTCGATGCGGCCTTTTTGTTCCGCTAAATCGCTGTAGAAGACATTCATTCAAGGACCTGATAGCATCTTTCCCATAATTCTTAGTACTTGCATCTCGACAATAGTGGCTTCTTCTGTAAATAACAGCTTCAACTTTACGACGGTTTCATTTGTGGCGGAAAGACCCGAAACAAATTTCTTGCAATCTCCAAAAGGTGTTGATTTTCTAAGCGCAGCTTAGATGTGGCACAAGGCCGAATGTATGGGGCACCCAATGAGGATCGAACTCACTACTCAGCCGTAATTGTTCTAGCGAGACACGCTTGCTAACCATTACGCCACGCCGGAGTGCCCAGCAATCTCCAAAAGGTGGGAAAGAAAGTTGCACCTAGATGACAAATTATATGTAACCGATTCCCTCGGAATCTAGGGATTAGGGACAATGGAATTCTTTGTTGGTGAAAAACAAGACTGTGTTGAAAAGGCCTAATTTATCGCTATATCTGAGGGAATTCATGGCCACAATAATTCGCCATGCTAGGCACTTATTAGCATTTGCAATTTCCTTATTGCGCCTCTCACAAACCTCCAGAGGGATTCCTTTTATTTTTTATTTTATTTTTTTTTGTTAGAGGAAATCGCTTCCAATGGATGAAAATTGCAGTTCAGTTCAATAATTTGCATCTGCTACTCTTTTTCCAGCGGAAAAAAGTCAAATTGTTGACGGGATCCCGATTAAACAGCATTTTATTTTTGAAAGTATCTGTTTTAAACTGTAATTAACACTTAGGCCAGTAGACAGTGAGCCTACTTTAGCTAAGTTGTTGATGCGGTCACAAATATGCTGCTTGTAATCTTGAGTTGACCTTCCACAAAACACAAAATGAGAGAGAATGATTGGGTTGCTAAAAATCACAGTTCACGTGGATGCCAACTTATGTCGTGGAATCGCAAACTGAAGTGCAGTTTTCTGCACTTAGCACAGCAGCAACACTCTTTATGTCTGAAAGGAAACCAAGCTGCCCCACCATTCAGTACAAAGCTTTCGAAAGACTCCAAGAGTTCAAAAAAACTAAAAAGTACAGGAACTACATAATACTAGCGAACCGATTGGGTTTTTTGGCTTCTTCATTTGCTTCGGAAGTTTATTTATTTTTTTAGGAACTTTCACTTCTGTTCTTCCGTGACAACTGTTCCTGTAAGATGTGAATTCTTTGTAGCATTGTAAAAAGGAGTGGGAAATGAACACTGGGTTGAAACTGGGATGGCGGTCAAAGAAGCAGCAGAAATTGTAGTAGCAATAGAATAGGTCACCTGTTTTCAGATGCTACGAAATTTGTTCCTATATTTCGGGTTTTATAGCATATTAAGTCTAGCCACAGAATGTGATGGAATTCGAAGGAAGCCATTTTTAACATTCTCCAGGGAGACCGATTCTGATATCTTCCGTAATGAGCCATAATTTGAGAAATCTCTCAAAAATATGGCATCACAAAATTGATCTTCCATTGGGGATTCAGCTGTGTTCAAGGTTTCTTCAGTTCTCCACATCTAAAAATTTAAAAATTAAGATAAAGAAAATTAACATTGTTTTTGTTTTTTTTGGTGGTGGGGGTGGTGATAACATTCATCTTATCCACAGAAGAAATTATTTATTAATAATATTTTTAAATCTGTTACATATCCCCCATACTACTTAGTTTTAAAAGAAGGACAATTGTAAATTTTAAAATCTTAATCCTAACGAATAGTTAATCTTTACTGTAAGCAGTTACTAAAACCTTTTACAATTAACATTCATTCAATTAAGTCGCGTGGAGCATACATTTTTTCTTCACAAAAATTGTGAACACGTAGTACCTCAACTAATTCGCGGTAAAAAAAATCAAAAAAAAAAAAAAAAAATCTATAGATGATTTCAAAAATGAAATCATTTGTGAATAAGTCGTAAACGTTCCATTAAAATCTGACAATTATTTGATTTTTGCAAGAATTTTTAAATCAGTGCGTTATTGTACCCGGGGAAAATGTCGCTATAATATAATTATTATTACAAAAAAAAAAAAAAAAAAAAAAAAAAAAAAAGAGATTTTGGTCTTTCCTCTTCAACTTTTTGGTGATAAAAGTGTTTCTATGTTTCGGGGCCTTCTTCATGCTAATGTCTTTTTTTTAATGAAAAAAAAGTGAAGCTACCAAATAGTTGCGTCAGGAGGAGATTGAAAATCTAGCGACAAAAATAAGCAATTTAAACTGAACTTCCGTCAGTGAATGCAGCTGAAGTTCTCTTTTGAATTTCCGTCTGACGGCACTTGAGTAACATAATATTCTGCGTCAAATTTGGGTAGTTTGGGACAGTTGAATCGAACATGAAATAGGGAAAGCCGAGTAAATATTTCACGTAGTTGCTTCCCTGTCTGTGCAAAGTAAATCCTTTAGGTTTTGGAAGGATGAAATCAGAGAAACATTCACGTTCGATAGTGCTAAGTTTTCTAATCAGAAGACCGGTTTTCTAGGTATCGTTTTGCCAGCGAAATAAATTCTGAAATGTGTCCTCCCAGCGTCTTTGCAATGCATTATATTTGGGACATTACAGACTTTAGCTATGAACATGAAGTATTTGAAACGACACTTTGATTGCTGCTAGAATTAGCGGCTGCCATTTGCAGGTTAAATCACAGCGATGGATAACTGAACTTACCTCTGCCTGTTCAAATAGTTCCTACCACTGTGTTAAATTTCTTTTATCATTTCAGTTGTCATTGAAGTTGTTGAACCTCGTTGTCTGTTCGGCGATTCTGGCTCCTTGTTAATATTTACAAAGGATGTATGTGGCACAAGACCGAGTTTACCGTGGGTTCGCCGAGCCCGTAGGCTCGGCCAAAATTATTCTCTTAAAACCTATATAAACCGGTTCAAGGACTGTCTACCCCCCCGGACGAAAACATTGCCCTTCGGTAAAGCCTCGTCCGGGTTCTTCTCTGCTCCGATTCTGACTCCTTGTTCCTCCCCAATGACGAACTCGCCTGTTTTATTGGCATTTGGGATACTCCATTAGATTAAAGTCGAGAGTGAGATTACGATAGTAATCTTTAGGAGATAGTTCTTCATGTTAATGAATCAAGCTAAGGCAAATAATTTTAACGCTTTATTTTGAATGCGTATGCAATCTTTGCATCCTTTTTCATCCTGATTGGTTCAGTCTTTGATTTCTACCCACGCCCAATATTTATTTTATCCTTCCCACTGCGGTAAGGAGGTAGCTTCTTGATTCTGTTCGAAGACAGAATACCGCGGCCACTCTTATTATTTTGAGGGGTGGGCTGGTCCTACTAACATTTGTTTACTTTTAGTTTTATCGTTGTTTTACATTTTTGGCTATTTTGGGGTTCACCCCCTCCCATCATTTAATACATCATGAAGTTTTTGTATAGTATAAACTATGAAAATTTTATGCCATGGGGTGTTTTGTATGTCCCCTGCGAATATGCGTTATTTTGGTGTATGCAGGATTGAGAGGTGATGAATAAGTTCTTGTGGGGAATGAGTAATTGCAATGTATGAATGGGTCGTGAATCTCTTTAGCTAGGACTAGGAAAGTTAATGACGACCCCTTCCCTTAATTTTTCCCTCGGCCTTGTGCGAAAAATAAATACCCAAAATACAGCGGCCACTCTTATTTTTTTTTGTGGGGTGGACGGGTCCTACTAACATTTGCTATTTTCTGTTTGATATTTTGTTATATTTTAGTTTGTAATTGGGGGTTCATAACCCCCCCCCCCGCCCTCATTTCATGCCATCTCTAAATTTATATATATATATTTTTTTCTATGAACATTTGTACATAAGAAATTTTTAAATCACAGAGTGTTTTTGTAGGTTCCTTTTGTGTAATGGGTATTGTGGCATACGTAGGAGTAAATGGTGAAGGATGACTCCTTTTGGTATATGTGTTACTTGTAATGAATGAATGGGTCGTGAATCGGATTAGCTAGGTTAGGATAGTTAATGATGACCAGCCTCACCCCACTACCCCTTATGCCGCAATTATTGTGTTTTTACAAGAATAAATATTCAATCTTTGCGTCGCATAACGTTGATTATTTTTAAGTAATATCTTACATTGAATACTTCTTTATATAACCATAGTGCATCGTTCAGTGAGAATCCCTTAGCACGGAAATTCGCAAAATAGATGTAATATCATTCACAGTAACTTTTCTTAAACTGAACAATTCTTTTTGCCTTTGTTTCGCATGTTCGAATTTGTTTCAGTAAGAAAGCATAATGTATCTGTACTAAAAAAAGAACCAGTGAATAAACTTATACCGAAGCTTTATTGCACTTTACTCTGACTATTCGTCTACTGACGGATATTACAGGGTGCTTTTTATACCTCCTAGATCTTAAGGGGAGGTAACTGATGATTTATCAGTACAGTGTCAAAAATGATTCTTATTTTTTTTCCTATTTTCAATTTTAGAATCAATAAATAACAAGGCGCTTTCTTGAAAAACAACAAATATTATCTTTTATTTTTAATCAACTAACCTTTTGGCCACCAATTAAAATCGGTACATGCGTAAAATAAAGAAAGACGAAAGAAATAAAAAAAGAAGAAAAATCACCATGAAGGTGAAATAAGAAAATTAGTGTCTGATTGAATAACTTCTGTAAATTTAATTTTTTTTTTCTTAAAACAGTTTTTCTTAAAATTATTTTGAATAATTGAACACATGTACACATCAAGTGCTCCAGACCAGCTGCAATCTTCTGCTGAGAGCCGTGCTTCAGCAAAGTTTCGGCCCATTAAGCTCAGTACCTCTCCACACGGTGGGCCCGCAACAGCTGGATGATGTTACGTTGCAGTTTTTCTTAAAATTATTTTAAATAACTTAATTATTTTAATTTTAATATTTTTTTTCCTAAAATAATTTTTCTTGTTAAGCACAAGAAGGGACAAATGAGAAAATAATAAGAATGTACTAAAATAATTAGTGATCAGAGGATAAAAACTAAGAAATTACTGAATCATTTGTAACTGAAAATAATAAAGCTTCCGTTGAAAGAGACCAAAATGAATTTAGTAAAAATCGCAAAGAAAAAGAAAACCTAAAAAAAACGAACAAACAATGATAATTATATACTGAGATTATTAATCTTGAAATCCAAAAATTAACTTTTAATTTGAGAACTTTTTTTATTATCTCAGAGTATCTTTTCGGATATATCTTTTGGATTTTTCAACATTGTCTCATGTTTTGCTTGTATAAATTTTACTACCTGAGAAGACATTTTTTTTCTTATCTGATTATTAGTTTGTAATAAAAATATTGCTTTTGTTATAAGATTTTTAGTCGATTTATTGTCTAGTTTTCAAGTTAAAGTTCGGAAATTCTGACAAAACATTAGGCTTGAGTCTCCTTTATGCTTGATCTGTTTCATAGCAATGTGTTTCTAACAAACATTCTATTTTAAGTAGGTTCTTTCCGCATGATGTTTCTGCCACGGTCTTTCGCCTCAGCATGTTCCAACACATTGTCAGAGAAATACATAAATTTGTCTAATATATTAAGATTGCGTATTTTCATTGGTTCACTTATTTTAAAAAAATACTTACTTACATTTCTGATGTTGCTTTTGTAAATGGGAAGAACCTTGCGTTTGTATTTTCCATCATTTGAGTTAAAGGTCAAAGAACAGATGAGATAAGTTGTTCTAACAAAAGCAACAAGAAAGACGAAAGACTGCTAAAATAAACAAATGAAATTTGATAGAATGATGAAAATATCTTATTTCAGAACAATAAACATCTTAGATTATTAAAAGTATTAGTATTAATATTTACTTAACGGTTGCTCTTTGTAAAATACAGCTTAAAACGTAAGAAGAATGTATTTTCGATATCCATAGGCCTGTAAAATCATCGTTTACATTCAATCACAATTCGTGCAAACCAACTGAAATTAACCAGTGATTTCTGAAACTCAACCTGCTGTAAATATCTGGCATCTAGTCTACAGTCGCTTTCTCACAGATGTACCGTGGCTTCCCCCTCTCTCTCTCTTCTACAAGTATTTTCACGACAACTGATCTGACGAGCTATTTTCGCTGGTTCCCAGACTGCATAAATTTAAGCGAGCGACTAGGCTGGCATCCCACTTTTTCACTGTCTCTTCTACTCAAACAGTTTCTCCTCTCGCACTTCCCGTCTGCGGAACTCCCTTCCCCTTACTTGCTTCCTCGATGACTATAATCTTCAAATATTCAAGTGTAATGTCAATCGACATCTGACACCCTGAACTTGTTCCCCGTCCTTCTCTGTATCCTTTCCTCAAACACGCCTCTTTACTCTTGTTCTCAATCCTCTGCAACCCCTTGCGTACTTGCGGCACTCCCGTCTTGCTTGGGGGTGAATTGTTTAAAAATGACTCAGTAAATGAGGTATATTCATAATTTTCTTTTAAAAGGCAATGTAGCTTGGAACTTAAGAGTATAAATTTGTGTATCACAAATTTATGCTCTGAAACACCTAATATTTGCAATAAAATTAATAAACATTTCTGGAAATATATCTAAATTTAAAAAAATCGAATCCCACGGAAGCAAATGTATTTCTTCTAAAAATAACAGGTACTAGGTAATTTTGAAATAATCACATGAAACAAAAAAAAATTACAGAATTTTAACATATATCAGTCGCTTTAGAACAATAAACAGGCGCATTTTATCTTAAATGAAATATCTTGATTACCTTTACAAAGAATTACTGGGCGCTCTCAAATTGATCCTATCACATCTTGTAAAGATTGGACAAAGTATTCGGGATACTTTGAGTCTTAAATAAAGAAATTGAAGCAACGCATAAATTTAAACTATTGCTTTGTTTGTTAAATCTATCATCGAATTTTTAATACGAGAGGATCTAATGAAAGAAAAAGACGTTTTAAAGGAAGTGATAATTTATTTTTAAAGCGAAATTCTTTTTCATGAATAAATATGTGGTAATAAAAATACGATATATGTGATGAAACCTCAAACGTATACCATACCACCGATCGGTGCCTGCAAATTACGAGATGAAGATGTCTATTAGAAAAAGCAGAGGAACAAACATTAGACAACATTCTCTTAGAAATAGTAATAAAGTAAAAGCTAAGGAAAATATGAGAATATTATAAGAAATCATTTGCATATTTTTTTCAGTCGGAATTCTATGAAGAATAGTTATAAAGGTATCAGGTAGACATTTCCAAATATCGTCACTTGCATGTAGAGTTAGAATTCAGATCGAATGAAATTAAAAAAGAAAAAAATCAAGTGAATGCGCCTACGGAATTTAGTGAAACGTAAGCTATCGTCCGTTAAGAAATGAGATGATTAAAACTTCATAACGGAATAAGTAAATGAATGAATATTGATAAAATGTGAATGAATGATATAATGGGAATGACTGATAAAATGCGAATGGATGATAAAATGTGAATGAATGATAAAATGAGGAATGACTAATAAAATGCGAATGAATGATAAAATGCGAATGAATGATAAAATGTGAATGACTGATAAAATGTCAATGAATGATAAAATGTGAATGAATGATAAAATGTGAATGATTGATAGAATGAAATCTGGTCGGATGCATTTTCATCCTCCGCCTCAAAAATGTCAAAAAATAAAGAATACAGAATACGCATGGGAATGAAATTAAGAAAGACCGTAAGCAGAAAATAAAGAAGGAGAAAATAAATAAATAATTATTATTATTAATAATAATAATAAATAAAAATAGCGAAATTCTCTTGGATATATTTCACAGGTAAGAATATATATATATATATGTATATATATATGTATATATATATATATATATATATATATATATATATATATATATATATATATATATATATATATATATATATATATATATATATATATATGTAAATAAAAAGAAAGAACAGTAAGATATATAATCCGGTGTTCTTATAGATATTTTTTATTTTTACACAATAGTGCTCAATGTAAATTTACAGAGCATTAATATTATGAATTAACTGTTTTAAATTATGGTTTTTTCGCTATACAGTAATAACCATGTTTCAAAAATGGAAGATAAAAGCTTCGAATTTAATTTTGTAATTAAATTAAAAACATTAGTTCCATTTCATCCTCAAGCGAATTTTATTTAAATTTGTGTTTCGGAACCTAAAATTTGTTCGGTCATCAGGTGATGTTAGGTAACTTTTGATGGAAATGATTTACTTTTGAAAACATAAAACAACACGGTAGCTTATTAAAGAATTGAAATAGAGGTGAAGAAGAAGGTTTCAAAATTTTATGTGTATGTCCAGGTTGACCAATCAAACGACAGTTCAAAGCTGAAGCCGAAAAGTGAAAAATATAGGTTAGATGTTAAGGGTAATGTGTGTTATTCATACATGGCGGAGGGGGGGGGGGGTAGTAGCGTAAGAAAGAGCAAGATGACAGGAAAGGTAGACAGATAATTCTAGATTGAAGATGTAATTAACGACTAAAATTTCGGCTTTCAGGCGAAGACGTTAGAAGGATAGGGTTGAAGTAGATTTTAGAAGGGACCAGAAACCCTATCCTAAACAGGAAACAAGTGATGAAGCTCTGAACTAATTGAAAAGACCGTGGAGGAGCGTGGGCCCTACGATAAGTAAAGCTCTCCCCTCTCTCCCTCTCTTTCTCTCTCTCTCTCTATCTCTCTGTATATATATATATATATATATATATATATATATATATATATATATATATATATATTAATGCATGTTTCATTAAATAATATAGACAGGTTTTTTTTTAAGTAACTTCTTTTCATATTGTCTGATAAGCTTAATCACATTATCGTTGAAAGACAAAAGGAAAACACCATATTGACACATGTTTAAATCCAATCTAAGCTTTCGGCTTACATAAGCCATTATCAAAGATGACAATTTCAATATATCAAACAACACATATACGAAACCACAATAATGGCCCGCCCTTGCTATTTGAATAAGCTCAAAGTAACGACAAACTCGTGTTTACGAGAAAAGGAAGCGAAAATCGTGACATCACCCATGACCTCGCGAGAGTGAAAACGAGAAGTATTAAGTATGGGAAGCCATTGGTATAAACCAATGGCTTCTGCTATAGATTATAGGCATTTAAGAATGTTTGTGGAGATTTCAAAGTTTATTTTGTTCAGGTTAGTTTTCAATTGTTTTATGTATATAGCTTCTAGGATATTTAATTTTTGTTTATTGTTTTCATGTTTAAGTATAATTGTGTTGTCAACAAGGATATCTATAAAGTAGAGGCATAGAAAATATATTAAAACGGTCTGGAAGAAGATAAGGAAGACAATAATGGAAGTAAATAAAAAATTACGTGGTTTGCTTTGCATTGGTTTACGGTATATCAACACCTCAATGGGATATTTAATGCCGACGAGATTTTCAGGATAGGTGCGTATGAATAGAATATGTACTTTTTGTAAGAAATCAGTTTGTAAATCAGGTTTAATTGACGTATTTTTGTAAAGAGTTATTTTTGTTGAGAGTCAAATTTATTGCTGGCAATATTAAAAAAAAATGTTTTGCTGGTAATATTTTCAAAAATGTATTGCTAGTATTTTGACTATAAAAATCAATTCTTATACTGACATAATCTTTGGTCTTAGTTTCAGTTTGGGGGTTAACTATTTGCCCATAGCTGAGACCCTAACAGGTGCTAACACCCCGGAAATATAATAGGAATAATAAGGACATCATAATTATAATAATAGAAAACCATAATTATCTCTCTCTCTCTCTCTCTCTCTCTCTCTCTCTCTCTCTCTATATATATATATATATATATATATATATATATATATACTACACACACACACATATATATATCTATATGTATGTATGTATATATGTTATTTTTTAGTGTTTATACACATTTGAGGTACTATCCATGTTGTTAATTTTCTTAAACACCGAAATTTTTAACAATCGGCCTAGATTGAGTAGTCCTATTAATGTAATATTGCGCCTTCGACAGGAATCGAACCTGTATTCTCTTTTCAATCAGGCAAACAGTTTCTATAGCCGAAAAGTGCATTTACCAATTGAACCGTTGATGAATTTAGCTAGATTGAAAAAAAATTCTTTTAAAAAATTTTGAAACTACCAGCGTCTCTCGCTTCGTGTGCATGTGTAGACATGGGAACGTCATGAAAGCCAGTCCGATGAAATCCTAACGGATGAAACGCGTCACAAAATCTTTTCCAGTTTCTGTTTGTCTGTCTGTCTGTCTGTCTCTCTCCTTCTCTCTCTCTCTCTCTCTCTCTCTCTCTCTCTCTCTATATATATATATATATATATATATGCACATTAAAAACGACTGACAAGGTGCTTTTATTTAGTTTTTTATATAATTTCTCGTGCGATCTAATAAAGTTTTTTCTTTTCAGAGGATAAATTATATAAAAACTGTTCGAATGTTCTTTTTATCCGAGCGCTTTTGGCTATACATTTAGCCATTTTCAAGGATTATATTTCAACTGTTAAAATTAGAAATTGAACATGGACATAATATCTTGACCGTTTTTTGAAACAAAAAAATGAATCACCTTATAAAACATACATATAACAAACTATTTCTAATTCTAACAGTTGAAATATTTGAAATGTTTGTGCGATTACGCATACGCACGAACCAGCGATGATGGGAATTTTTTCTTTTAATTTTTTTCTTTTTAATCCAGCTGATTTCATTTAGATTTTTTTTCTGTTTCCACAAGTAGCTGAATCTGCGTAAAATCGGCTAGATTAAAAAAAAGAAAATTAAATTTTCATCGTCCTTGGTTTGTACGCATGCGTAATTGCACAAAAATGGCAAATTTAGTCCGATGAAGACCTCAAAGGCAAGACAGTTCATAAGAATCTTTTTCCCACTTTGACAAAATATTTCCCAATATTGTTCTTAATATCTAAAAATACATATCGTTATCTCATATATATATATATATATATATATATATATATATATATATGCGTCTGTGCGCGCATGTTTCAGTACCTGTGTAATTAATAATAATTGACTGTTTGATTATCAGCCCTTTGCAGATTATTTAATGCGAGTAAATATTTTTATATTGTAAGAATCTTTTTGGGGAGATAATAATGGTTCACTTATACAAGTCTTACTAAGTTGGTGGGGATTCATACCTTTCCAAAGTGTATTTCTGCGTAATTGAATATAACGAACCGAACGGGAATTGGAACTCGTCTCTCTGATTAAAAATTCCGAGCCATTATCTATTACACCACCTGCACATCCAAGCTTACAGCACCTGGTATTCCAAAGCGGTCACCTATGTAGGCTCAACGTTGCTTAACTTTGGTGATCGTACGAAAACCGATGACACACGGCCATAAGTCCTTTGCACCATCCGCACATCCAAGCACAAAGCACCTGGTATTCTAATGTGATCACCCATCTAGATTGTGACCAGGACCGACGTTCCTTAACTTCGGGATCGAACGAGAACCGGTGACACACGGCCATATGCCCTTGGCACCATCCGCACATCTAAGCTTACAGCACCTGGTATTCTAAAGCAATCACCCATCTTGGTAAGTGACCTAGCTCAACGTTGCTTAACTTCGGTGATCGTACGAGAACCGGTGACACACGGCCATAAGTCCTTTGCGCCATCCGTACATCCAAGCTTACAGCACCTGGTATTCGAAAGCGATCACCCACCTGGGTAGTGACCAGACCTCGCCGTTGCTTAACTTCGGTCATCGTACGGGAATTGGTGTCTCAACGTGATGCGGTCGTAAGCCTGTGTAATATGTAATAAGGGAGATTAAAGAGACTTTTCTCTGCAGAGAAAAGAAATAAAAACAGAAAAGATTGAATGAATAAAAGAATAAAAAAACTATAAAAAAAAGTAAATAACATTAAATGGGGGATGCTCAGTAACGTTTAGTAACATCCATCTTCAGAATTGACATTTACCTCCAATCTGTTGTTTCTATCGAGTTTTTAAGGAAGGATACTTATCGAAAAGTTATTATATAATTTCTTTCAAACAAAATGTTCTATTTTGATTGCTGGCTCTTTTGTAGGATATTCCGTTTGCCTCTTTTTCTGTGTTCTCTCTATAATACTGTCACATGACGTTTTCTTCCTTAGAATGAATATCAGCAAACATCCTTATAAAGTATGAGAAATGAAAAAAGTGCACTTTAAATGAAAATGCGACAATGAAAGAAACATAGATAAAGCCTGACGAAAAATAAAGATGAAAAAAGAACGAAAAATTTGAAAGATAAAAACAGTAAGTAAACATGTAATTCAAAGAATGAGAGAAATACCGATTGAGGAGATACAAGCCATTTTTGATCATGCAAGATGGTAAAGGATGAAGAAAAGGGAAAATAAATCAAGTAAGCAATCCTATATTAAGAAAGCAAAAGAACAAATGAAAACGAAAGAAATTTTGGAGTTCTTGCAGAAGTGGAATGAAAGAAGAAAAGTATAATGTAAGTGAAAAAAAAGTATAAAAAAAGGAGATAAATAAATCTGCAGAAACTGCACAAAAAAACCCCGAACAGATTCAAAGAAGGAATAAATGAGAAAGGAACGGACAAAAGAAAAAGAAAGATGAATTTTAAAATTCACCAAGAAAATGGAATACAGAACGATCAACGGATGGAAACAATTTCAATAAATAAAAGAATAACAGGACAAATAAAACAAAGAATTCAAAAACCTTGGCAAAATATTGTCTCCATGTTCATAATGGTAATTAAGTCTTGTGGAGAGACAAGTAGACGTCACATGTCTTACAGAGATAAAACAAAGCTTTCCGACGCTATCGATCCATTGTGGTCGTGAGCGGTTGAGACGGGAGCTTCTTGGGCGCATCAAGAAATCTTCCACATAAAACCAATTAGAGATGGTGAGTCCGTTTTATCCAAGAGGCATAAAGAGATTCTGATTATTCTCCTTCAGTGTAATGAATCGACCGGTAAGGTTAGCCTGGTTAATCAGGGCTTCAGCTTTGCTTTCGTACTCTGATCAGAGCCACGAACAGACCCATGGGGACCGTCAGAATGAAGGCTGGGGTTTTGTGGGAAAGATGGAGGCGGGTATAAAGCAAGGGAAAGTCAGATTTGTAGTTTGGAGGAAATGAAGAAGGGGAATTAGAAACGAATTTGGCAAGAAGGAAAGAAATGGATAAGTTTAATTCAAGTGATTGGAGGTCGACGAAGGAAGACTTGAGGAAGGTTGAATATTTGGA
>OZ038478.1:78354871-78357371 GCA_964036315.1 Acanthosepion esculentum
AGATTGTCTAAAAAACCATTTCTCAAATAATAATGAAATCACCGTGGAAAGAAAATGAACGCGCAGATTCAGACAGGTCTGCTTCGTTCTTGAAACATCATCCAAATTTATGCATACCTGCGCCTGAAACTATAAGTTTCGCTTCAACTACAGCTTAAAACCAATCAATATTGCTCAATCATTAATCACAATAAGTTGAACCAAATGAACTGTAATTAAATCGCTCTAACAAGGGTTAAAAAAAACAAGAAATGCGGCAATGAAAGAAATCAAACAAGTTGAATTTGTTACGCCTATTGAGCGTAATTATTATGTATTTCTGTATGAGCGATCGATACTTATGCTCCACACATGATGGTGTTTCCCTGAATGTACTTCAAGAAGAACCTTATAGGTTTGTGACCGCTTATAATGTTTATATTAGTTAAAAACAGTACTCCTTGGAGAATTTAATGCGTCAATTTTCTTGTAACACAGAAACACCAGTTACCGAAAATCTGCTCTGAAACTAAAAATAAAAATTCCAATCAAGCTAAGACATTATTTAATTAGAAAACTTTTAATTGCTTTTATGAATAAGATATATTAAGGACACTATTATCTTAAGAAAAAACAATTCGATGTTTTTTTACAAGAATTGTTTTAATTTTCTTTTTTAAATTTTAATTAGAATAATTTATTAAGATTCAAATATTTTAATTTCTGCATTACGTTGACTGCATTAGGTGATATTGTTTTTATATAAAAACTATACTAATCATAAATGGAAAAGATTAGTACAACTCATCAGATATAAATATTTTAAAAAGAATTTTGAATTTTTTTGTATGTCTATACATACAAAAAATCAAAATTCTTCAAACATGCCAGCTCAGACGGATTATGCTTTAAATGAACTGACAGTCCTCAAATAAAGTTTCAGAATAGTATATTTTATTTTTGTAAAAGATTTTTAATAAAGGGAATAACATTGCAATGAACTAGGACAAAAATGGCGCTGATATCAGTTTTTTAGAAAAAAAACTCCCTCCAGTCAATTTAAATTAGTTTTCATATCGAAACGGTTTTTCTTATTGGATATATTAAATATATTCGTTAGCTTGAAATTAAAACTAAAATAAAAGCTCCGAGAAAGATTTTTGTTTTAATAAAATTCATTTTAAACATTATATCCTTGTGAAAATTAATTTAAACAAAACAAATAATTGCGTTATTATTTTTTTTTCGTATTTTACCAATGAAACATGACAAAGTGCACATATTAGTACTTCGTATGTCCATTCTATAGATTATCGATTTGATTTAAATCAGGAGAGTTTCCGGGCCAGTCTATAGTACTTTGATTTGCTCACTGGTACGGCTTGTCAGAGTGTTCGTGCAGCATTACAATTTTCGTACGCTTACTTGGAGTAACGTCCATCGCAGACAATGGCCGTATGACAAATAATCGACAGTCGAGACATAGTGTCTGGGCGTGATAAAAATCTGATGCAATCACGGCTGACGCAATATTTTTCAGGGCCAAACAAATTTCATCATAAACCCGAAAATAGATTCATATTACTGCAGAACCCGGTCTGTCCTGCTATTTACTCATAGCTGGGGAGAAAAGAAGAGGATTCAAACCTTTCCCAATGCTATTAGTACGTAAGTAAATGTAATGGTTTCGACTGGAATTCGAACTCGGCTCTCCGATTCCTCAATCCGAGCCGCTATTACTCTACCGGACCTCCCAGTAACAAGACTGCTAATACTTAATAGAAAATTAGATAGATAGACAGACAGACAGACAGACAGATAGATAGATAGATAGGGAAAATGCGTGAGAGAGAAAGCTAAAGAGGATAACGGAAAGAAAGCGGGCAAAAGAAAATGAAGAATAGATGTGTTGATAATTTCATAAACTTTTTCAATGAATCAATGATTAATAAGAAATTCATCGTCTGAAGAAGTAAAGCAAGTAAAACAAGAACAATGAAACATAAAACAAAAATTCTCAAATGTGAAAATCATGCATGCACACATCTGAAAGAAACTGGGACAGATATCTTTATAATAAAGCTTAGCAAGTATACACGCCGATCCTGTAGAAAATTGTTCATTGTTTATTCTAAATTAGAAGATACCCATGTACGCATATAAAAATGCATATAAAAGAAACTTTTTGATGTCATTTTCTAACAAATAGAAAATTGTCACTTGTTTAAAATTCACCATCATATTTTGCTTAAGTAAATCATATTGTCTCGAATATGTTTCTTGGGTCAAGATAAATCAGAATGTGAATAAATTCGAGTTGATTAATAAGTTATATAATGTTTTATGTTTCTCTTTAGTAAATGAATATTAATTTGAACTAAAAATCTCGTATCGTTTCAAAGATGAATGAATAATCTATAGAACAATTCAAATTTATATATTGGAATTTATATATTAGTGATTTTTTATATAGTTATCATTTTAATGGATTTATGATCACTTTTTCTTCAGTCGTGATAAA
>OZ038478.1:78362371-78472371 GCA_964036315.1 Acanthosepion esculentum
GAAAAAAAATTACCAGCAATATATGTTTGAAAAAAAATATTACCAGCAATAAAAAATATTGTCGCGATTAAATAACACATTGAGTTTGATATGCCGTAAACCAAAACTATCTGATGAAGCTTTAATAAAAGTGAAACATTATTCTGTCTGATTCATTTTTGATCCCAATATATATATATATATATATATATATATATATATATATATATATATATATATATATATATATATATATCGAAGGGTAACGTGTGTGTGTATATGTATTTAGTCGCCATATCTTCATTAAAGTATGTTTGGTTGAATAATCTAGGCATATACTGTTTATTTATTTTTATTTTAATCCTCTGAAATTCACAGATCAATTTCATAGTGTTGTTACAAAACGGATTAAGAAAGACGCCGTAGTTTCTTTTAGTTCCTTTATTTTCACAAGTAATTTCAATCTCATCCAATGATCGTTCGTGCGCGTGTGTAGTCGCACCAACATAAACAAATTGAAGTCAATGAATACTTTTTACAATTTGTCATACATCTTTCATCCGCATATATATATATATATATATATATATATATATATATATATATATATATATATGGCGGAGGGTAATGTGTGTGGTGAGTGTGAGTGTTTTTAATTAGTTAAATTAGTCTCATAGAGTTGTAAAATAATACTGTAATAATGTTATGCATAAAACCTTCTGTAATATCGACAAGAAAACTTTCATGCGCATGTTAGCAAATTTTCATCTCCCTTTCATGAAAAAAACAAAATAGATAAACAAACATCAAAATCAAAATTGAAAAAAAAAAAAAGTAAAGACAAAAGATGCTAATGAGGGCAGCTGATTTTCTTTCGCCGCCATGTTGCACTGAACAGAACAGTGTTGGATTTCTTTTTTCAGTTTCTATGATTTTGTGATTTGCTTCGGGGAATCCGTGATGCGTGGTAGACTTAAAAGTCAGATTAGATGAAAAAAATTCCTAAGAACTGAAGGAAAGTAGATTCTTGGACTGCAACGTTACAGATATAGAGGTCCGAGTTATTTGCACACAAAAAGAAAAAATGTAGAAATGTACGCTTACAACTTAGCTACGCATATACAACCATATACTCATGAAATAATATCAATGTGTTCATATATACATAAATATACATTATATATATATATATATATATATATATAAAATGTATATACATATATATATATATATATATATATATATGTAAATATATACATATATGTGTGTGTGTGCGCGTATGTGTGCACAAAATATTCAATTGCATACACATACATGTCCATATTTTTAAAAAATCGTCTGTGCTTGCGCGTACATACATACACGCACACACACACACACACACACACACATATATATATACATATAATTATTTTCTTTTTAAAAATATGATTCCATCGCGACACAGAAAATGTCCATGTTTAAAACTGAAACTAAATTTACAAATTTAATTTTAAAAATTAAACTTAAAATCCATAGTCTCGTTCCATTGTCAAGCGATGCTAGGAATAACTTTTTAAGAAATTTACTTAATTCATAAGCGCAGACAATATTAATATTATGAGTTGTTAAGGTTAAGGAAAATTCAGTCTATTTTAATTTATGGGTAGTTGGGTTTTAATTTCCCTAGACAGCTTAGGTATCCAATATATGTTATTTAGAAAGTCAGGTTAAGTTTAGGTGGGTTGGAGGTGCCTGATTTTCTATACAATAGCCTTTGTTAGCATGCATAAGTGTAAAACAAAAAGCACCATCCACTGCTGACCCTCATTTATCGTTCACCATTATACATACATACATACATACATACATATATATATATATATATATATATATATATATATATATATATATATATATATATATAAAGTGGAAATTGAAGATGCGACACTGTTTTATGCTAAATGCAATCGTCAGGCGAGAATATATACTGCGCAGGTATTCTTAGATAATATTTCTGCTGTTGAGTTTAGATTCTAAAATATCCTTATCTTATTTCTGAGATATATTATGCTAACTTATAATTGTAGTTATATTTTTTTTAAAGTTTGCATAATTCAATATTTTGTGTTGCTTATTAATTTCATTTGCATATCACCAGCATTGAACATTTCTTTGAATTGACTTTTACATTTCAATCAAGGCGATAATGCCACCAAGATGTAGGGGGAGTTATAGCGAGTGAAAAAGAATGAGAAGACTCCAATGAGGAGAAGTGAGGAAAAGAACAATAAAAAAACAGGATTTAGGAACATAGAAGATTAATTTAATTTTTTGAAAATTGTATTGTGGCAGGGAAGCAAGAAATAGGGAGGGTTGTTGTTGTTGTTGTTGTGTCTTCTCTCTAAAACGTCTATGTTGGACTCTTCCGCCAACTATAAGATTAGTAGGAGAGAAGGCCTTGGGGGAATAGATTGAACGCTAGGTCAACTGACACACACTTACTAGTCGTGTAATACTTTCTGTTGTACTTACTGTTTAATATATGATATATCTGCAACACTTGTTTTGTTATTTCTTTAACCATTTACTTGATCACAACAGTGGAGTACAGGCAAGAAATGCAAAAAAAGAAAAAGAAAAACTATTTGAATAGAACGGACTATTGCATCTCTCTAGTTGAAAATCAAAATGGTGAGACCTTGTTGCCAATCTAGTTGCGCGTTCAAATTCATGCAGTCGAGTAACCAAGGAAAACAGCGCATCAGAACAATTACCATGGAAATATTTGTAGAAAAGACAGAGGGAGGCCACGTCACGACGGTGAGAAGATGATTGAAGTTGCGATGCCAGGTCAGGATAGGTTACATTGCAGACGCTTATTTTGAATGAAGGCATTATCAGTTTATATGAACGTGACAAATCTTTTTGTATTTACCAAACATTCGTACATAAATTTAGGTGACTAAATTTGTCATGTAAATTCATATCCTTCATTACATATTCGCAGGATACAATTTATTGGAAAAATAATAAGGATAGAGAGCGTTCAAGGAACATGCCTGGAAACTGAGTTCTGCTTGACATTGCATTTCTCCAGTTTCCCATTATGAATTTAACAACAAGCTTTGATATTTTATCACCTTTAGGAAGTCTAATAATCAAAGTTGCAGAATAATGTTAGTAACTTTTGGCATTTAGCCAGCCCAAAGGAACATTCTTCCTTTGATGATGTTTTTTTTTTTTTAAATAACTGTTATATTCAGTGCTAATAGGAATATATACTTGAAAAACAAGGTGGATAAAATAAGTAAAGGTTTATTATAAAAAAACCAGTACAATACGAATAAAGGTAACATTTATTCACAAGGTCATCGCAGGTCAATCCAGTAGTGAGTGTTACTACTGGAAGGTCGGTAGTTCTCGCGTAAGCCTGAGTCGTACTCAACAGATACCAGCTAGTAATATTTGCCAACCTCCCCACGGGGAAGGATGTAGCGCAAGGCCGAATTTAATGTAGGGCAATCCGAGTCCGTAGGCTCGGCCAAAAATTTTCCGTAAACCCCGCATAAACGGATTCAGGTCTGTCTACCTCCCCGGACGAGACTCTACCGTTCGGCATAGCCTCGTCCGGGTTTCTCTCTGCCCGAAGGCAGAGAGTTCGACAACAGCTAAGAGCTGAGTAACAGAACCCGGCTAATTTCTGTAGTCCGTTGACTTAAAGATACTTATAGGAGGTTACTACCTATAGTGTAGTCACTCATGGAGATGACAGGTTATTCCATTACATCAAAAACAAAGTCTATGAATAGAATATTATTTTTTCCTCTGGTTCCTTTTCAACAGTCTTTATATTACTGAGGATACCTTGGTTTTCTAATGAGTACGATAACTTCCTGCAACTTGTTCTCTGAGAAATGTACGCATTAGAAGCAGTCATGTTATAGGTCTGTAATTACTTGCAATTTTTTGTTGTATATTCAGAATCCACTGTGATGTTCTTGCTTCCATCTTATGCAATTCTTTGCCTGATCCTTTATTCATATGGACTTAAATCAGAAGACATGGAATCTATCGTGACCTTTTATCAGGCAATTGTCTTTAGAATTGTTATTACGCATAGATGTTTGTTTAGGTCTTTTATCCATCTCCGGTTCTTAACAGCTCGTTTTTAAGGCTGGCACTTTTTATTGTCTTATTTCCTGCATACTCTGCTACAAACATTATTCATTTCGTTCGCATCCGATTGTTCTATTTCTTATATTCTTTGCTCATTTACTTGTATGTGGAATTTGCTTTCGTTATTGTCTATATTTTTGGGATGAGGGGTTTTCACTATGGATTTCGTTAATCGGACTGACTTCCTCATGCCTTTGCTCGGGATTGAACTCAGAACATCGGGAGAACTTGCAATCACTGTTTCAACGTCCTAGCGACAAACAAGAGCGGTGACAACGATAATAGAAGCACAGCAGCAGCAACGATGGCGTCAAGCAGTAGTAGCAGCAGCGATGGCCTTAATGGAACGAGAACATGGTACCCCCGTAACAATAAAGGGTTGGGTTCGAAATTCCAGACCGACGGTTCCCGAGTTCGAGATGCACCTGAAGAAGGCCGGAGGATCAGACGGCCGAAACGTTGTGAGGAAAGCAACCAAGATGAGGAAGTCAGTCCGATTAACGAAATCCATTGCTTTCGTTATGTTTTTAACATTCCGTCTTGTTTATATTACTGAATGTTGTGCCATTATCTCTGAAACTTACATCTCTTAGCTAAAACAATTTGATTTATTTGTTTACAGCTGCTTTTCTTTGATTTTGCAGTGTTTTATACTTTCTAAATTTGATTTTTGCTCTATTTTTTTAGTAATTTCTTTTCTGTAATTCTTTTGTATTTGTTGCTCTAGTCTCATCTACCAGCATCCTTTTGCATCTTTGTTGTTCTTTTCTGTGAACATCAAATTTTCTACAAAACATTTGCTCCAGCACATATTAACCAGTTCTGTTCGCTGATATTGTCAACTTTTTGCATTGTAGCTATTTATTAACTTTTTCTATTTAACTTTTATATCTTTATAAATTTTATCTAAGATAAAACATATCTTTATGTTCTGTCGTTTTTTTTCTCTTGTTATTAATTTCGTTTTTGCTTCTTACCCAATTAAATTTTCAGTATTTCTTCATCGGGATTTTCCTATTCTTTATTATTGTTATTATTATTTGCAAAATATTGCATTATTAACTATTGTCGTAGTAGTATCGTTAATCGATATTATCGATCATTGCAGCCACCAAGAGTACAACTCTTATTATTGCGAGCATTAATTATTATCATAATACTATTATGACATTATACAGATTTCTTTCCATAATGCTTAATGGTGTCCATACAAGCTGATTATAAATTCATGTAAATGTTTCTCTTTTAAAGTAATCTTGTCGGGGACACTAAAATCAAGCAGGTACGGAAGTTTAAATATCTGGGAGTTGTTTTTACAAAGGACGGCAAATGCGACACTGAGATCCGTAGATGTATTGGGATGGCCAAAGCAGAGTATTGCGAGACAGAAAGATTTCTCTGGTAACAAAGAAAAAAAGTACTGAGCTGTTACGTGACATCTGTTCTCCATTACGGTAGCGAATGTTGGACGGTCTTCACAAAGATGAAGAAGAGACTCGAGGCGACGGAGATGTGGTACTACAGAAGGATGCTGAGGATATCATAGACGAAGCATGTGAGCAACGATGACGTCTTCGAGAGGATGCAAACAAAGTGGAGGCTTATACTTAACACCAGGAAGAGGCAGATAACGTTTCTGGGACACGTAGGTCGAATAGAGGGAAAGAGAGAGAAGGGAAAGTAATGCATAACATACCTGGCGGGTGGATGACAGAACGTTTGTGGGAGGTGGCAGAGGGACGAAACTTATTGAGAGCTACAAGGGATAGGAAGAAATGGAGAGCCATGAACGCCTACGTCCTGAAAGGACACGGCATATAAAAGAAAAAGAAAGTAGCGTATTAGTTGTAATCAGCATAGAATGAGACAATGTTACTTTATTTCACTGACCAAGATTAAAGATATAAAATATTTTCCCTTTAATCAGTGTTTTGTTTTTAACCTTAATCTTCCCCGGCATAGAAATATATATATATACATTTTTACCGAAAGTGTTTTTCTGACACGGAAGAATAAACACATCCTAAACATAACGTGCAACAAACAGCTACAGTGGTGTTTATAAGCCGAACCTGATACTTTTTATGTCCCTCTGAGCTTGAAACGAGTCCATCTACCGCCTGAGGTGTTAGTCGTCTCTCGGGCACTCCAAGGTACCTCATTTTCCTAGTTACTATGCTAAAAGCAAATGAAAATATTCGTCTCAAAATGAAACGTTTTTCTCATAATAATTGGCGGGGAAGGGGTTAATGAAAATATTATTTGAAACATTCAATAATGCAGGTACTATATTTGAAAAGCTCAAATATTCTCCCTTGTAATCCAGCGTCCTCTCTGTAAAGATACAACGTTCTGAAAACTCTCCTTTTACTTGTAGCTGCATGTATTAATGTGCACACTAAGGAAACTATTTAGTCACAATATTATTTCTTCTAGCTTTTTTTTTTTCGAAAGGATCTGTTATTTCTTAAGACTCCATTCTCGAAGTCATCGTAAGACATCCTGTGACATTCCCTTCGGCTCTTGCTCGTTTGATTTTAATGAACATTAGACACAATTCGTGGCATCGTAGCTTCATCTCAGTATGTGTCGTCTGTCGGCCTTTAAAAGGTCAAATGGCCTAGATGTCCGCGGTATAGATCCCCTGGACAGTGAGGAGATGTTACCGTTAAGAACTGTGCATAAGCTTTCTCTCTCTCGTCTCATTTCCGTTGCCCGGAGACTTTTGGTTCGGTCTGATGTTATAGTGTGTTGGCATTGAGGTTCTAGGTTGAAACTGGAGATTGATGAGTCAGCTGCGGAAGTTTGGGGTGATTGGTTCGAGTCACGAGATCGACAGTAGTTGTCAAGATAAATTTCAAGAGGAAGAAGAGGAAAGGCTTAAATAAACGAAATAAAACGGCAACAAACGAATTATAACTAATGAAAGAGAGAAGCCGAGAAGCTGCACAAGGGAAGGTGTATACTGAAGAGTAAAAACACCTAAAGAAGAATAATGGGGGATGAAAGCGGAAGCAAAAACCATAATCATGATTATGTATCTGAACATTTTGCGATACATAGACATCTACTCATGCTGAATAAAAGAAAGTTATTTTTTTCCATAAGCGTTAATTTTGAAGTGGGAGTTCTTAAAATAGCTACAGTTTTTAACAGTTTTAGTCTATTGAATTTTCAGTAGAGAACAAATAAGATAGGTAAAGCCAATTCTTTAGACAATCACCGCAAGGAAGTAACAAAGAAAAAAAATGAAAGAAAAATAGTAATGGTTATAATATCGGGTTAGTCTATGATGAAGGCATGAAGGTAAACGTGAAATGCGAAGAGAAAAATAAATACAACACTTACAAAAAGGAAAGCAGACAAAGAAAACGAGGAAAAATGCTAAGGATAGAAGAAGAAGAAGAAGAAGAAGAAGAAGAAGAAGAAGAAGAAGAAGAAGAAGAAGAAGAAGAAGAAGAAGAAGAAAAGATGGAGAAAAGAAGAGAAGAGGAAAAGAAGAAACGAACAAGTAAAAAGAAAAGAAGAAGAAAAGAAGAAGGAAAGTAGAAGCATAAATGACGAGAAGAAGAAGAGAAGAAAAGAAGAAAAAAGAAAAAGAAAAGAAGAGAAAAAGAAAAGAAGAAAAGAAGAAAAGAAGAAAAAAGGAAAGTAGAAAAGAAGAAGGAAAGTAGAAGAATAAAAGAAGATGAAGAAGAAGAAGAAGAAGAAGAAGAAGAAAATAAATGGAATAAGCAGAAAAAGAAGAAGAATCTACAGGAAGATCAAGAAAGCAAAGAAGTAGAAAGAACACTAGCAAAATTATCGAAATGAGGAAAAAAAGAAAAGATAAATTTTGGCGTCCATAAAATATTCACAAATATATGTGAGGATTCTTTAGTAAAAAACAAGATATTAATCAGTGATCGTTATCTTTCAGTTCTAGTTTTTGTACTTTTTGTCCTGGTTCAGCAATAAAAAAACGGATTAGCAAATTACAAGAAGTCTGAATCGAACATTTTAGAAAAGTTGAGAAATGTGCCATTTTCCTCCTCACTGTTTCATTTTATGTGTGGAGCCGACTGTTTCTTAAGCAGTATAGTACTGTTTTATTACCAATTTTACAAGTATTTGATTGTAGGGATTATGGTGTATGTTGTAGACATAACATAATACACACAAAGGACTAAATAAATTGATTTAATAAAGATATTAGCGTCAACCAATTCGAAATGATTATCTATTTGCTTTATTAGCTGGCCAAGTGTTTTGATTTCAGTGTTCGTAACATTTCATTTGTAAATGAAGAATGAAAATAAAAAATTATGTCAGGATTTGAGAAAAAAATGCGCATTAACAGTATTTCTTTTTCTAACGGTTGAAGAACATTCAGGAATCAAGTGGCGATAATGGTTTTATTTTATGCATATTTCGATTAATATTTAACCAGGTTTTAACAGTGAATCTACTTCAAATACCTAGAAAAAAATAAACTATATTTTGTTTTCCTTTTTGTATATTTCAAAAGTGGCATTTCATATAATGAATATTTGCGGAATAATTCCAAACTTTTCGGGTGAAGATAAAATAATTTTTTGCATTCACATTTTATAATCATTTATTTTGATTCCAAAAGACGATTATTAAATTGTTTTATTGTAAAGTCTACGGCAAGAACGTAATTTTGAGAGCAGTTAACGATTACAGTTAACTCTGCTTGTCGACTCTGACTCTGGGCGGAGAGGAACGCAGACGAGGATACGTCAAAGGGCAGAGTCTCGTCTGGGGAGGTAGACAGCTACTCAACCACGTGTATATGGGGTCTACGGGAAATTCTAGGAGCTCGGAACGCCCCACGTAAAAAAACAAAAACAAAAAAAAAACGGCCTTGTGCTACATCCCGCCTTGTGGGGAGGTTTCGGGTAAATACCGAACGTAGTTTTTTTTTTCATAAAAAGGGAGATAATAATAATGGTTAAATGACTTTAGATGCATCTTCACTGCAATTCAATTGTGAGGACAGAAAGTTGAACAGATGTACTTCACACATTTAAAAGTCATTTATTGGTTTCAAAATGATAAAATGAGCAACTGTACGAATCAACTTTTATTGATTCCATTTCGAAATAGGGATGATCTGACTTCTAAGATTTGCGCTTTATGTTATTTGCTTAAGATAACGCCATATTGAATGACGTAATTTTAAAAGTTTATTTATGGTCAATGCCCGGAGAATGCTTTTCATAAAATTCAGCGTTCAAATCCACGAATTGATGCTATTGGGCAACGGGAGCTGATGGTGGATTACAGTCATAACAAAATAGAGTAGTTGACCACATAACGTGAATATCGACAGATATATCGATTGTAAAGGTATATGCAATTAAAGTTTAAGTTTTGGACATGGCCTTGGATCCTAAAGTATTTTATATGAAGCACAATATTAAAAAAATAGCAGCAATATATTTCCCAGTGATCATCCCACACTATCTATCTATCTATCTATCTATCTCAGTCTGTTTATTATAGGTACCTTCATGAGATCGTTTTTTTTTTAAATTATTTTTTTAATGGGAGCCATTAATTTTGAAAATCTTGTAAAAATAAAAATAATTGTCGGATTTTCATGAAACTTTCAGAAACTATTCACAAATAATAAACTTTATTATCTATCTATCTATCTATCTATCTATCTCAGCCTGTTTATTATCTATCTATCTATGTTATGTCTGTAAACTATGCATAGATCTACATATAACATCAACACTCTCTTTGTCAGTTTAACTCCATGTGTATCTCCAGGGAAGAGCCACATTTCCAAACCGCTAACACGTTTACACCGTCGTTATACGAAACAAAACCTTTGAAAATGGGCCCAGTAAAAGAATTAAAAAAGAAGAAGAAATCATCTATTTAATAAAGTGACATATGGCTACATCTTAAAACCAAACAGATTCACATGAAAACAACGTGCATCATTGGACAGAGATGGATTTCGTCAGTCGTCAAAATACTTCAAGATGTTAGCTTCGAAGAATTAGTCCCCAGGGAATTATCAGTCACTTTTCGGAGAAACTGGCCAAGCTTGTGTGGAACAGGCGCGCCCGTGTTTTGCAAAAGCGTGACGAGTCTCTAAAACACAGAAGGAAAAATGTAACATTATGATGGTGATTAGGTTTCTTAAGTGAAAATATTATTTACTTTGTTTGAAGCTGTCATGCCTGGATTCGAGTTTACAGGGAGGGTAGAGATGAATTATCAGAAAAATCGTAACATGAACGCAAACAAAAAACGAATTATCTATGTACACCAGAACTTACTCTCTCTGTTCATCTAAGTCTTTTTCTCTCACACATATATTATATTCCTTTGTTGGTATTTAAGTATACACGGCTACATATATATATATATATATATATATATATATATATATATATATATATATATATATATATATATATATATATATAGCTCATATCATATAAATGCATAGAGCTTTCCGTTTTTATATAACTATGCAAACGGGGCTCTCGCACGGATATGCAAATATTGATTTGTTATTTTTCTTAACATCAGGGTGAGGCAGCTGAGATTTCTGGGACATTTAACGAGAAAGGAAGGCTTGGAAAATCTGATACTCACAGGGCGGATAGAGGGAAAGACGGATAAGGGAAATCAACGCGTGACATACCTAGAGAGTTTAAGTAAGTGAATGACAGAACAGTCTCTGGGAGAAGTAGTAAAAAGACAAAACTTATTGAGAACTACAAGGGATAGGAGGAAGTGGAGAGCCATGATCGCCTACGTCCTGATGGCATACGGCACATAAAAAAGAAAGTTTTTCATAATGAACATACGTATTCATATATGAATTTATGTAAGAGAGACCATTGCGTTGTTATCTGCGAAAAAGGACACATGTTTGTTAAGCGTATGTATTATAACTGGACATATAATCTTCATTGAAAGTGAAGCCAGAGGTTCAATCGGCTTATTTCTATTAGTAGAGTTATATATATATATATATATATATATATATATATATATATATATATATATATATATATATATATACAATGTTTATTATAATTTTATCCTATAGACAAAAACACTTTACCCGCTACAAAGATGCAACTTTGTTTCGATGCATTTCAACTGCACCTCGATGGGTGAGAACCAAAAATGGTCATGAACAATTCTGCTTGTAGGTAAGCCGTATGTGAAATGTTAGAACGGCACGTGATCAGACATAATAAACGTTCACTCGTCTATAAGCACCAGATCATACTGATAAATAAGATATTGCTGTATATATGTAGCTCTCTTTGGTAGCAATCTAAGAATTCAGAGACGTACTTGCAAGAAACTTGAAACATGATGGGACAATTTAATATAATTCTTATCGTGATAATGTAAAAATATTCCACAAAATGGCAAAAATACAAAATTTGTTGACTCAGATTATATAAAAGTTTTAAAAATGCTTTAAATGATTTTAATAAATTTATTGATTCAAAACAATTTCCCGATGCAAACTTAGCAATTACACTGTACAATGTAAGAGATAGGTTCTTAGCGAAAAAATCGATAATTTTTAAAAATCAATAATCGGTAAAGCCGATGAAAGATCGATAAATTTACATTTTTTTCCTCCGATTTTGTTCAAACTCGTTATGTAGATAACTTACATCATGATGAGCTCAACGATACATCATTTTTATTTCTACGCCACTGTGTTTAGTTAAAAACCGTGAAAAAACAAAAATCGATTTCAAATCAAATTTTAAAATAAAACTTCTTCAATTTTCAAGCCATCTCACACAAATTTCACTCAATTACAGCCAACAATAAATTGATTGTTTAAGTCATTTAACTTGATAAATGAGTCAACCCATATAGTGGAAACCTGCGTAAATAGCGATTTTTACTGGGTTTTTTTCTTATTTTTCGTTGATCTTTCAACCAATTTTCATCAAACTTAACAATTGCTTTATAAATGTATCCTCTTTTACATCCCTGGTAGCACACTGACAAAATGAATTTCAAAAAGTCCAAAATAATTGTGGTCCGAAGTGGGTCTTCGTGTTGCCTGTTTTATCCCTTCATGTCCTCGGCTAAATCGATTGAATAAATACACACTACTTCTGTTATATCAGTAACTGCATTAATTCAAAATCTTTTTTTACTGAAAGTACTTTAAAGTAATTGAAGAAAATAGACTCTTTTACATCTAAACACGAAGCTATTTTTGCTCCATTCTAATTGAACGCTTTTTTTCTGATCGACCAGCCGCGTATGGCTGCTAGTTATAAGATAATATAAGCTTCTATGAAACGATAGGGTAAAAAAGGTTAAAAAAAAAATAACCGAAAATTTATAATGTAGAGAAGAAGAAAAAAAATGAGAAAAAAGTGAAAAGACGGAGAAGGAATAAGGAAGAAATGGTTAAACGATTCTGGAATGCAAAATTGGGAGTATATGTAAAATTGGGAGTATATGTAAGCTTGGGAGTATATGTAAGATTGGGAGAATATGTAAAATGAATGAAAGGATAAAAAAGTAATCATGAAAAATAAAGCACCCCCCCACAAAAAAAAACAAACAACTAAAACAAAAAGATACGAAATATAATAATCGAAATAAATATAAAAAGGAAAATAAAAATACTGGGAAGAAAACAAAACTAGTGAACTTAAAGGCAGTAAAGAACTGTCATATAGGAATAAAGTGTCGCTGCCGACACTTGAGTGTGAACATAGATTGCCAGTGATCAAACAGGCGATACGATTATTGAATTAAGTAGGCCACGTGTCCATAGAGGAAACGCATAAGTAGGAAATCGCGTGACGTCTAAATGATTACCATTTTTACGCTATACTCTATTACTATTCACATCTCCATTTCTAGTCTATCCTCTATTACTATACTGATCACCATCTCTAGTCTATCCTCTATTACTATACTGATCACCATCTCTAGTCTATCCTCTATTACTATACGGACCACTATTCTCTACTCTATTCACTATACTATTTCTCTGTTCAGATCACTATACGGTGGTTACTATTCGAGCAAGTATTATCGGCAAGTACTATTAGTGCAAGTGATATTCGAAGGCGTCTGACACCAGTATTGTTCAACGTTACTATAGTTGTAACTGCGTTTATAAAGTCTCTACTATAACGAGCATTACGAAAGTGGCAACGAGTATTCGTTGACATCACAAAAAGAAGAAAGGGACTTAACAAATGTAGAAAAGACAAAGAAAGAAATGCATCAATTGAGAACAAAGATGTAAAGGAAAGAACGGAAAATAGAAAAAAGAAAGAAAGAAAAGGGACTGAATAAAGAAAGAAACAGAGACTGAATGAAGAAAGAAAAAGGAAGAAAGAAAGAATAAAGAAAGAGTGGGAAATACCTAAATAAAGCAAGAAAGCAAGCAAGCAAGAAAGAAAGAAAGAGGGGGACAGGGTGTGTAGGAGGCTGAATGTAGAAAAAAGAAAAAGAGAAAAGGAAAGGAAGAAATATTAGAGAAAGGAAGAAAGAGAGACTGAGTGAAAAAAATGAAAGAAATGGAGACAGAAGAATGAAATAGGGACTCAGTACAGAAACAAAGACATGCAGAGAAAAGCTAGAGGAATGAAGAAAGCGAAAGAAAGAAAGAACGGGAAAGAGATAATTAAAAAAAAGAGCAAGTAAGAAAGAAAGCAAGAAAAAGTGTAAAGAAAGACAGGAAGAGTAGTGACTTTAAGAAAAATGAGCACAAAAAATCTAGAAAAAAGAAACAAGTAAAAGTCGAAACTAATGCATAAAATTTAAACGCAAATTAATGATCATCCACAATCAGGAACCACGTGACCTATTAAGCATCACGTTAATATATAAGTTCTCTGTAAGTTGCTATTTACACGTGTAGAACTGTATGTGAAAATCATATGTGTGCATGGAAAACAGTGCAATGTCATGTGTACGCGTATATGCTTTGTACATATATTGTGTCTCTATTCAAAAGACTAGAGTAAAATGGCGCCTTTATTCGACTTGCAGATAGAGGATGATAGCTATCAAAAGCAGAGCAGCGTGAACGAAATAATTCGGCAGGCTCGATAAACAGAAGAACACAAATTTTCGCTTTTAGTTTCGTTTTCAGGAATAATCAATAATCTTTAGGCATGATGCACACGCAGAGGCACTCTTTTATTTGACGTTATACCAAAGAAAAGGCAGGTCAGGTTATGTACAGGGATAATTCCCTTTAGTTGCAATGTCATATCCATTCAGAACGTTCAATATCGTTCGTCTTACTAAATACCATCATTGTACTAACTTAGCAGAATAGTCCTTTGTGGTACTAACGACCATCAACGTACTAATTGCGATGAACGGACCTTCGTCGTACTAACTACGATAATTCTACTAAATTCACAAAATTGACTTTCGACGTACTAACTGCTAACTGTGATGAATTGCCATTCGTCGTACTAAATGACATCATTGTAGAAACTGCGCAGAACAGTCCTTCGTCGTACTAATTGCAATCATTGTACTAACTCCGTAGAACGGTCCTAAGTCTTAGTAACTGTCATCATTGAACTAATTTCGCATAGCGGTTATTCGTCGTGCTAACTGCTATCAGTGTACTAACTGCACAGAAAATTCCTTCGTCGTATTAAAAATCATAATCGTACTAACTGCATTTAACATCCCTTCGTCGTATATACCTTCCATCAATGTACTAACTACTCAGAATGGTTCTTCATCGTACTAACTACTATCATTGTACTAAATGCGCAGAACGGCCCTTCGTCTTACTAACTGTTATCATTGTACTAACTTCGCAGAACGGTTCATCTTTGTACTAAATGCCATCATTGTATTAACTGTACAGAACAGCCCTTCGACGTACTAATTGCCATGATTGTATTAAATTCGCAGTACGGCCCTTCGTCGTATTTACTGCCATCGGTTCGGTCATTCGTCGTACTAATTGCCATATATGTACGGGCCTTCGTCGCTGAGATGAAATGGATTAAATACAGGTTCGATTCCTGTAGGAGAACGCATATTTTCTACGAAATTTCTCGAACATTCAGGCTGGTAAATGTAATTAATACTGTTTAATTAAAACACAGCAATTGCTCAAATAAGTTGTATCCCTAAACAAATAACGTATAAACAGAAAATATATAAAAAAATTGTTGGATTTAATTCATTTCATCTAATATGTTGCCATTGTTTGCGTTAAGTTACATTTCGTAGAAGAAATGAATTATCGAGAAAGATCGTCGAAGATGTGTGTTTATAAGCAACAATTTGGACTATTCTAACCGGAAGTTCTCTGTGACTAAATGGTTAACAGCACGTCAGGTTATATGATGGTTTACTTATAAATATGAGTGGTTTTAAATGTAATTGTATTGTATTTATTGTTTATATAAGTACCACATTTGACGGCATATGAGGCGCATTTTTTTTACTAAAATATATTTTAAAATTCCCCTGTGTCTTATATGCCGTATGTAGGTTTAAAATTCGCGATTGTCGGCCGAAATTAGCTACCTTGCAACTCCTATTAGCTTAGATTTACACATTAAGGCGCAATGGAACATGTGGATGGCAATGCCCGATCCCGACCTTATACTTACAGGAAGAATAAAAAAACACAGCATTTCAAAAGTCTGCGAATGGGTGAAGCAAACTTGAGATAATATTAGATCAGAAATTATTGTGAAATCTTTGAAAAAGTGTGGTATTAACAATGCTCTCAATGGAACGGAAGATGACGCATTATTTAACGACGATAATAGTAGTATTGAAAATGAGTTATCAGAGTTTTGATAACGAAGACGACAAATTTTATGGATTTGAAGATGAATAAGATTTTAATGGTAACTGCACTGTTTTGCTCAATTGTAATAATTGCTTGATTTTTATTTTGTTTTCTTACCTTTGGATATAATAAAGTTTTCATAGGCTTGTGTTCTTTTTTCCTATTATTTTTCGTTTAATTGTAATTATGGTTTGTTTAACCAAAATAATACCTCATAAATATTGCCTAGACTGTATCATTTACTAATAATTTTACTAATTACTAATTTTTTCTTGATTTTCCCTGCTGAAATTGGGGTGCGTCTTATACACCCATGCGCATTATATACCTTCAAATAGGTTAATTTATATAATCCATTATTTTTTAAACTATTATTATAACTAACATACTATAACATCATACTTATATATAAAATGTAGAGTCTCAGTTACTAGATACATTTTTTTTGTATTCCTTCTCCCACCTTTTAATTATCTTCTCTTCTCGTTTTATCGTTTTCCGATTCGAATTTAATTGCGAGTTAATAACGCATAAAAAGCTGAAATCCTTAGTAGTCTCCATAAGAATAAAGCTTTACATATTCCAACCAACGATGTCGCGCTGGTTTCTGTCGTTCTGCTATTATTAATTAGCATTTATTACTTCATAATTTCTTTCAGTTGCTCTGTAATTTCACAGCTAAATACGTAAATGTTAGAAGTCTCATTTAATGCTCAATAAATGAAGGTCGAAACAATAATAAAATCCACGATGGCCCTTGTTGGCTAATCAAATATCGATTACCTACACGAGTGCACTTCGACGTGGTGTAGTGCTTAGCACGCCTGTCACGCTAGATCAATTAAAACTGAGTAGTGAGTTCGAACCTCACTAAGTGTTCAGTATTGTGTCACTTGTAAGCTACGCTGAATAAACGAGCTATTTATGAAAGGTTTCCCACATTGAGCCTCAACGTCATGTCACATTCTGTAATGACGAGGACGTGAGGATAAATATTTATCTACAAGAGTGTATTCTTACAAAGGCTTGATATATAAACTATATTCTGTAGAATATTATTTTCGGGGCCCCAATATATATTACCTGCATTCTGATGCATGCTGAAAACTTCTTGAAATCTGACCAGATGACCAAACATGAATTTTAAAAAAAAATCCCTTTAACATCATGCCGAGAACATTTCAGCGCCATATAGTTAGTACCAAGACATATATATCTGGGTTTGTATGCAGGTGTACTTAACCAATCAGTTATTACATCTACATTTTTATTACTGTATTTTCATTTATGTTCCACCTGCCATTATTTTTACCGTCCTTTTTAGATTGTAATCGCGTATTTTTTTTGTTGTAAAAGTTAGTTTCATGTTGAGAACGCGAGACATTTGTAGGAAATGGGGAATGGAATAGAAAAGGCTACAAAGAAGAAAGAGGGGACTTGGAAAGAATAGAAGAGGACAAAGAGAGAGAGAGAGAGAGAGAGAGAGAGAGAGAGAAGAGAGCAAAGAGAGAGGGAAAAATGTAAGAGAGTAAAAACAGAAAGAGCAAAGAGAGAAAGAGTAAAGAGACAGAGAGTGAGAGCAAAGAGAGAGAGAGAGAGCAAAAAATGTAAGAGAGTAAAGGCAGAGAGAGTAAAGAGAGTGAAAGAGAGAGAAAAGAGAGAGAGAGAAAAGAGAGAGAGAGGGGAAAAATATAAGAGAGCAAAGAAAGAAAGAGCAAAGAGAGAGAGAGAGAGAGTGAAGAGAGAACAAAGAGAAAGAGCAAAGAGAGAGAAAGAGAGGAAACAATGGAAGATAGCAAAGAGAGAGAAAAGAGAGAGAGAGAGAACAAAGAATGGAAGAGAGCAAAATGAGAGAGTAGCAGCGAAAGAGAACAAAGAGCAAAGAGAGAGAGGAAAAGTGGAAGAGATCAAACAGAGAGAGAGAAAGGAAAGGATGGAAGAGGTCAAAGAGAGCAAGAAACAGCAAAGAGAGAGAGAGAGAGAGAGAGAGAAGGGGGGACAAAGCGAAAGGGAGAGCAAAGAGGGAGACAGCAAATAGACAAAGAGACAACAAAGAGAGAGGGAGAGAGGGAGAGAGAGTAAAGCGAGAGAGATTTAAATCAAAGTGCCACGAGTAATATCGCTTTTTATCTTTAATATTTAAGTCGACTCTCCTTCATCCGTTTTTGTTCTCTGCGGATAATCACTGATATTTTAAAAATTTCCTTGGACAATTTTTCGTTTTATTTTCGCCATTAACTTTATTGAACAAGCTATTTAGCTTCGTTCCAATATCTTCTGACATCTTTCAGTAACATCAAAATACCATCCTCTCAGTAAGTTTAATCTTTCTTAAAATATGAAAAAGAACTGCTCTAGAAGACTTTCCAGAGAATTTACATTTTTTTGTTTTGTTTTTTTCACTAAGAAAATCCTGTAAAAAATAGGATAAACTTCCCATTGAAGAAGAAGCAATGTCCCCCGTGGTTCCCTTAGAAACTTGTATTTTAATGTTATTCTGAGATAATATGATGTTATTTTTCTTAACTAATTTCGGGCCCTTTCTGCTGAGTTCAGAACAGTGTTTGTTTGTATCAACCTTTTGTTTTTCCAAAATGTGTTTATTGTATATTACTGGCTTCCAAACCTACCATATACCCAGCATCATCTTTATTTTTCTCGAGAATAAACATCATAGCAACTAACATAGCGAATCCGGTGCAAGGGATTTAAATGCTTTGTTAGGATATTTTATGCTGGCTATCGTGTCGTATAACGCTGATTATTTTCAAGTAGTCTATTCATTTGATTCTAAACCCGACCACCGGGCATTATTCACCGAGTAATCGGCAGTACATAACTGTACAAACCATTTTTTACCCATTCTGTCATTCATTTTAACCTCCATACGCCGAGTAATATATTTTCTTTTGCATTTTATCATTGTTAAGAAATAGCGTACGTATAAACTTACTTTTTTTTCCTTCTTCAGTGTTAGAATCAAGAAACAAAAATATAAAAATATAAATCAAATTTCATGTGGATCGCCATGTTTCATACTCTTTCACACAATTATCAGGCGGTCGGTCGAAAAATTGACTTAAATATTCTAAAGCTCTGCTGCTGGGCACCTTTTTGTCTTGTGAACAGTCTTAAGCCCTTCGTTCCTCAACAATTTTAACACGTCTGCCTGAGCTCCTGAGTCAAAATTTGCAAATAATTGGTATGTAATATTTCACGGTTGATATGAAAATAGTTACAAGTGTTTACCAACTGTTAAATCGGTGGCTGGGTATTAAATCATTTTTCTCTACCAGCGGTAAAGCGGGGGTCAGGGATCAAATATATATATATATATATATATATATATATATATATATATATATATATATTATGATAAAGAGAAAGAACAGTAAGATATATAATCCGGTGTTAATTAATTATTTTTATTTTTACAAAACAGTGCTTAATGCAAATCTACAGACCATAAATATTATATATATATATATATATATATATATATATATATATATATATATATGAAGAAATATAGTTTTCAGGTGTCCTATATTTATGGGATAAAGTGCTCAACATCAGAGATAGAGCGTATGTAAATATAAATATAAAAGTGAACATTGAAGTCAACACTCAGAGGCGACAGGCTGTTTCATGCTGGATGCAATAGTCTGGCCGCCTGACGTTTGCCGCCTACCATGAAACAGCCTGTCGCCTCTGAGTGTTGACTCCAATGTTCACTTATATATATATATATATATATATATATATATATATATATATATATATATATATATATATATATATATATATATATATATATATATATATAACTATACATAGTTTACCCGATCCGTTTCGTCATTCGACATACTGTATCAAGGCAAATGTGATGGTTTTCATTTTGCAACAAGTATGTATTTTACAGTTTCTCAAAATTATAAAAAAAAATTAAGAACGCTCATAAATATTTTGCAACTTTCTATCTATGTATCTACCTGTATATCTATCTATCTATCTATCTGCATAATGACACCAAGTTCACTAAAGCTTTTAAAGTTAACATTCTTACTTCGAATGATTAAATAAATAACCGAACTTTGTTTCAGTAACGTTATAACGACAATTTCCCTCGAAACACCCGATAATGTTAGGGCGAACTTAAGATTTAGGAAACTGAATAGTCTACAAACTAATTATGTTTGAGCCTGTATATCTGAAGAAAGCGTTTCTTTTTTTAGATCATTTTTACGAGGTTGATAATTTTAGATTGCTACCCGTTCAGATATGGTTGGTTGGGTGACTCATTCGGCAAAGGCGGATTTCTTAACGTTTTATGTTGATATGAAAACAAAAAAACTAGGTGACCTCAATTCCGTTTCTTGGACTAATGAGTGTCAGCAGACAATGTCTACAGATTACTGTTCATTAGGTATTCATGATTACTACTCTCTTAATCGATTTGTGCCAGCCTGTGCTTGAGTCTGGGATAGGCAAAAAGGGGACATACAAAGAGAGAACGGGAGAAAGAAAGAAAGAGAAAAAGAAAGAAAGAGAAAAAGAAAGAAAGAAAGAAAAAAAGAAAGAAAAAGAGACAGTGACATAGAACTAGATATATTGAAAGAGAGAGAAATAGGACGAGTGAGTGGATGAGAGAACGAGAGAGAAAGAGAGAGCGAGAGAGAGGAAAGACAGTGAGATTCAACTAGAGATATTGAAAGTGAGAGAAATAGAACGAGTGAGTGAATGAAGAGACAAGAGAGAAAGAGTGAACAAGAGGGAGATGGAGTGAGAGAGAGAGAGAGAGAGAAAAAGAGAGAAAGACAGTGACATAGAACTAGAGATATTGATTGAGAGAGAAATAGAACGAGTGAGTGAATCAGGGAACGAGAAAGAAAGAGAGAGCGAGAGAGAAAGAGAGAGAGAGACAGTGAGAGAGACAGTGACATGGAACTAGAGATAATGAAAAAGAGAGAAATAGTTAAAGCGAGTGAGTGAATGAGGGAACGAGAGAGAAAGAGAGAGAGAGAATGAGTGTGTGAAAGAGAGACAGTGACATAGTAGATATATTGAGAGAGAGAGAACATTTGAGAGATATTTAGCGAGAGAGAATGACAGCATGAGAGACAGAGAGAAAGAGAGAATGTGTGTGAAAGCGTGTCAGAGAGAGAGAGAGAGAGAGAGAGAGAGAGCGAGGGAGAAGGGGGGTGAATAAGAGAAGGAGGAGAGAGAATAAATAAGGAGAATATAACGGAACGAAATCTTTAGAGACAAACAACAAACTAAATTGTATTGGGACGAAATTCTTATGAGTTTTCAATTCGTTTCACTTATGTCAGTGAATAAAGCATACTTTTTCTGACAACGTTTGTGTCCATCTTCTCAAATAAAATAAATGTAAATTGACTGAGCCATATTTACTTTGAAAGAAGAGAATCTGATAGATGTCTGAAAGAATAGTTTTACATCGCAATAAAATAAATGTTTTTTCAGCACTAAAGCAGAATGAATCCAATAAAGATTCATCAGCTTCTACTTAGAGTTGTTATTATATTATAAAGCAGAAATAGAAAATTAAATGAATGCTGATATATTTATTTGAGCGCAAGAATCAAAATCAAGATGGCGGCCAGAAATTACGTAATCTTCCTACCACGAAGAAAAGATGCCTATGAAGTAAAGGAATAAAATTTTTATGGGAAGCATTTTCATAAAACTAACAGCTTTTGTTTGCAAATGAACCAAGTGTCTACATCGAATGCAGCTACGTATTTCATAAATCGTTTCCAGCTACACCCAGATTATAATGGACCGCCAACTTCTTTTTTTTATTTTTATGTTCCTTGTCCTTTCAGGACGTAGACGATCATGGCTCTCTACTTCCGCCTATTCCATATCTCAATAAGTTTCGTCCCTCTGCCACCTATCCATTAGACCACGTATGTCAGGTATCTCATGCATTGCTTTACCTTGTCTTTCTTTCCCTCTATTCGACCTGTGAGCATCAGATTCTCCAGGCCTTTCTTTCTCATTACGTGTTCCAGAAATTTTATCTTCCTCATCCTGATGTTAAGTATAAGCTTCCTCTTTGTTTACATCCTCTCCAAGACCTTATCGTTGCTCCCGCTCTCGGTCACTGGACTACCACCTGCACGTCCTGAATAGAGATGAACAGGATAGGCACCTGGTTCAATGGATAGCGGCTCGAAACGAAAAACAGCGAGCTGATTTCGAACTCAGATCGATTTCGTTAAATTCGAATTCACCCAGTACCCTTCCTAAAAGTATGAATCCAGTACTTCTCCTATCATCTATAATTTAAATTTTTTACCTTCCATCAGTATGGCTGATGCTAACCTTCATGAGAGTGACTCATTGCGATTTCTCTGACAAACGTTTTCAGCTGACATGAAGTAGAACGAGAATATTGATTCAATTGTTAGATCTGCAGCTAAGAAATTTGTTTCACTATGGCGTGCTAGACAATTTTTTATCGCCAGAATCTAAGAGAGGGACAACTTTAATTTTCAAAACAGTGTGTAGCACACACCATGCAGCCAACGAAGGGATCATGAAGTTCACGACGACTCTGTATTCTCAAAATCCACTCAGTATAGAGGAAGCATAAATTAGATTGTGATAAGAGAAAGATGGAGCTAAATAAAGAGAGATGAGAGAAAACGGAAGAGTGGCGGTGGGAGATATAGCGAACAAACGTGGAAGCCAAACAACTGTGCAGAATTTGGAAAGTTAAGTGAAGAAACGTATGGAGATTTATAAAAAGGCAAGAAAATGGAAGTAAATGACAGTGAATGAAAAAAAAAAGAGACAAAGTAAGATTCTTAGAAAAAGAATTAAATTAAATTAAATACAATGAAATAAAATAATTAAATTAAATGCAATAAAATGACTTAGCAATGCAAAACGAGCCGTGATCGCATCAGATTTTCATCACGCTCAGACACTACTGTCTCGACTGTCGATTAGTTGTCCTAAGGCCATTGTCTGTGATCGACGTTAGTCCAACGAAGCGTACGATAATTGTAACGCTGCACGAACACACTGGAAAGCCTTACCATTGAGCAAATCAAAGTACGATAGACTGACCCGGAAACTCTCCAATCGAGAATCTGTGGTCAATCGGCAAGGAACGTTTTCGTGGAATGGACATACGAAGTACTAACATGTGCAGTGGGTCATGTTTCATCGGGAAAAATACGAAAACATAAATAATAACGGAGTTATTCGATTTGTTTCTATTAATTTGCACAAGGGTGTACTGAAAGGAAGAGAAGCAAACAAAAATCAACGAGTAACCTACTTTTCTTTTTAATAATTTCACCCCAAGCAATGTGATAAATCCACTAAGACTCAAGAGGTTTCCGAGGGTGAAAGAATCTGTGAAAAATCATTATTAAGGAGAGATGGCAATAACTGCAAAGGAATTAAGGAAAGAGAAGATGACGAATGGGATTGAATTTAAAGTTTTGAAGATCAAAGTTGAATGAAAAGTAAGAGGCCGAAAGAGAGTTCCACAAATGAGAAGTGTGAGAGAAGATCCTGTTTGCATAGTACTTATGGTTACATCTGGCAATTTCAAACTGTAAAATGATGAGACCTAACTGCCAATCTAGTACTGCGCTGAAATTTGTAACGTCGATTTTCCAAAGAGGAAAGCACATCAGAACAGTTATCATGAATTTAGTTATGGAAAAGATAGAGGGAAGCTCCGTTACAGTGGTGGGAAAATAATAGAATCCGAGATGCTATGTTAGGACCAATAATATTGCAGATTCTTCTTTTGATTTTGTTAAGAATCTCTAGTTGCATAAATGAAGCACCAGATCAGACCAGACGTGTCAGCAATATTCAATGCATGGAGGAATAGCAGACTTATAAATTTGTAGATGCTGGCGCGAAAAAATTGTTTACAACTAGTTTGCGCGAATGAAAGGTAGAACAGGGACAAGAATGGTGAAGAAACACACAATTTTTAGAATTACAAGAGACAAAAATTTGTGGAGAGCTGTGATCGCTTACGTCCTGAAGAGACAAAGTATATAAAAAAGAAAAAATGGACGAAAAGAAAAGAAAAATAGAAAAGAGGAGAAATTTAATTAGTAGGAAACTAAGAAAATGGTGGCGCGGAAGTAAACAGGAGGAAATAAAGAAGTGAAAGAAAGAAAGGAGACACAGAAAGAAAAAAGTTTCGAACAAAGTAAAAGAACAAAAAAAGAAAAAAAAGAAAAAGAAAAAAGAGCTGAAAGACGGAAGGAATTCATTGAAACAAACGAATTAAAAAAGAAATGAAATAAGAAAAATAGAAAATCTATGAACAGAATGTAGAAAAAAAAAGAAAGAAAAGAGGAAAATAGAGAAGAGAGAAATATAAAGTCGTTGAAAGAAGAAAAATATAAAAAGTAATGGCGTGAGTCAAAGAGATAGAAAATGGCAGCACGTTTCCGAAAGAGATAAGTGAAGAATTTCAGTGTCGAGTGGTCGATTGAATCAAGCTGGTCACCCACAAAATCCCCTACTCCACATATCACTTCTCTGTCGCAATGAAAGCATTCTCTGCTCACCCGCTGACCTAAGGGTGAAAGATCCGAACATCTCAGCAGGTTTTGACGGAAATCTCGTCCTACCTCTTGCCAGTTTCTCCTCTTTGCGCGAGATGTAGAGAGAGGATGGAACGGGGGGAACCTGAAATAAAGGCGAGGCGATCGAGTCTCCTCGGAGGGATCGACCCATCGCAGCTGGTGTGCACAGCTCCTCGGGCTCACATACATACGTATATACATGTAGACAGTAATGGGGGGTGAGCTGAGCTGAGCGCTGGGAAGGAGTTCATCGACTAAAATGAGCATGCAGAAAACACGAGAGTGTCATTTGGCTTTGACCATGGTATAGCTGTCGATGTCATCGTTGTTGTTGTTGTTGTAAAGGTCCCTACCCCTTTGCCTACAATATTTTGAGGCACCTTATCACAGTTGGGGCCTGTGTCAAACATTCAGGGCCTTTTGCATCTGACACGAAACTGAATGACCTAATGTCCCTTCCTACACCATCCTAGTTCTTTTCGACGCATCGAGTGGCTGAAGTAATTAAAATCTTTCCACTACTATAAATACGACTAAGGATATTGATGCAGGCAGTGAAAGGCTGCTATGATTTTATGAGTGCAATGATGAGTTCATCGTTAGCGTGTTCCGGCGACAAATAATTGGGAATTATAAAATTTCAGCCATCCTTATTTATGATAGACAAACAAATCAGTACATTCTAAATATTAATTAATAAGTAAACTAAATACTAACGAACCATTAATCATAACACAAATTTATTTTATTAGTTGTTATCACCAATAGGTGTTTAAGACGTTAATACGTTTGAAATCTTCCTGAACGGAAGCCGTCTTTTTACACAAAAATCCACCCAACACAAGGCTCAAGAGACACTCAAGACATCGTGTTACTGAATGAAAGTGCATGATATGAACATAAGTGGAGGTGGGAAGAAGTGAAGATTATGAGGATAAGAAGCATAGATAACAATTGAGCCTTGACCTGAAGAGGTTAATATTGTTGTATTCGGGGAAGCATACAAGACGGAGTCTGTTCTACAAAGAAGCAGCTCTTGGAACAAAAAAGTTGTCTGACTGGAACTTCCTCTTTACAATTGGAATATGAAGAAAATGGAGGTTATTCGGTTTCGTGGAGGTAACATGACGTGTCTTAACTGTAAAGTCTGATTTTGTTTGTTTTGTTTTTGTTTTGTTTTATGGCATATCAACTACAATGGGTTATTTAATGCCGACAATTTTTATTGCTGGTAATATTTTTTTTCCAAAAATGTATAGCTAGTAATAATGTATTGCATGTAATAATTTTTTACAAAGTATTTATTGTATTAAAAACTATTTTTACACTTTCATAGTAGGGATCGCTGGTAATGTTTTTTTCCCATCAAAAATCTCTTTCTGGAAATATTTTTCTTCAAAAATCCATTGCAGATAATATTTTTCAAAAAATGTATTGCTGGTAATATTTTGTTTGTAATAACTTTCCTTTAAAAATGTATTGCTGGTAATATTTTGCTTGTAATAACTTTCCTTTAAAAATGTATTGCTGGTAATATTTTGTTTGTAATAACTTACCTTTAAAAATGTATTGCTGGTAATATTTTGTTTGTAATAACTTTCCTTTAAAAATGTATTGCTGGTAATATTTTGTTTGTAATAACTTTCCTTTAAAAATGTATTGCTGGTAATATTTTGTTTGTAATAACTTACCTTTAAAAATGTATTGCTGGTAATATTTTGTTTGTAATAACTTTCCTTTAAAAATGTATTGCTGGTAATATTTTGTTTGTAATAACTTACCTTTAAAAATGTATTGCTGGTAATATTTTGTTTGTAATAACTTTCCTTTAAAAATGTATTGCTGGTAATATTTTGTTTGTAATAACTTTCCTTTAAAAATGTATTGCTGGTAATATTTTGTTTGTAATAACTTTCCTTTAAAAATGTATTGCTGGTAATATTTTGTTTGTAATAACTTTCCTTTAAAAATGTATTGCTGGTAATATTTTGTTTGTAATAACTTTCCTTTAAAAATGTATTGCTGGTAATATTTTGTTTTTAATAACTTTCCTTTAAAAATGTATTGCTGGTAATATTTTGTTTGTAATAACTTACCTTTAAAAATGTTTTGCTGGTAATATTTTGTTTGTAATAACTTTCCTTTAAAAATGTATTGCTGGTAATATTTTGTTTGTAATAACTTTCCTTTAAAAATGTATTGCTGGTAATATTTTGTTTGTAATAACTTTCCTTTAAAAATGTATTGCTGGTAATATTTTGTTTGTAATAACTTTCCTTTAAAAATGTATTGCTGGTAATATTTTGTTTGTAATAACTTTCCTTTAAAAATGTATTGCTGGTAATATTTTGTTTGTAATAACTTTCCTTTAAAAATGTATTGCTGGTAATATTTTGTTTGTAATAACTTTCCTTTAAAAATGTATTGCTGGTAATATTTTGTTTGTAATAACTTTCCTTTAAAAATGTATTGTTGGCAATAATTCATCCTTCACAAAAGCATTGCTGGTAATAATTTTTGCTTCAAAATTGTATCTCTGAAAATAATTTTTCCATCAAAACTATATTGCTGGTAATATCACTTTCTTCAAAAATGTATTGCTGGTAATAGTCTTTTCTTCAAGAAAAGTACTGCTGGTATTAATACCTATTTTTACACCTCCACAGCATTTTGACTCCTATTTGGGTGTTAACTATTTGACCATAGCAGGGACCCAAATAGGTGCTACTAACCCGGGTTAGGGTGGATCTGGGAACACAAGCAATTAACAGGTGGTTCCGCGGTTCTCGAAACCGCCTGATTAGAAGCCTTGCTGTTGGACGTAGTTTATCGTCTTACCCAGGACGCGGATGTATTTTATCGTCATACCCAGGACAGTGTAAAGGCTGGATTAATAGAACTAAAAATGGAGTTCATGGGAAAATTTCCCTTGGAAATAATGATAATTTAACGATCGGCTTGGGACATTGCGCGTGTGAGAAAAAAGTCTGTAGCGGGGATAAGTCTTCCCTCAAGATTTTGAACTCTATCAAGACTGGAGAATGATGACTGAGATGCTCCAGCCCAAATATGACAGCAATCCTCCATTTTTGTTCTAATCTGACTCTTGTGAAGATAAAGCGTGACAGACACTCTGGTTACTTTCTAGAATGCATTGATGTAAATGTAAACAAATACAGAAATATTTGTCACAAATCAAATTCTAAATCAGAATCGCAGTAATAACAACCAAAGATTTTAATGTTTATTAAGACTGATTCCCCCACCACTTGTTGAACCGTAAACCTTTAAACGCCAAAAAGGTCCATCAATCTGAATTGTCTTTCTTTTTGTTTATTTTAATTTGATTCGTACAACATATGAAAGAGTACTATTGATTTAAGTACAAAAATGTTTACATACGCGATTCTATTTTTACCGACGATAGAATTTTGTGGCGTAAAAGTAAAACAAAAGTCTTTGGTAATCAATTTGAAAATTTGAACCTTGACATTTATAAGATATTTGAAAATGATTTAATGTCTTTATTAATACGAAAGTTTTTCAAACTTTACATCACATGATGTGCTTTTACTTTTTCTTTTTTAAGCAAATCACCCCAATCAAGGCGGGAGTGCCACTAGCACGCAAAAGTTAGAGAAAGTGAGAGTAAGTGTAAAGATAAGTGTTTGGGAAAAGGATAAAGGGAAGGACAGGGATCAAGGTCAAGACATCAGAAGATGTCGATTAACATTAATATCAAATATTTGAAGATTATAGCTATCAGAGAAGCAAGTGATAGGAAGGGAGTTCCACTGACGGGAGATGCGAGAAAAGAAGCTGTTGGAGTAGAAGAGATGGCTACATTATTTAAACACACATGAGGCTTCGTTTTTTTTTCTTGAAGTTGTATTTATTAAAGCAAATAAAAGAAGAATGGCCTAAGCAACAAAAAGGCCGACAACATTGTTTCTTACTCTTGGATATTAAAATGACAAGATATGAAGAAATATTATTTTACTCATTCCATCCCAAGCTAGGCGCTAATATCACTAGAACGCAAGGGGTTTACAGAAAGGGAAAGTGAAAGTGAAAGTGAAAGTGAAAGAGAAGGGTGACGGTAGGGAAGAGTGAGAAAAGGACAACAGATGAACAGGGTTCAAGAAGACAGAAGATTGTGGTTGACGTTGCATTTAAATCTTTGAAGATTGTAGTTATCAGGGAAGCAAAGAAATGCAAGCGTGTTCCACAGATGGGAAGTGTGAGAAAGGAAACTTTAAGAGTAGAAGTAGAGGTGAGACCTACTTGCCAATTTAGTAGTACGTTTAAATTCATGTAATCCAGGCACATGGGGAAAATGTCCCCAGAACAGTTGCAGGAATTATTTGTAGAAAAGACAAAGGGAAGTCAGGCCACGTCGGTGAGAAAGTGACTGAAGTCCAGATGCCTGTTCAGGGTCGATTACATTAGAGATTTTGAATTTTGTCAAGAATCTCAAGATGTGCATCTGGAACATCAGACCAGATGTAACAATAGTATTTGATTTACGGACGAAGGGTATATTTCTAAATGTGCAAGATGGATTCGGACTAGAAAATCTTTCTGGCAAAATATAAAAAAAAAATGGCGACATTCATAAACGAAACAATATTAAGATAAGAGTAGAACATATTATAAAATTGGTCCATCATGGCAATGTAATATTACAGCATTGGATGATACAATTTTTCACCCACCATAGAAATTATGACTGGTTTCATTTTTCACAGAAAAAAAGTTCTGGAGGCCTTGACAGAAGCAGTCAGGATCTTCAGCCATGACATCATAATAGTCTACCGAATAAAATAACGTGCGCAGTAGGAGAAGCAACCGAAGGAACTGAATCACACAACGTAAAAAATTATGAGAAAGTTGAATAGAAGAAAGAAATCTTAGTATATGATAATATTTGAAATAGACTCAACGAAAGAATTCCTGCAAAGAAAACAACAAGACTAAAGAGTAGAAGCAACTTTAAATCAATAATTATCTGGGCAAGTATCCTATGTAATATATTCCGAATGTTGAAAACATACAAAATATAAATTGTAAATTCAACATTTCTGGACATTTTTTAACGTCTGAAATTGTAGAAAATTCGAAGAATAATCATATTCTATCCTTATTGATTATTCTTGTTTCTTGGAGATCGATTAAACTAGTTTGACCCTTGATTTGAGAATCTTCGTCTGAACGAAAAAAATAGATAGATGGATAGATAGATAGATATGTAGGTAGGTAGGTAGATAGATAGATAGAGAGAGAGAGAGATAGATAGATTTATTTAAACGGGCTGAGATAGATAGATAGATAGATTTATTTAAACGGGCTGATATATATATATATATATATATATATATATATATATATATATATATATATATATATATATATATATATATAGATAGGTAGGTAGACAGATAGTTTAGGTGAAAACTAACAAAAAAGTTATTTTTAATGTTTCAAATTTGAACGAAATTTTTTTAATGTTTAAAATTTGAACGAAAACTTGAACGAAAAATACTATAGATAGATGGGTAGATAGGTAGGTTAGTAGACAGACAGACAGATAGATAGATAGATAGATCGATCGATAGATATATAAACGTTTAGATGAAAACTAACACGAAAGTTTTTGTTTAATGCTTAAAATTTATTTATGTTCAGAACATTTTTCTAATTTCTAGAAAGAGTTTATTGCTCAGTGTCTTCTGAGCGCTCTAGGTTTTCATACGCCATTATCAGGGAATATTTTGTAGATTAATAAGAATGTCTACAGCATCCACTCAAATAAAGATAACTTTAAAAACTACATTTATAAAAAACAACCAAACCCGTGCTTATTTAACTATATTAACGAATGATTCAAAATTGTCATCATAAAACATTTAAGAAGAAATATTTTAATATCCTCTACACATACAATGTTTTATAACGAACTAAAATATACCAACAAAGAGTAATTAACATTAACTTATCTAAAAAAGTATCTTCCTGACGTCATAGGTCCCAAGTAGGCATCTATGAGGACGACACTACTATTTACTCCTGCCTCAAAAACAAATCTTGTGTCGCTGACAAAACTAACCTGGCCGTTGGTCTCGAAAAAGACCTCCAATCGGTTGTGGACTGGGGCAGGAATTGGCTGGTTAACTTTAATGCCTCAAAAACAAAACTGCTCTCTATTACTCCCTACAGAGAACCATCCCTGCCCCCCCCCCCCATTAGAATGCCTGACGCTCAACTCCACGAGAGCACCTCTTTGCGACTGCTCGGTCTCACATTGACTGCTGACCTGAGATGGAACAAATACATTGATTCAATAGCTTCGTCCACCGCAAGGAAAGTTAGCTCCCTGTGCCGCGCCAGGGAATTTTTCTCGCTGGAGTCAATCCTTCAAATCTACAAATCAACCTTCGCCCTTGCATGGAGTATTACTGCCATATATGGTCTGGAGACCCTTCTGTTTGTCTCAAGGTCCTTCATAAAATCCAGAGAAGGATATGCAATGTAATTGGCCCTGATCTGGCATCTCGTCTGCAGTCGCTCTCTCACAGACGTGCCGTCGCCTCCCTCTGTCTGTTTTACAAATACTTTCACGGTAACTGCTCCGATGAGATGCTTTCTCTGTTTCTCAGACTTCATGAATTTAAGTGTTCAACTAGGCTAGCATCTCGCTCTCACCCTTTCACTGTCGAAACTGTTAAATGTAGCCGTCTCTTCTACTCCAATAGCTTCATGACTCGCACTTCTCGCCTATGGAACTCCTATGGAACTTCTTCCTGTTTCCCTGATAGCTATAATCTCCAACTATTCAAATGTAATGTCATTCGACGTCTCCAGATGCCTTGATCTATCCCCCTATCCTTCTCTTCATCCTTTCCTCTATCACTCCTATTTGCTCTCGCTCCAACTCTCTGTAACCCCTTGCGTACTAGTGGCTTCCCGCCTTGCTTGGGATGAAACGCTGAAAAAAAATAAAATAAAGAATAATGGCAATATAAATGATAAAAGAAACAGTTCCTTAAGGGGCATTTGAACTCATAGATAAAGTTTGTTCGTTGTAATTTTGATTTTCATGGTGTTTCGTGACTTTTTAGGTAAAAAGCAAACATAAATCATCCTTGATGATTGCTAAAAGTATAGCCGAAAGAGCTCGGCATGACAGAACATTTGGACAGTTTCTACACACACTGAGTCCAGAAAAGATAACACTTGTTCATAGACAAGTAAAATTAAATAAAACCTTAATCGTCGTACCTTGGCTGTCGTTTTTAATGAAACATGTATAAATGAAGTATTGCTTCCTAAATATATATATATATATATATATATATATATATATATATATATATATATATATATATATATATATATTACAGGTCATAGCTATATATCTATTTATCTATCTATCTTTCCGTCAGTCTATCTGTCTTTCATTATCATTACAGCTTTGAGCGGTTCAAAATTGGCTTCTGAATTTTACTTTTTTATGTAAGGGAATATTTTCATTTTGTTCTGAAGCTCGGTCAATATTGTTGTTTTTATCATTATTATATTTTTTATTCTTGACATATTTCCTTTTTTATTGCTACACCAAGCCTTAGTTTTGAATACTTAACATCATTTAGCTTCCATTTCTTTATCTGCTTTCTTCTCTATCATCGTAACGTGAATGTGGGCAGATTGGGGAAAAGAATAAAAGCTGCAGAAGCAATGCATTGAAAATGCGAATAAATAACCAATCGCAACAAAGGACGGTGTTTGCTCTTGTACCAAACGTCATGCATGATTGCGCGCCTGATGAGAACACGCGATAACGGTCTGATGGGGAGATTCCATATGAAAATATAGCATCGCAGTGGAAAACAGATGAAGGGGAGCGTCCGGGTGAAACAATTGCTTGACTGATTTGACTGGAGCTTGGGCGTGGACTGAATACGGCTGACTTGTTAACTGGTTGGCCGCCTGGCAAGATGGTTAGGAGGATGAAATCTTGATCAACAGATATTACCAGAAGGCAACAATATCAGCAAGTGATCCGGCTATGTCAAACTTCATTGGTGAAACGCAGAATCCAATGCTTACGTACGGGGAAAATCTGTGTTGTTTGACAGGATATGCATATATTTAATGCATTTATAAGACAATTCTAGGTGCAGTTAAAATTAACATGCATATAATTGCAGCGTACAAGTCTAGTTTTTAACCTTTCAATATTTATATGGCGGGTATAAAATACAAACCATTACACCGAGTTGCAACCAAGTGGGATAGCCCTCCTAGAAATTACTGTACCCTATCTCCAGCCGGCTGCCACAAATATATTCCAATAAGGCATATTAACACAGAAATTAATATAAAATCATAAAATATTAACACAAATTCAGTATTCTATTAGCGCTACAGCACACATCGCGTCCAACCACTGATACATTAAGTTTAAACACTGAACGGAACACTGTTTAACTCAGGCGGCCATCTAGACAACTACGTATGGTTTGCGTGTGATCTGCGCAATTTCCTGATAGTAATGACAGTTTCATGAAACATAATGGCAGTTTATTGAATATGTACATACCATAAGCACATAATTACTGTTCAATTATGGTAGAAAATTATTTTAAAGGTTAATTGGACGCTACCATATTGCATTGGTGATTAAAACCTCAACTACGTCGTAATTGTAAAAACATTAGCGTAACTCATACATACGGTATTTTATAATTCTTCAGATTATAGTATACTGTATCCTAACTTCATTTAGCGGTAAACCTAAGTTTTGGGCCAACTGTATGCTGGGGGGGGGGGTCGACCTATACGGTAGGGATAGGTCTAACTCATAATTTTGAGCTAAATGTGTTGAGGTCGACTTATAAGCCAGGTCGATTTGTACGCCGCAATTTACGCAATTTCCTCTGCGTATTTAATTAAAAATGACTGAGAAAGTACTCCTTTTCATTTTGTTTTTGCGTGTTTTTATTCTGTTCGAACAAATGATTTCTTTTCTGGACTTAGTGTGTCCGAGAAATGGTCCAAATGATTTTTCTTTCCAACCACTGTCGGCTAAACTTTTAACTTTAAATATATATATATATATATATATATATATATATATATATATATATATATATATATATATATATATATATATACTCTCTCATACTCATATTGTTCGTGATGCACTGGCTAATATCTAATATGAAAGATGGATAGGTAGGTGAGGACTGGTGCTATGCAGTGCACGTCCCCACCGATCTCAATCCTTTGGATTTTTATCTGTGGGGTCACCTAAAACAATTGCTTTACGTAGCAAGCATTAATAATGCAGAAACGCTTTACAAACGTGTCACGAGGGCCTGAAAAACCATTCGATACCGTGAGAGAGCATTTGGAATGTTCCGCTAGTCAATGATCCAACGGGTGCAGGCGTGTCTAGCAGCAAGAGGAGGACATTATAAACGTTTGTTATGAATTTATATGTTGGGGTACAACGATGGCCTTTTGGGCATATGTTGATATGGACATTTTTGCTTATTTTGGTGTCAGGAACACGACCCTCCAAGTTTCTAAGAGTATTTTTGGGATGTATCTTGGATTTTACATTTAACAACGTCTACCGTAAACTTTAAACTTAACCTAAAAAACGAAGGATTTCTGTACATATGTTTATATGGACGTTTTTCCCTGCTTTGGTGTAAGAACTCACCCCAAATTTTGTAAAAGTATTTTTGATACACCCCATATATATATATATATATATATATATATATATATATATATATATATATATATATTATTTGGGAATTAGTAAGGATAATCCCAAAGAGAATATAAATCCAAAGAGAGCTCAATGTAAGAACAGAGCAAATAATAATGACGAGAGCGGGGACTTTAGAAATTCATGGTAATAATTTATTTCGCAGAATCAAAAAGATCTCGTCTTATCAAACCAAACAATTTTACAGCACATTTTACACTTTGCTGTAATATCGTTTGGTCTGATGGGACGAGATCTTTTTGATCACGCGAATTAAGTTTTTACTATGGATTTCTAAAGTCTACGCGCTCATCATTATATATATATATATATATATATATATATATATATATATATTGTGTATATTTCGGTAGCAATTTTTCATTAATGCATGTTTCATTAAATAATATACACAAGTTTTGTATATTTATTTTAAGTAATTTCCTTTCGAATTGTCTGATAAGCTTAAACACATTATCGTTGAAAGACGAAAGGAAACACCATATTGACACATGTTTGGATCCAATCTAAGCTTTCGGCTTACATAAGCCATTATCAAAGATGACAACTTTAATAAACCAAACAACACATAAACGAAACCACAATAATATATACATATATATATATATATATATATATATATATATATATATATATATATATATATATATATATATATACATATATATATATATATGAGTAGACAGATAAAACTGTGACAGATAAATCGATAGATATGAACAGTGAGATAGATAGATAGATAGATAGATAGATAGATAGATAGATAGATAAAGGTATAATAATAATGATATATATGCAAAAATATTGAGAGGGTGAGATAAAGGAAAATGAGTGAAAGAAATAGAAAAATAGAATCGTAACTTACATGAATTATGGGATAAGCAAAAATGACATATTTCGTAGTCTTTATTCTTAGAGTCGTGAATATATCTACTTCAATTGTCATTCAAAACGTTAAATTTATAGAGTTGGACAGAAACATTACGACAATTGAGGTAGTGGAAAGGCAACTAATTATGAAAATAATATTCTGCATTCTAGTGAATTAAGTTTATAGCTAATATTCTAATTTTTGGATCCACTCCTCTCGTATGAATGAAGTAAGAAATTCCAATTACTGTCAAGTTAGGTAGGGAGAGGAGCATCTTCTTTTAGCTGTTTTCAGTTTTAATACATATTGAGATAAGTGCATGCATAAATGACAAACTGTTCTTCTGTTCGTACTCAATGCCATAGGAGAGCGAATTTAGTCAGGTGTGAATGACGCTTGACTTTGTGTTTAAACAAATTCCTTAATACTGAGAATCAATTTATTTTAATTTATTCAAAAACAAATTCCTTAATATAATATAATTTATTCAATATAATATAATTTATTCAAAACAAATTCCTTAATATTGAGAATCAATTTCCTTTAATTTCTTTAAAAAATATTCTATCTTGATTATCACAGACGTCATTAGAGGCACAACATTTCATTTAAGTACCCTCTGGTCATCATCAGGTCTATTGCTTTTGGGTGATATCGGACATCTGCTGATTGTTGTTTTATTTTGCCAGTTAGAGTAATTCTTGTCCATTCCTGCTAAAGCAGTGTTTCACTATCTAATGAAGGGATTGAACTAAGGACTCATTGTCTGACAATTAATCTTTTCGACTTGAATAAATAATACATAGATTCTCGAAAAGGCTCATGATTCTATAGAGGCAGATGTTATATTTTGATAAATACTAGGCATGTCTTTATCAGCTTTGTTTCTGTTAATATATCAATGCCTATTTGATATATGTGTCTGTTAATATATAAGTGTTAATATATAAGTGCCTATTTGGTATATGTGTTAATACATATGTCTTAATATATAAGTGCCGATTTCATATATAAGTGTGTTAATATATAAGTGCCTATTTGATATGTGTGTTAATATATAATAGAAACATAACCGAACAGCTTTAAATAAAGAATAATAGAGGTATAATTTATTTATAATAGGTAATATAGTTCGAAATATTTAATAACCTATGGGTCCGCCTCTATTTTTAATAACCTTTTCAACCCTTTTTGGCATTGACTTGATTAGGTTCTGGAAAATCTCATCTCCAAGCATTGAATTCCATTCGGATATGAAATTCACAATCAAATCCTCTTTGTTGCTCAACTGCTTTCTCGAGAGCCTGTACTTTATAATGCTCCATAAGTTTTCAATGGGTTGAGGTTAGGAGATTAGGGCGGCCATGTCATAACACTCACCTGCTTCTCATCAAAGTATTCCTTCATCAATTTTGATTTGTGACAGGGAGCATTATGCTGCATAAAAATGAGCTTGGTGGGGTCGATTTGCACCCTTTCAGCAGAAGGGAGCAGACAAGACTCTAAAAGTATTTTGTACTGCTCGCTCCTGAGGGTCTTTTCAATAGGTTTTAAGAAACCAGTTCCATGAAAAGAAAAGCACGTCCAGAACATTATACTGAACGGATGCTCGACAGTAATTACTGCTAAATTCAAAGATCTTTCAAAGCTTCTTCGGATTTTAGATCGCTTATCCTTTTGAATTTAGCTCAGCTTTCGTTTCATCGGAGAAGAGAACATTTAGTAAAAAATTATCAGGTGAGTCACTTTTATCGAACAGCACTGTATATGTGTTAATATATAAGTGTTAATATATAAGTTCCCTTTTGATATATGCGTGTTAATATATGTGTTAATAATATATACGTGCCTATTTGATATGTGTGTTCATATATTAATGCTAATATATAAATGCCTATTTGATACATATGTGTGTTTATATATAAGTGTTAATATATAAATGCCTATTTGATATGTGTGTTAATATATTAGTGTTAATATATAAGTGCCTATTTGATGTATTTGTGTTAATATATAAGTGTTAATACATAAGTGCTTATTTGATATATGTATGTTAGATTTGTGTGGACGCCTGGCAGTGCAATTTGTTTTCAATAGATTTCGTTTAAATGTTTCGCAGTTTTCTTGATTTAGAATTTCATGTTACCAAACAACATGTTTTTTTTCCACATATCTTATTCCGAAAATTTACAGGGTACCTCCACAGTCCTACTATGCATAGCAAGAGAAGACGCGTTTCAAGTGACTTCAATCGATTGAGTGTGATCAAATATACATAAAGCAATTGTTTAACCCTTTGAGCCATGCGTTCCTGAACAATTTTAACCCTTCTGCCTGAGCTCCTAACTCAAAATTCAATTACTTGCTGCGCTGTGTAGGGTTCTTTTCTTGCACGTTTCGTCCCTGATAGCTTTCCTGAACGACCAGGTTGTGACTCTGCACGCTTCCTGGTATAAACGATATTTTTTATCCAAAACACATGCACAAAACACAATGAAAAGGTGCGGATATGTTGGTATAACGCTCGATGACATCAGAATATTACGACTTTTCTGACTTTTCGACGCAAGTGTTTACCCACCGTTCCACCGATGGCTGGGCATTAAGTCATTTTTCCATACCACTGTTCAACCGGTGGCTGGGCATTATGTCTTTTTTCTCTACCGCCGGTAAAGCGGTGGCCAGGGCTCAAAGGGTTGAAGACAACACTATTTTACAAATCATTATTTCTTCTTAATTCAGCTTTGTCATTTCAACAAATTCCCTAAAAATCCTTATAATTCAAAACATTCCTCCAATCTGTCGATAAAATAACTTTTAAGAGTTCAGTTTCTAAGCTTATATAATAATGATAAATAATAAAAAGTAAAAAATACATTTTTCCATGATGTTTGTAATAAAGGAATTTGTTATGGGAACTTACCCATAATAATAATGGACTATTCCGGACATCATAAATACTGCTCCTCAAGAGGAAGGACAGGCAGAGTCAGAGACTGAGTCGCGTCAGACGATTACTGTAAGACATTGGAATAGTGATACTTGTCGAGACAACATAGTTCACTCTAACCAAATCTGATATTCATTACTAACACTTCTATATATACTTTGTATATATTTCTGTAATATATCTGTGTTATTCCATACCTGTGTTCGAATTATTCTTCATTGGTTCTACCTTGTACCATCACCGTGGCACAAGGAACTTGGACCATAACAAGTGGCGACGAGGTAACCCAAAGGAAAAACGAACTCTCTACGCGGGGGACATACTTTTTTTGCTATCCGTCGCACATAACAAGTGGTGACGAGGTAAAAAAGAAAAGAAAAACGAACTTTTTACGCGGAGGACATGCTTTTTTGCTATCCGTCGCACATAACAAGTGGCGACCTGGAAGCCCCCAAAAGAAAAACAAACTCTCTACGCGGAGGACATACCTTTTTTGCTCTCCGTCGCACATAACAGTGTCGACGAGTAAACTGTAGGAAACAAGTTCTACGCGAGATTCTAAAAAACAAGTTCTACGCGAACATTAAAAAAAATTGTTTTATCAATTTTATTGTGGCAAGAAAGGGAAATTATTTTTTTTGCGTACACAGGTTTCAGAATATCAGGTTACACTAAAGTAAAATACGTACACAAAATTACGTTAATATGGAAGATTTTAAGTCAACCATTGTGGAACTTATCAAAATCCAATTTGAACAGCAACAAAAATACAAACAGAAACATCTTGAATTACAAGAATTATTGCTACGTGTAATGTCAAATAAAGAGCAAAATGCCGAGAACGACACAGTTCTCTCACAAGACGCTATTTGGAGTACTATCGAAGATTTCATGTACGCACCCGACGAAGACAAAACTTTTGCAAATTACTTCCGAAGGTACGAAGATCAATATGAATTTGACTGCAAAAATTGGTCAGATGCACGAAAAGTACGTCTATTACTAAGAAAATTAGGCACATGCAAATATACGAAATTTGTAGATTATATCCAAGGAAAACAAATGAGTTAACTTTCAAAGAAGCCATAAATCTGCTAACAGAACTTTTCAGCCATAATATCTCACTATTCTACAAAAGATGGAAATGTCTGAACCTAACAAAAAAGGAGAGTGAAGATTACATAACTTTCGCGTCAATTGTTAACAAATATTGTGATGATTTTAAATAATTGGAACTCAGCGCGGACGATTTCAAATACTTAATATATGTCCAAGGCCTGGTTTCAACCAAAGACGCTGAAATGAGACGCAGAGTCCTTACAAAATTGGAGAGTGAACAAGATTTGACACTTCAAAAACTAGCCGAAGACTGCCAGAGATGCATCAGTGTGAAGAAAGACTCAAAAGAAAAATAGAAGAAGCTGGCATCGCGCACATACGTAAAGTACGAAGACAAAACAACTTTCCCTCCTCAGAAACAAACCAAACCGATTTCCCCCTTCAAAAACAGGTAAAACAAAATTTTCTACTTCTAAAAGTCAATATAAGAAAAAACTACTACCCAGTCCATGCTATCGCTGTGGGACTTGGCATTGGTTTAAAGACTATCCATACCGATTTAAAACTTATCTATCATGTAAAAAAATAGGACATAAAAGTTCTCATTGTTGGACTAGAAGAGAAATAGATATATCCTACTCTTATGTAGACCCTTGATGATTAGCTACAGAAAACTTGTGAAGTTCCTTGATGAATGGCTACGGAAGTTCCTTGATGAATGGCTACAGAATAATTGTGTTGTCCCTTGTTATGTGACTACAGAATTCTTTTGTAGTCCCTTGACGTGTAGATACAAATTTCTATTGTAGGCTTTGGTTGGTTGGTTGGTTGGTTTGGTTTGTTTTACGGCATATCAACCTCAATGGGTTATTTAATGCCGACAAATCTTTTATTGCTGGTAATATTTTCTTTCAAAATAAACTATAGTTGGTAATATCGTTTTTTACTAAAAATGTTTTGTTGGTAATAATTTTTTATTTTCTGGTATGTATTAAAACCTATTTTTACTCTTTCATAGTGTTTTGACCCCAGTTTGGGTGTCAACTATTTCCCATAGCTGGGACCCTAACAGGTGCTACCACCCCGGGTCAGGGTGGACCTGGGAACATCAGCAATTAAGAGGTGGTTCCACGCTCCTCAAAACCTTCTGATCAGAGGCCTTGTTGTTGGATGTAGTTTATTGTCTTAACCAGGGCGCGGATGTAATTTACCATCATACACAGGACGCTTTTGTAGGCACTTAAGGCGTTGTTAGGGAATTCTTGTGTAATACTTTGAAGACAGGCAACGACCTTCTTGTGAATTCCCTGTGAATTTTGTGATTTTTTTGTGTAGTCCGTTGATGTGTGGCTACAAAATTCATGTGTTTACCCTTGATGAGTGACTGTAGAATTCTTCTGTATTCCCTTGATTAATGGCTACACAATTCTTGTGTAATACGTTTATGATTGGCTAGAAGATTCTTGTATAGTCCCTTGAGGAGTGGCTACAGGTTTCTTGTGGGATCTCTTGATGAATCGCTACACAATTCTCGCGTATCTCTTTGTTGAGTGGCTACAGAATTTTGGTAAATTTCGAACGGGTTCTGAATCCAGAAATAACTTCCACTTTCCACCATTCAGTTTAGTTTTCCTGTTCTAGAATAATATCAGGAAGAGCCAGCTGGAGTTTCTGGGACACGTAATGAGGAAGGAGGGCCTGAAGAATTTGATACTCGCAGGTCGAATAGAGGAAAGAGAGACAAGGGAAAGCAACGCATGACATACCTAGCTGGCTTGAGCAAGTGGATGACAGAACTTGGTCTGAGAGAGGTGGCAGAGGGACGAAACTTACTGAGAGCTACAAGGAATAGGGGGAAGTGGAGAGCCATGATCGCCTACGTCCTGAAAGGGCATGGCACATAAAGAGAAAAAGATATAAAAGAGGACCATGATTAAAGGGTTAGATGCCTGTCAATGCGAAGAAATAATACATGATTAAACACATCTTAGTGTGAAATAAAACAAAAGTTCTGAAATACAAAAGAAATACAAGACAATAAATGATTAAAATTCGAAAAAAGATAACTGTTGCCAATCTTGGCAAGAACTTTCGCTTATTTGATTTTCATGAATGCTAAGTAGATTTGTTTCGTTGCCAATCAGATTTCACAAAAACAAACAGTATGTATAATATAAATTTCAAGTAGGCTTGCACCGAAACATGTACAAGTTAGTGAAATCGAAAAAATAGTCATAACTTGTAGTGATAGCAATTATGTTCAGAGAAATGAAATAGCTATTTTGTGCCGTCATAGTCAAAATTTTTCTTTAAATAATATTTAAAAATTAAATTATAAAAAAAAAAAAATTAACCTGATAATATGCATACTCATATTTGATGTGAATAAATAATTTTAAATATTGTAAGTAATTCTATTATATTTACTTGTTTTATAAAAAAAGTATAGCCGATTAAATTTAAAAGTTAAATTAAAAATTTTTTTAAAATTGGTTTTAAAATTGTAATTAAATAAAACGGATTCTAACCTAAACATCTTTTAAAATTGTAATTAAATAAAACGTACTCTAACCTTAACACCTCTCTCAAAGCAATTCAAACACTTAAAAGAATCCAATAGAACACCTAAAGTTAAATGAAATTAATATGATAAGTTAGAATATATAGGTCATTAAATGACCCATGTCCTTTGTACATACATGGGAGAATTTATATTACTAAATTTATAAAAAATAAAAGTTTACTGAATTAGTGAAATAATTTAGCTATCTTTGCCGTCATTGTCATAAAGTTTACCTAAATATATATATATATATATATATATATATATATATATATATATATATATATATATATATATATATATATATATAATCTGGTAATATACATACTTATACTCGATAAGAAAAAATAATTTTACATACTGTAAGTAATTCTAATACATTTACTTGGTTTTAAAAAGAAATATAGTATATTAAATATTAAAAATTAAAATTTTTTTAGAAATGTAGTTAAAACATATTCTAGCCTAAACAGCCCCCCAAAATCTTTAAGTATACAAATAAAAAAAATACCGTAAGAATTTTTGCCGTTAAAAATAAAAAAATTATAAAAAAAACCCAGACGACATACATTTAGCGGATGTCAGAATTTGTTGAAAAATACATCCCTACACATCCCTAAACATAACCCCGCTTTCGAATGTAACTATTAACTGATACAACGAAAATTAAAAAATTGAACACCCTACCACCCCGTGTTTAGATGAATGGATTTCTCGATATCCTTGGAAACCCTCAATTATGAATCTTTGGCGTGCCTTTAAAACCGTAAATTTAAAAAAATAAGTTACTCCAAAATTCGCTTGACGAGGAAATGGAAATAATGTCTTAATTTAATAACGAAATTAAATTCAAAGGCTTTAGCTTCCATTTTTGAAACATGGTTATCACTGTGTAGCGAAAAAAAACATATTTTAAATCAATTAATTTATAATATATATATATATATATATATATATATATATATATATATATATATATATATATGTGTGTGTGTGTGTGTGTGTGTGTGTGTGTGTGTGTGTGTATGTATGTATGTAGAGATAGAGAGAGAGAGGGAGAGTGAGAGAGAGAAATAATTATTTATTATATTTTACATACATATATATATACATATATACACACACACACACACACACACACACACACACACACACACATATATATATATATATATATATAAAAGTTACTTCAGACTAGGCTAACATCTCATCAGTACAACTACAGAACAAATTCTAAGAAGGTCAAAGTAACTGATGCATTTTACTATTATTTCAACGCCAACTGAAAAAGACAAAAGTTTAGCAATATTTTATAGTATAGTCACACTTAAACTTGCTGCAATAAAATGTAAATATCCAACCAATCTCGACCAAGCCAAACCCACAGGCGTTTTGGTTATAGGGAATAAGAAAGGTCAGAAAAACTGGAATTTATTAGTGTTGTGTAATTAACCAATCGCCCCATCCCACCGGACAAATACGGACTAGAAACCAGTAATACTCCTTGTAGAAATGAACACCCAAACAATAATAAGAAGCCAAATAATATTGACAAAAACCAAAATTCAAACTCTTCTTGCAAATTAAAGGTCTCCCGGAAATAAACGCTTAAACTTTGGGACTCTTCCTCTACTAAGTTTCTTAGAATATATATAAAAAAGGAAAAAAAAAACAAACTAGAAAACGTATTCAACAAATCGAAAAATACAGAAATATAATTAAAACGAAACCGAGCCTCATTTTAAATCTAATGTGTACGATTCATTGAATATATGTGAATAAAAAGATTTTAATTAATTTTAAAACGATCAAGACAACAAAGATAAGGCGCATGGGTGGAAAAGGAAACTATTAAGTAAAGGGGACAATAAAAGAAGATGAATTAAGAAGACAACAAAACAATTGGCATTGCATTTAAAGTTTTGTAGATCAAAGTTGACTGGGAATCAAAAATCCGAAAGATATTTCCACAAGGGAGAAATGTGGGAGAAGAAATTGTTAGCATAGAACTTACGGTTGCATTGATCCATTTCAACTGTAAAATGATGAGACCTTACTACCAATCTAGTACTGGTGCTTAAATTTATAAAGTCTAGGTACCATGGAGGACCGCTCAGAACAAATCCCATGAAAGATTTTAGAGGAAAGGCACAGGGAATCTACGTTAGGGCGGTGGGAAAGTGACTGAAGCCGAAATGCCAGGTCAGGATTAAGAACATCACAAATTTTTTGCATTTTATAAGGAATTTCTAAATACATTACAGAAGCACGAGATCAGATGTGATAGCAATCAATGTTCAGTGCATGGACGAATGGTAAACTTATAAATGTGTCAGATTGATTCTGACTAGAAAAATAGCCAGAACGACCTAAAAGTAGATTTAACAATTAATTCAATATAATCTTCGCGTTTCATATCAGAGGAAAACTTTAACCCGAAAATTTCTCACTCTCCTGGAGGGTTGGCATCAGCCATACTGATGGAATGCAAAATTAAAATAGAGTAGTTTCGGTTTGGAGGCGTTAAAATTGACACGGTCACAAGTATGGGGTGCATAGTAAGAATCGAACTCACTGCTAATGGCCTTTATAAGCAGCTTGCTTAGCACTACACAAAGACAAGAAGCCCCTTGTATTTATTGCGCATATCATAGGTTTAGCACAAGGCAACAAATATGGAGCATTCAGTGAGGATCGTATTTGCTAGCAATGGTTAGCCTGACCCGGGAAGGGACAGCTCAACACCCCCTACTCAAGTGTGCGTCGGAACAATTAAAAAAAAGGTATATTTTTTTAATAACTGAATAAAAATAATTTATTAAGGATTAAAGCCTTAATTAGTGAATATTTTTCTTCAAATAAGGCACTTGAAAATGCATTATGTAAAATATGAACCAGTTATTTGTTTTCAATTATTTTTAATAAAGTAAATCGTAAAGAAACATATTTTTTAATAAATTAAATCGAAATTCTAAAACATTTTTAAAAAATTAAATCACAATATGATCTACTTTATTAAAAATAATTAAAAACAAAAACTGCTTCATTTTGCTTTGCTTTTTTCGATTTAATTTATAAAAACATAATTAAAAACAAGTGTATTTTATTGAATAATTTTTTATATGTCAATTTACTTTATTAAAAAATAATTTACCCCGGCGCTGAGTCGGCGGTGTTGAATTGGCGGTGTTGAGTTGGCGGTGTTGAGTCAGTGGTGTTGAGTCGGCGGTGCTGAGTCGGCGGTGTAGAGTTGTCCTACACCCTGCCTGATCTGCTTGCTATTCCTAATACTACGATGAAGAGCCCTAAGATTGAATTTACTGTATAAATGATAGTAATTGGTAGGAGGTTTTTAATCATGGTTCTACAGACAGATACGCAATTAAGTGAAGATTAATTAAATTAAAAATGAGTATATCCGCTGTCACAACTTGGTAAGGGAGTCTATAATAATAACATCACAATTTAGTATGGTCACTTCTCTACCGGCAGATGTGATACTCCTGTTTTTCATTCACACATAAAAAATTGCCGACACGGTACTTTCGTGTCTGAACAATGGCTGAAACGGTGCTTCCGTTTACTTAGTTTCCGGTTACAACACGCTGAAAGTAGTTATTTTTTACATGGACAGATTATCGTTAGTCGGGCACTTGCATGTGACTCAGATAATCATTTTTATTGTTTGTTATCGTTCAAAATCTAACAAGGCATGAACTGGTGTCGTTTTGCTTTAAATGACGCGATCATATCATTGTAATATTTCATTAAATTTCGGTTCTTATTAGTAGCAAGATTACTTTCGGCAAGTCTCCTGCATTTAACTTAAATCTTGCCGACGATTATTTTTTGCAAGGATTTTAAAATTAGCATTTTCAATTTAGTTTCTTAATATTTTATTAATATTACCATGATGCTTTGCTATTGTTATTTACGAGAGCTACCTCTGGTAATATAGGTAGATTTATTTCGCTAGTGTATAATAGGATAGAGAAATCTCAAGTCGACTCCATAGATTAGGAAGACTGAGATTCATTTTGAGTTATAATTTCTCGAGTTGTTTGATTATTATCATATAAGCTGCTTTAATCTCTATGTTTTGATTGATAAGCAAAGCCGAAAAGTGAATTCGGAGTTATCCTCTGCTTGGCTGGCCGCTAACCAACGATAGAAAGCCCAGTCCGTGTTGCTATCTAACCCATAGCTGGAGGAATAACGGGAGAATTTAAACCGTTCCTGAAGGTAATTATGCGACAGTGAACGCATCTCTGTCGGAATTTGAACAAATATTTTAATGCACTAGGTTGTTTGTCACTTGGAAAATCAGTTGGCATAATTCTTGGGCTTTAAATTTGTACTCAAGTGGTAAAATCTATGAGGGGCCTTACGCATTGGCTTCCGTGTGATTGTTTGCTGGTGTATTCTGTGATGCTATTGAACTGGAAACTATTTGCACGACAGTTAAAACGTTTTATAAGATATTACCTTGAAATGACGTGCACATATGAGTATGTGTAAGAGAGAGAGAGAGAGAGAGAGAGAGAGAGAGAGAGAGGGGATTAATATTTATATTTATTATATTAATATTAATTATTATGTAATTATTCTTACTTATGTATATGTATATGTGAACATGTTTAATTTAATGTAAATAGCGTACGTGAGTATGCTTACTTTATTTTGATACTGTCTTACTTTAACATAGAATGAAAAAACACTATGATAAGAGATCGAACAAAAAAACAATGACTTGTGAGATTAACTTGCTGATTATTGCTTCAGACAAGCATTCCCATGTGACAGTTAATACTTGTGATATGTTTTTGCTGAGAAAGTGGAAGGCCACATTTCTATATTTGCATAAATATGAATATACAAGCATACGCGCCTGTAGAGCACGGTCAGCACTTAGATGGTGCACCACTTGGGAACACTGGCGACTGTATGCGGCCTCCTGCCAACCAAAATATGTTTAAATAACCCACAAAAGGTTGATAAACCGTAAAAAACAAATCAGTTAAATAGTCAAATTAAATGCGATAAAAATGAACTATGTGCCTACAGAGACATTATTAATCTACGAGGGTCATTCAATAAATAAGGTGAATTTGTCGGTATAAGGACTTCTAATACAGATAGGAGCTTACTTTTTTAAAATTTTTCAACGTAGTCTCCCAGCACTCTCACACACTTTTCCCATCTGTGCACAAGCTTCCGTAATCCCTCAGCGTAAAAATCTTTGGACTGATGTCTCAGCCAGTCGCTCACAACACTTTTGACTTCATCGTCACTTTTAAACTTCGTGCCTCTCGTGAACGCTTTCAAGGGACCAAACAGGTGAAAGTCTGAAGGAGCAAGGTCTGGGCTGTAAGGGGATGAGGGAGCAGTTCCCAGCCCAGCTCGTTGATGGTCTGCACCGTTTGGGCTGCTGTGTGAGCCCTTGCATTGTCATGATGCAAGATGACTCCTTCTGACTGATGACCCCTGCGTTTGTCCCAATAGATAAGCTCAAAGTCCTTGAAATGTCATCCACTGTCACCCTTCTGTCAGACTGAATGAGGTCATTGACTGATTCGATTACCTCAGGAGACCTCACTTCTGTAGGCCTCCCAGACCTGTCTTCATCCTCAACACTGCTCCGTCCTTCTTTAAACAATTTAGCCCACTTGTAGACATTTCTTTTGGCTGAAACATGTGGCACCATACACAGTTGACATTCTCCTATGAATTTCAACTGGTTTGCACCCTTAAGCAACCAAAAACTTGATAACTGACCGCTGTTCAATCCTGGAGCATGCTTCTTGGTCGGCCATCTTTGTTAATCGCCAAAACTCTCAAAGTTTTTTTTAATCTGCAAAATAAATTAAATCCATGTGAAAAAGAAGTAAAAAAAAAAGGGTAAGCTTCTATCTGTATTAGAAGTCCTTATACCGAAAAATTCACCTTATTTATTGAATGACCCTCGTATTTCTGCACTCTTGGGCACTTGCATGTGATTCCGTATGGAAATATCTGTCAGTAATTCTCTCTTTCGTCGTACATTACCTTATTAATCCCGTTAAAACCGATACGATACGATTTACAATTAGAAAAAATGTTATATTCATAAAATTGTAATATTTTATATTATATTATATTAAAATGTTATATTATATTTTAAATTATAATATATATTTTAAATTATATTATTATTATTAAATTATAATATATATTTTAAATTATAATATTATATTTTAAATTATAATATATATTTTAAAATATAATATATATTTTAATTTATAATATATTTTAAATGTTATATATATTATATTTTATATTATATTAAAATGTTATATTTTATTTTATGTTATAAAAATGTTACATTTTATATTCAGAAAATGTTATATTCATAAAAATGTTGTATTCATCAAATACTATACGATTAGAAAAAAGTGTTATATTCTTTTGCCAATTCTTTTTCGATTTCTTTTTTTTTTGTATTTTTGTTTTTCTCGGAACTTGTCTCTTTTGCCATTTTTTCGCCTTACAGTTCATTTTTTAATTTTCTTTCTTTGTCATTGTCTTCTCGTTAATCTCCATTTTTTAAAAAAATCATTTACTTTCTTCTTTTTCGCTTACATTTTCTTAATATATTTCTCTTTCCTTTCTATCTGCTTTCTTTTCACTTTGTTCTACATCTTCGCCGTCTGCCGCTCTTCGCTTACATCTCATCTTTCAATTTTCCTCCTTCTCGTATTCATCTCCCGATTTCCACATTGATTTCAATCTTTGTTTTTCTGTATTACACTGTATAACCATATTGAATTGGAATTTATCGATCTCATCCTGTCGCAGAAATCTATATGCTGTCCATGTAAAAAAATAAACAGTAAATGTAAGACACGTACCGCAATTCTGACTCTTCGATCAGCATTTATAAGCTTCATACAACGAACTATTTCCGGAAACTTTATTCAATTATTTATTGAGAAATATTCATTGCTAAGATTTCCATGACAGAACAAAACATCAAAGCAATAGAACAGATAAAAAAGTAAATAATATCCCCAATAACAAGAGACAACATATACATATATATACGTACATATTCTCACAATCAAAAGTATATATACATGTATATTATCGAAATAAAAACTATATAACAAGCATAAAATAATATCGAATTCCAATCAAAAATACTAGAAAAAAAACGCAACCCCAAAACAACAAAAACTAACAAACCACGTAACGAAAAACAAAAATATATAAGTGAATACTTTCCTGACGAATAACGACCCTTTTTTGTGACAAAAGTTTGTGAACTCTTTATGATTAATGTAATTATTTTTATTTAATAGACGTTTTCAGATATATCATCGAATTGTTTTATATCGCTAGGAATATGCGACAAGTGAAATAATATTCCACTCTACAAGGACAAACACATAAGGGTAAGTACACGTAAAAGATCACACACCTGCATTCAAATACACATATACATTATTTCGTGTTTATCTCTCTATAGGTAATGTACGGGTAACGTAATGTTATCAAGACAAAAAGACAGTAATCCACCATTTCTCCCGAATGATGGATTAAATAGTAAGACTGTGCTCTACAGCATTGGGTAACAGCGAGTCCAGGTTCTGTTCTGTTCTGAATTCTGATCTGTGGTAGGCGCAGAAGGGAGTGCACTCCTCTGTCGATCTCAATAATGAATTTCCAGTACAACATCTCGTATTTTACTTGTAAAGGAAATGGGTATTGACATATAATTTCCATTGATGTGAGAAATGTCATGAAGGTCAGTTATTCGGCATTGCACCTCTGCAATCTCATCGGTTTGCGGTTGAACTGGAATTTTTTTCTTTCTTTCGATAGATATTCAACAAAGGTTATGTTTAAGGAGGAAATTTACTAATACTGCGCATGAAAACTCCGAGGATAAACATTATGCATTATGATGTTTACATTTTAGTAGCATATTCACACATTTTTTCTAAATAGGTATCACCCCCATACAGGCTAATAAAGTCACTAAGAGACAAGGGGTCACAGATGTGTGGAAACATTAGAGTCAGAAACATTCATAATCGGCGGGAAGAGAAAAGAGTAATCGGTAGGACAGTAGATAGCGATTGACATTGCATTTACATTTTTGAAGATTAACGTTGGCTGGAAAGCATAGAACCAGAAGGGAGTTCCACAAGCGAGAAGTGGGAGAAAAGCTGTTAGCATAGAACTTACGACTACACCTAGCCAGCTCAACTGTAAATTGATCAGATCTTGACGCCAGTCTAGTATTAGCACTTAAATTTAAAAAAAATCTAGGTACCACAGTGAAGAGTTCATTCGAACAATTACCATGGAAGTAGTTATAGAAAAGACATAGAGAGGCAACGTTACGGCAGTGGGAAAGTGACTGAAGCCAGATCAGGACCAATAATATTGCTGATACACATATATACACATACACAAATTACCAGGCGCGAGCGAGTTAACACGCATATACAGACGCATTAATACGTGCACTCATCCACAAACATGAATACAAGCAAACATTGTGTTCTGTAAAACGATTTCACGTAATTTATCAGTTGGAGTCTTTTCTTTATTTTGAAAGCAATAAATAAGTGTGATCTTCATTACAATTCGCGTCCAAGCCATTTGAACTTATTTTCAATGCTTAATCTTTAAGCACATAGAAAAATCATGAATAAAAACACAGTCTTTTATTGTTCTCGCCCTTAAAGAAATAGAAAAAAAAATTGGTTAAAACACTGACTCTTGTGGTTGGCAGTTTTTTTAAAGATTATGATCACTACGAGTTATTTCGTGCTAACAACGATTTTCATTCGTAGGGATACTTTTGTGTGAAAACAATGTCAAGACTTCAGTTGAAGCTATAAAAGAACGAATAAATGTTTTTTTTATTACCTAAGTTGTCTATTATAAGAATGGCGTTTGAAATTAGATTTCATAACTGACCTTTGGTAGTCAATATGTTAAACTAATGACTATAATTTAATTATCTTTTTCATTGTTTATTTCTTGTTTTTGTTGCTTTCCTTTCTCATCGCTTAAACAAGTGATCCAAAAGAAATGCAGAAACGAGAAATTCCATTGTTTCTATCTTTTTTACTATTCAATCCTAATATTTGAAATTGTATATTCAATTGTTTCCATGCTTCCAAGACTCCGACAGATTTTCAGATTATTTCCACTTCATTAAGCACTTCTTCCTCTTGAAATCTATTTAATCCATTTTTAAAAATTGTTCACACATCTGTTTCTTTTGTGTTTCGTTTATTTAACCCGTTCATCTTCCATTTTGTTTCTTTTTAAGTTTTTGCTGTATTTCTTTCTAACATCTGTTTCTTTTGTGTTTCGTTTATTTAATGCGTTCGTCGTCCATTTTGATTTCTATTTAAGTCTTTGTTGCATTTCTTTCTGACATCTGTTTCTTTTGTGTTTCGTTTAATTAACGTGTTCGTCTTCCATTTTGATTTCTATTTAAACCTTTGCTGTATTTCTTTCTAACATCTGTTTCTTTTGTGTTTCGTTTATTTAACGCGTTCGTCTTCCATTTTGAGTATTTGAATTTAATTTCCTTTACTATTTTAAAAAATGGTATTCCATTTTAAATGGTATTTCATTTCGTTAAAAATATTTTGCCTGATGCGTCTCATATCACACTTTTGATGGTAATTTTTTCCTATTTTAATTTTGATTAGTGAGTGAAATATAAGTTTGAAGCGGGTTTCAGTTGTCTTGTTCAAAATTAAAAAAAAAAAATGGTCGTAGGGAATTTGTCCACCGAAAATAGACAAGCTCTTTATAGACAATAGACAAGACACATTTACATAAATAGGGCTCTAAAATATCTTAGTTCATTGCAGCCAATACATTGTAAAATCTGCTGTACCATCGCGAGTTTTCAGTGTGGTTTGGTTTGGGTTATTTAAGTTTATTTAAATTCGAGAAGATTTTTATCGCTGGTAATATTTTTTCAGGAAGTATTTTTGGCAATATTTTTTCCAAAAAAGTATTCCCGGTAATAATGTATTTCTGGCAATAATTTTTTCTTCGAAATTTTATTGTGGTAATAATTTTTTTGCAAAAATGTTTTGTTAGTATTAAAACTTATTTCTACGCGTTTTGACCCCAGTTTGGGGGTTAAATATTTGCCCATAGCTGGGACCCTAACATCAGCTACCATCCCGAGTCAGGGTGGACCTGGGAACACTAGCAATTAAGAGGTGGTTCCACGCTCCTCAAAACCTCCTGATCAGAGGCATTGCTGTCGGATGTAGTTTATCGTCATACCCAGGGTGTGGATGTAGTTTATCTTTCAGCTTGGTAATTTATGTTTGTATGTATAAAGAGAATTATGTTGTGTTGACAGATTTGTCAATATTGTCCATTTTAGCAATTGAAATGACATTCTAATCAATTTAAATTCGGTTTGAAATATAGCAAATTATCTTGCGTATGAGAAATATTAAATTTAATCTATTAGCTTAGAATCAGAATTTAACTAAAAGTTTCAAGAAAGATTTTTCATTTTTTAAATGCATTTTAAACGTTAGGGATGACATTTGTTTTATGAGGTACCTATGAACGTTATGTAGCACCAGTTTTTAGAACCCCCAAAGACTGGCATAAATACAGACATTTTTTCTTTTCTTAATGTTCTTTCCTTCCTTCCTTTTCCTTTCCGTTTCCTGATATCAATTCTGTCTTTTTTCTCACCTATCATCCTTGATATTCTCCAATCCTCTCTCTATTTTTGTTTCTCCCCGACTCCCGCCACCTAAAAAAAAAAAAATGATTTTATTTTCCCCGACACTCCAACTTCTGCTCCACGTTCATCATTCTCCCCTCTTCGTTTTTGTCTCGTACCAGGAGTCAATTTGCAGATAAATATCTCGCCGTTCTGACCACCTGTGTTTCTCCAAGTCAACAGTTCACCTTCGTCATATATTATCCACAGTGTGAAAGAAAAGTGTGCGTGTGTCTGCGTGCATGTGTGTGTTAAGGGAGGGGCGGCGTTGATTCTACCGGATAACGTCTCAGACTCGGCAGACCGGTCGCTTAATCCTTGGACATACCTACACGTTATGACCGTCAGCGTCACGTAGAGGCCTTGATCCATCGGTAAACAGACTCATAATCCGCCTTGGTTGTTGGGGCGAGGCTCGGACGAACGATGCTGGTACCGCAGTCAGACGACATCAGAAAAGGATAAAGATTGTGTTTTGTAAGGGGTGGTTACGTAGGAATGGCTGGACAAATAACGAGGAAAAGAGAGCAAGTCGGAAATTTGGAGAAAGCAATGGAGCGAGACGAAGAGCTAGAAAAAAGTGGTCTGAGATCATTATTGAAAGGAAAGAAAGAAAAGGATAGAGAGAATGTAATAAGTGAAGGAGAGGAAACATAAAATGAATAGAAAGAAAGGTCAAAAGGTGAAGAAAAAAGAAAGAGGGAATAGTTAATGAAGGCAGAGTAAGCTAGAAAAAAGCTAAAAAAAAAAAGAGAAGTCATACCTAAAGTTTAAAAATGCATTTTAAAAATGAAAAATCTTTCTTGAAACTTTTAGTTGAGTTTTGATTCTAAATTTAAATTTACATTAAATTTAACATTTTCCATAAGCAAGATATTTTACTGTATTTCAAACCGAATTTAAATTGATTAGAATGTCATTTCAATTGCTAAAATGGGTAATATTGACAAATCTGTCAACACACACAATTCTCTGTATTAAATCTTTTAAAAACAAAATATTATTTTCTAATACATTTGAAGCAGATTAACCGATTTAAAGTTGAATTAATCTAAATTAAAATTAATATTACTTACTTTTAGCTTAAAATATCGCAGAAAAAATAGGAGGTGGGTGTTTTTTATCTCTTAACAGATTTTTGAATAACTTAATGTTTGGCATTTTTTAAGTAAATGACACATAACTATAAAATTGCTAACCGAATTTAACGTGAACAATATTTTATATAATTGGTTTAAATATTCAGTAATCTTAAAAATCTAGGAATATATTCTAAGTTACCTAATATTTTATTGAATTGCATGTAGTTGAATTGCTTTATAGTCTTAATTAAGAAGCAAAATGTTAGAAAATTAATAATAGATTTTAACTTTGCCAGAGTTACCGTTCTTTTTTTCTGATAATGTCGTGTATGGACAAACATATTTACAAAATCGGTACGTTTAAACACGCACACAATTTTTCTTTAAAACACCGAGGGTCGCTCAATTGGACTAAGCTTTTCCATTTATAATTAAAGAGGCACAGTGGAGTAATGGATAATTGAGGAACCGGAGAGCCGAGTTCGAATTCCAGTCAAATCCATTACATTCACTTACGTGCTAATACCCTTGGGAAAGGTGTGAATCCTCTTCTTCTCCCTCCAACTATGGGTAAATAGCAGGAGAGACCCGGTTCTATAGCCTTGCATGGCAACTGGTATAACACAGAAAGAAATGATAACCTACTGCGGGAAAAAAATCTGCCTCGTCAGTCATATATCGAAACATACATGATCGCCTAAGCGTGTATCACGTATGGCAAATAACTGACTGACTGAAATATCGTTTATAGTTTTTACCATATAAAAATATCACCTATCCACGACAAATTAATACAGAATTTTAAAATATTTAAAAATTATACAGATACGGCTGCTGTAGATATGGTGTCCCAACGAACGTTGTAAGCAGTCTACATGGAAGGAAAAACATAGAGAGAAGAAAATCAGATGTAAAAATGATTAGAGTAAATGACAATGACAAAGAATTAATGGCGAGACAGAGAAGAAGATGCGAGAAAAGAAAAGAAACAGGTACAATATATTATATTTATGCAGAGAGAGAGAGAGAGAGAGAGAGAGAGAGAGAGAGAGAGAGAGAGAGAGAGAGATGGAGAGAGAGAAAGACAAAAAGTAAGAGAAATAAAGGAGAATACCGCTCAAAATGCAACGTAGTCATAAATGCATTTCATTTGATACAAACGCATGCATATATATATATATATATATATATATATATATATATATATATATTTGGGTAAGGGCAAACTGATTTAGTAAGAAGGCAAGATTTATAGGAGGTAATGTTTTATTAGTTGGTGGCTTATAACGATTTTGCTTGTAATGGAAGTTTTTAGGATAATTCTTTTCCTCCCCGTTTAGGAAATCAATCGAGAACAAGACGTGAACAATTTGAACCTTTAAGCCCAAATCGAATACGATTCATTGTAAAAGAAATTATAAAAGGTTTAATGAAAGAGGCATTAAATTCTCATTTCGAAAGGGGTAAACTTTCAGTGTATCGATTTGTATACTTTGTTGCGGCGGAATTTTTTTTTTCCAAAATAACTATACTATCAATGCACATAGCTTGAAATAGTCGCATTATGGCAGCGAATGTTAGGTCGATTGCATAGAGAGAGCGTAAATGACGGGAAGAGAGAAAATCTTGCTTGCATGAAATAATTCCGACATAAATAAAAGTACAGAGTTGTAAACTCAGCATTCAATATAACCTTTCGAAAAACACAAATAGCATTTTTTTTGTTGGCATGAACATTGCAGTGCCGTATCTCCTTAGGACATGGGTGATCAAAGCTCTCCATAACTTCCTATCCTTTGTTGCTCTCACCAGTGTTTGTCTTTCCACTATCTCTCCCGGTCCTTAATCTGATATCTATGCATAGAAGCATGTTAAGTATCTTACTCTTCCCTTTCTTGCCTTCAAGAGTAAAGTTGAAAAGACGGACAATTTTATTTTGTAACACTGTTATTTGAGAATAGTTTTTATTTGAACATGAGCTATTAAAAGTTAGAGAGTTGTGTCCCTTTTATTGTTTTTTTTTATCAGTAGAAGCCAAGATAGCGAAATCCTAAAAACAATCGAAGTAATGAAAACTTGGGAATCCAAAATTTTAAGACTGCGTGTCCGGATCCGGCCCTGAATGTTTTTAATTTGCTGATTGAGTCGGCCTGATTCCAAAATGTTGGGCTACGACTTCTAGGAGTAAAGTTTAAGAAAATGTGACACATTGACACACTGACATTCGCATTTATTATATAGATGACCGATTAAAAACAATGACTCGCAGGATGGCAGAACTGTTTCTCATCTCCGAGTTATTCCTTCACGGATCCAAGCAGATGAAAATTAAAATGGTGCAGAGCAGAATTGTAGAGCGAATAAAACAAGGATTCCCATCCCTGCATTGCGATTGCTCGGCTGGTCTTTAATCTGTAGTGAGAGTTTTTCTTTATCATTTTAATGTTGGAAAATAATATTAATCATTTTCAAAAGTGGCCTCGTTCAAATAAACCAAGCTCTGATAATGTACTCATGTCGGAAGGAGAACTGGTCGTGGAGCCATATGGCGTAAACTCTAGCAATATGCCTATCCAGTCAGTCTTTCCTTTCTGTCTTGCATTGCCATTAAGTCTAATGATATATCTCCTTAGTGTATTCATATCAGGCTTTCCATAAGCTTTCATCAATATCCTGTATGTTCAGAGCGGCAGCCATATTGAAAGAGTAATATGTACAGGAAAAGATAAAATAAACTCCAAAATTCTATTGAAAATTCTTTATGGTCTATAGCTAAAGAAGAAAACAGAAAAAGGATTTCTAATTAGTTTAAAATTAAACATAAATTTTTGATCGACCCTCGTATAATTATGTGAAATAAAATATTATAAACATATTTAGGGAAATATAGTAAATAAATAGAATGTGAATAGTTGTTAAACGAGGTTTCATACTTGTAGTATAATTATATGTACTTTCTGCTTATTTGAACATTTTAAAATATTGCCAGATATATTAGGGAAATAGTAGTAGAGATCCAGAAATCTTCCATTCATATGGACACACATACACACGCACACACACACACATATATATATACATATATATATATATATATATATATATATATATATATATATATATATATATATATATATATATGTGTGTGTGTGTGTGTGTGTGTGTGTGTGTGTGTGTGTGTGTGTGTGTGTGGCAGTGTTACATATTTAAAATGGCTGAAAATATATTGCTTATATACAGGGTGGGATGGTCAAGTTGTCCTCTAAAGTACGCCAAAATGAAAATAACACTTTCATGTCATCTTAACAGACATATTTACCAGAATTACACAAAAAATATTTTGAAATACTAAAAAGTAAATTCCATCAATAAAATCACTATTGGTTTCAGCCACAGCGTCCAGACTACTTCTGAATCTCCTGCAACTCTCCTGGATGGTCTCTTTCTTTAAGTAGTTGGATACTTCCATAATCCTTGCCTTCAATTCATCTTTAGTGTTACAAGGAGTTTTTTCGTCTCTCAACTTGTATAGCACCCTCTTTCTTTTGATTGATGGGGTCGATTCCATAACGTTGTATCTTCTCTCGCTCCTCTTCTCTCTGCCGGGTATGGAAATGTTTTTGGAGTCCGGAGATGAAAGAGGACATTAACAAAATGGATTTTAAAACTTTTCTATTTTATTAAACACATCGACGTGTACATTTTTAACTAGCTAGTGGGGTCACTCTATAACCACGTCTACATTCTTCCACATGTAAGAACTTAACTCCCTGAAATCACATTCTATCTGTCTAACATTCTCATGCTGGTTTTAACCATTCAAAAAGAACTTCCTCTGTTTTCCTGCATCCGACCTCAAAGGTCAAAATGAGGAAGTCAGAGAAAAATACAATTCTTTAAAAAATAATAATCTTATAGACTATTATTTAACATTCCTTACCCAACCATAGAAAAATCGTTTATGAATTTTATTTCAACTACATTATATTTGAAAACACTACCTCAAACATAATAATCAAGGGATTGCACTCTGAGGTGTGAGGTGGCCAGATGTAAGGGGTGATGTGGTCGCAAAAATTCTCTGACAGCCATGACTGAGTTCTCCTGCTTATGTGGCATGGTACAGCGTCCTGTTGCCAGACATGATGTCTTACTGCGGCCACCCTCTTGACCCAGGGCAGAACTACCTCCTCAAGGTAATTGATGCAAGCATCCGTGTTGAGTCTGACGTCCTATGAGAAGATGAGGTATAACTTCGCCATCACTAGTGATCACTCCAAACACCATGATGTTGACTGGATATTTGGTTTTCATCACTCTCGGTACGTTTGTTTGAGGCACAGCAAGCCAACAATTGTTCGGTGTGTTCTTATTGGAGCTTCTGGTCGGAATGCTGAGCAGTACAGCATTCCGTTTCAAAATTGCTGGCGGAGTGAATTGCAACTGACCCTATGCACGAAATGAAAATTATAAAATAACGACAATTTACCCATCGCACCATGCATATATATATATATATATATATATATATATATATATATATATATATATATATATATATATATATATATATGGGTGCGTGCGTGCGTGAGTGTACAGAAGTATATACTCTATATACATATTCAAACAACAAAGAAAACACGCTATAAACTCATCCAACCATAATTAATGTCCTAAAAATAATAAATATCAGTTAAGCTTATTAATAACAATATACAGATACTCATGTACACGTGCCTGTGTACGCCCGTTTATATGTGTATATATGCACAGGTTTGTATACCTATACACGTACACGCATGAATGTGCTCGTGTTCGTGTACACAAGCGTATAAATACAGACATATGCACATAAATTCAAGCAATAATAAATCTAATTTTAATTACAAACCTAACCTCCCACAATTAATACTAAAGTTACCACAAAACCAAATAAGAAAACGAAATAACAGCTAAATGAAAACATATAAAAATATTTATTATGTAAACATTAATATTAATTATTTATTAAAAAAAGGAAATAGAACTTCCTAACCTAAAAAAAGAGAAATAAATAGATACAAATGGCTACAATTGAAAAGAAAAGAGGAAAAGTAAAAAAAAGGGAAGAGAAACAAACCAAGGAGTGAATGTAAAGTGGAAAAAACAAGGAATAAAAAGAAAAGGACAAATAATCACGAAACCCTACATGTACGCACATCCGCACAGACAGGCACATGACCGTCCTCACGCAAACGTACAAGCCAACACAAACAATACGGCAAAAACTTACACTAATGATAAGTGCATAAAAAGAAAAATCGACAAATATAAGCATTCAATTGCTGATATCCTTTGAAGAGTGGACGAACACGTTCGTCTACGCTGAAGATAGCATCAATCAGGTATACGAAAAACTTATATATATATATATATATATATATATATATATATATATATATATATATATATATATAATTTAAAGAAAATTTTAAGGGTCCATAGTTATAATTTATTTCCCCAGAGAGTTTATTTTTCCCTGGCTCATCAGACCTTACTTCCAAGGATGAAACAATTAATTTAAATTTACATATAAGTTTTTACACTTTTGAAGGGTAGTGTTAAGTTGATGTAAGGTGATATAGAGAGTGGTGAAAGATAGTGTGACAGACATAGTCGAAATTAGAGAGGGAAGGGAGAAATAGGAATGCTTTTAAATTTATTTTTATTACAATACTTAATAGTGAGGAAGGTGGGTAAGGATCAAACATTGACCTATTTAATAGGTCAACTCACCGGAAACGATATATAGAGAAAAAAAACAGAGAAGTAAAGTTGTAAGAAATAAGAGATGGACTTAGGGTTTGAAGGAAAGAAAGGGGGAATATAAATTTGGAGAGGGAAATTAATTAAATTAAGTTAATCACTCTGATTAAATAAATTGGGCTCTCCGGATTTCATCCTCCTTGGGATTATCCATACGGATTACCAAGATTTTCATTACTTATATATATATATATATATATATATATATATATATATATATATATATGTGTGTGTGTGTGTGTGTGTGTGTGTGTGTGTGTGTGTGTGTGTGTGTGCATTTGTTTGTGCACTCGTGGTCCTGCATTTGACAGTGTTGCGCTTTTTAATATGGATGAGAATATACTGATTTTATATATATATATATATATATATATATATATATATATATATATATATATATATATTTATGCGCGCGTGTGTGTGTGTGGTTGTGCGCTCGTCGTCCTGCATTTGACAGTGTTACGATTTTCAAAATGGAAGAAAATAAATTGCTTTCACTGTTACCCTGAAGCATAAACTTACCTTTCTTACTTAGAAGTGTTAAGAATATTTCTTTACACTGATATGATATTTACAAGTTGTTATTTGAAATGTCTATGTGATTTCTTTATTCCCAACACATTTTTCTTGTTTTATAATGTTTCCTCGCAATGAAAACAGATGCTATCACCGATTAATCAAAATGACTGTAAAAATGTTGACCGACTAAAAGTTGATGCGGAATTATCATTATTTACATTCCGACTAACTTCCTCATCTTTGTTGTCATTATCCCAATGTTTCGGTCGTTGTAGTCGCCAGCCTTTCCCAGACGTCTGTCGAACTTTGTAAACTTTAATTCACTTCTCAACATTTGTTCATCTTATCAAACATCAGATTTTGTGGAATCTTTTCTTCGTCAGCTTGTATTTCATGGGCATCATGGCTATGACGAACAGTAGTGGATATAGTGGGTCTCCTTGGGAGATACCTATTTTTAATTTGGCCCTCTTGCAGTTAGATTTAATTTCCAATCTTCCGTTGCTGTTCTTTGGAAGTTTATTATTATTATTATTATTATTATTATTATTATTATTATTATTATTATTATTATTATTTTATTTTCTTTGCTTTGATTTTCTGATGTGTACTCATTTCTTTCCGGGTTCCGCCCAGGGACCTAAGGTTAGAAATAGCATCATTACTTTTTCAAAAATAAAAAAAAATATAAAATAAAATAAAAATAAATAAATAAATAAAAACATATTTTACATAGACAAAGCCCTTCGTAAGATGTGGGCTGTACTCGTGAAAACAATTTTTTGTATTTCTTTAAGGCATGGGCTTCCAGGAATCCCTTCAATTAGTCTACTGTAATCTTTTCCAACCAATCCGAGGACTCCAACTACAACGGGGATTGTTGATGTTTCCATGTGCCACATTTTTGAGATTTCGATTTCAAGGTCCTTGTATTTTGATAGCTTTTTGAAGATCTTGAAAGATACATTGCAGTCTGCAGGTACTACCATATCAATAAGGAGGCATGTTTTTGTGTGCGATCTCTAATAACAATGTCTGGACGGTTAGGTTTGATTGTTCTGTCTGTGTGCATTGTGTAGTTCCATAAAATTGTTACAGGTTCTATCTCCGTAACCGTGTCTGGGTCGTGTTCAAACCACTTTCTTTCAGTTCCCTTCCTGTAGAAGTTACATGTTTTCCAGTGCATATATTGGCCAACTCTGTCATGCCGAGTTTTATATTCAGTGGGTGCCAATACCATGCAACCTGATACAAGATGATCAATTGTTTCTGGGTAATTATCACAGAACCTGCATTTTGGGCTAACACAATATTTTAGTATGTAAGCTTGATAATTTCTAGTTAACAAGCACGGAACCCTGTGCAGCAAGGATGAAAAAAGCTTCCGTTTCAGCTTTTAACCCTGCACTACGTAGCCACTGATGGGTACGAGGCTTTTCTACATCAGCTTGTTTGGTACGGACAGAGTATTGGCTACGAAGCGGTTTACCGTGCCATTGTTTCTGTATCTGGTCGGTTGCATTTGTTATTGCTTTCTTTTTTATGTATTTTGAAGCTTCAATCGGTGTATTATGCTTTACTTGTATTTCTGCATCATTTTGAAACTCCATTTTGAACTTGTTGGCTTCTTTTATTACGGAATAAAGGCGCTTAATTCTTTCATGTTCTTTGACGCATACCATTATCCAGCGTCCTGTGGTTTCCATGTATCTTTGAAAGCCAATTGTTGTAGTCGTGTGGGACAGTTCTAGTTGAACTAATCCTCTGTCTCCTTCGGATCTGGGCACATACAGGCAATCAACATCAGCTTTGGGATGATTCATGCGGTAAATTGAGCATCTTTCTCGCTTTGGCGCCAATTCGCTTATATATATATATATATATATATATATATATATATATATATATATATATATATATATATATATATATATATACAAATAAATGAATGAGTGTTACTTATCTGATTGATATATATATATATATATATATAGAGAGAGAGAGAGATAGAGAGAGAGATAGAGAGAGATCATTATTATAAGTAAAATTTTGTCACTTAGCTGATCGATGTTACTTTCAGCATTCCGATTCCAGAGTTTTGTAGGCGGATCTTTAACATCGCTGTTATATATATATATATATATATATATATATATATATATATATATATATATATATGTGAGTATAATTTCCACAAGGAAACCCATTATCAGCAACACCACTCGGATGAGTAGACCCTCCACCCACATTTTAACTACAAATTTTAGCAGCCATCATCTACCTGCTATATTTTCAACAGACATCTCCTGCCTACTATATTTTTATGTTCTGCCACTTATCATTTCCCTCATGACGTACTATTCAGTAATGGAAGTATTGCCATGTACACTGAGGGCTATTTTCCGGTCACCCTCTTTCATACTCACTTTGATTCTATAACTATAGCTTATGTAAGTAGTGTGGAAGGTTAGTGTAGATACATATTAATCTGCTGTTATATATTTATATCTTTACGTGTATTGAGATTCATATGTTTGTGTGGTGGCTTGTGTATATTTACACACTGTTATGTTCACTTATGTACATATGCATATGTATACGCCTTTCCTCTCTGTTTTTTCTTTATTATTTACTAGCTGCATAGCCCGGCGTTGTCCGTGCTTGATTCAAAAATCGTACGACTCATACAGCAATCGCTATCAATTGACTTAAAATATTTTTGCTCTTCCTTGCCTTTAAAGGAGTGCCCTTTGCCGTGCTGATGTTGCTACATGCCTTACTTCTTGCCTGTCTCACACTGCGAATTTTTTCTAAGCTCTATACTAAACATTAAATCTGTTACGAAAAAAGAACTAAACAAAATGAACACAAAGCGATCAGCTTTAAAAAAGGACTCGTTACTGAAAAAAACGAATGAAAAAAGAATGTTAACAACAAATACTTTTTCACACCCAACCCAGTTCTACGGAATCAGAATCAACGTTAAGTTTAAGCAAGCGAATGAGCCAATTGGAGTAAAGTGCCATGCAGATTTAAATTTTTTCCACTTGTGACGAATGCACCTATGGATTTTTTTGCATGCTAGCATGCTAATTAACATTCGTGTCAGTCAGCTGTTGGCTCTCACGCTGGCCAATAGAATCTTCCTGCCTATTCGTGGCAGCCAGCTATAGGCTCTCACTCTGGCCAGTAGAAAATGGCCGCAAACTACATGAAAACTACCGTAGTAGCATGAAAAATCGATTATTTCCACTATTGATGGGAGTTGGGAAATGCAAAGTCGGTCTTGGCCGTTACACTAACTTTGAGCATGTGCATGTAAAGTTTGGTGCAAATCCGTCGAAAATTGCGGCCGTGCATTCGTTACACACACACACACACACACACACACACACACACACACACACACACACACACACACACACACACACACACATCCTGCCTTTTATAGATAGAGATTTTTCTTTATTTATTTTTGCACCCCCAATTTTTTAACAATAGATTTCCAAATTTTTATCCTAATGTTTTATCCTTTTATTTGTTCCTTCCCTTTTTTCTTTCCATTTTATTTCATTTAATTATATTTTATTAGTATATAATCCTTTGTTTCTCCTCGTTTTTGTATTGTCGGATATAATTCAAATTACAGTCCGTCTTTCTGAAACTATTAAGTTATTCTAACTACAGCCCGTAGCTCTGAAATAGACAACTTGGTCGAACAATTTTCGGCTACACTGGCTACACGCGAGACGTCTTCGCCACCCCACAACCTAGAAATCTCTTCATCTATGTTTACAATCTAACTCCTCTACTTCCCCTACTACTAATAATAGATTGGTCTAATGTTTTTACACCGATCAAAATTTTAAATTTAAGCTTATTTTCATAAAAAGTTTCGCACAGCGAGGATTCTGACAGAGATCGTTTTTTTACTAATAATATGATCTCCACCAGAAATACACCGTCCACAAAAACATCTGTCAATCATATTGCCATTTTTCTGTTTATTTCTCGCTCCCCTTGATGAAGGACACGGGCGTATCCATAAATTCTGGACTTAAAACGTTTCTTTCAGTGCTTCATTTCTGTCATGGGGTTAATAATTAATATTTAATAAATGTTTATGGTACTGATTATATTGGTACCCTTTGTCGTTGTTTTATTAACTAGCTTTCTGTAGTGGACCCTTTCTTCTAACCATATATATATATATATATATATATATATATATATATATATATATATATATATATATATATATATATATATATATACTTACGCTCTATCTCTGATATTGAGCACTTTATTCCATAAATATAGCAGACTTTAAAACTATATTTCTGCATATATATATATATATAGGTAACTATACTCGTGTCGAAAAACCTTTGAATTCTTGATTTACCAATAGTTAAATCAATCTCGAAGGGAAAAAAGGTTTTAAAAAAGAAAGAGACAGGAACATGAAAGTCTGTCGAAAATAATCGCACAGATACAGGTTGAAGGCCCAAAGAAAAAAAAACCCTATACGAGTAAACAACTAACTAAAGAGCTCGATACAAACGTAGAGCAGACCTAGTCGAACCTAATAAGCCAGACAAACCTACCAAGGTTTCACTTATACTATACAAATATATATATATATATATATATATATATATATATATATATATATATTATACAAACTAATCCCACCTACGCACAATAAATTATTCAAGAACAACATAACCAAAACGTACAAAAAGACACCTAAAACCATAGAACACAATATCAATAAAGAAGCTAAAGCAATCACCCCAAAATTAGACCTAGAAGACCGAATAAGCTGCATCAGCAAGGCGCAAGCCTTTATCACACTAAAATACCACAAACAAAATTTCAAAACCAACTCTGTATGCAGACTCACAAACCCAGCCAAAATCGAACTAGGTAAAATAAGTAAAACGATACTAGAAAGAATTAATTCTGAACTTAGGAAGAAGTTAGGAGTAAACCAGTGGAAAAACACAAAAGCAACTATTGACTGTTTCCACAGCATAAATAACAAACAAAATTGCCACTTCCTACAATTAGACATAAAATAATTTTACCCATCCATAACAGAACGCATGTTAGATAAGGCCATCAACTTAGCTCAGGAACAATTAATAATAAATCCAAACCATACAGAAAACCCAATGATAAACCACTCTATATACACAAATCTTCCAACCGTATAGCAAAAACGTAAAAACAAACGTAGGAAAAGTATTCTTCAAACTCTTACACAAGCACTTCCCGGAATCATGCACCCTACACAAAATATTCAACAAAAACACAGTAAAAATCATCTACAGTTGCACAGAGAACATGGCACACATAATAAAAAAGCATAGCAGAAAAATTATCAACAAACCACACAAACAAATTAAACCCACGTGCAACTGCAGAATAAAGAACGAATGTCCCTTAAACGGTGATTGTTTACAAAACAACGTAATATACCAAACCACGATAAAATCACCAGATAATGAAGAAAAAGTATACATAGGAGTAACTGAAAGACCCTGGAAACAAAGAAATTATGTACACAAAACATCTTTCACAAATAGTAAATATGCGAACAGCACAATACTTTCTAAGTATATCTGGGAAATTAAAAAAAAACGCACACCACACCAAAAATATCTTGGAAAATAAGGAAAAGATCATCAGCCTACAACAACCAATCAAAAACTTGCAAACTTTGCTTGGAGGAAAAAATAGCTATCATTACCTTCCCAGACCAAAATAAATTATTAAATAAAAGATCCGAGCTCATCTCAAAATGCAGACATGAAAACAAATTTTTACTACGTTACTTAAAAAAAAAAATAAATAAACAAAATGACAATAAAATAAGCAAAATAAATTAATCCAAACAAATTACCAAATCACACCTGCTAGAATAGACGAAATAGAATAAAAAATAATAAACAAAATAATGTAAATAAGAAAATAATTAGCAAATTATTCTGACCATAAAAAAATGAATAAAAAATAAAAAGTAATATACTACGTTACGTAAAAATCGAAAACCAAAAAGAGAAAATATACAGTATAACAAATAAATAATAACAAGTAAAATAAATTGATCTAAATACATCCAAATATATAAATAAACTAACAACCGATACCGATAAACTAGCCGTTAGAAAAAACAAATAAAGATAATCAATCCAAATAAATACATGAAGTAATAAACAAATTAAAACTGTTCCCGCCTAAATACTAGTTAGCATAAACTACAACAATCAACCCCAAATTGAACAAATAGCTTTAATTATCTTCCCAAACAAAAACTATTAAATAAGCTATATAAACAAATTTTTACTACGTTAATAAAAACACCGATCAAAATAAAATAATAAATAAATATATAAGATAAGAAATAAAAATAAAAAATAAAAATAAATAAAAACAAGCAAAATAATTTAACCCAAATAAAAAATAAACAGATAAACGACATCCGGTAAAATAACCGCCAAAATAGTCTAACCACAATGCACCACTGACCCGTATATATAAATAGCCGAGAAAAATAACAGCACTAGCGGCCTGACGATTGCATCTAGCATGAAACAGACTGTTGACTTCTATATTCACTTTTATATATATATATATATATATATATATATATATATATATATATATATATATATATATATATAATCTGAGTCTATGGATATAAAGCTAGAAAGATATCAATATTATTTTCATTTCAATAATATTTTTATAAAATTATCTATCATTTACGTTAATTTTTTAATTGTACCTCGCTTGTGTGTGTGTGTGTGTGTGTGTGTGTGAGAGAGAGAGAGAGAGAGAGAGAGAGAGAGAGAGAGAGAGAGAGAGAGAGAGAGAGTGAGTGAGTGACAGGAGGGAGAAAAAGCGAGAGAAGGAAGATGACAAATATTTTTGTCGAGACATGAAATCATGCAATATTCCTTATGTTACATCAGCTCTTCCAAATTCCCACGTGTTTAGCTTCACATGTAAAGCTTGGTTTAGGATCTGTTTATCCAATATCGAAATTCACGGGTTATTTTTTTTGTTTTGTTTTCTTAATTAAAATCGATGAATCAATAAATTCATTGATCTGTCCGTCCACATCGTCCATTCTGAGACAAAGCAGTGGAATCTGGTCGATAAGTAATTTTCTTTCTGTCACGCTGATCCATTTATTGATTAATCCAGTAAGCTCATCAGATACCAGCAGTATAGATCGACATATCTCGTTCTATTACTATCTATCATAACACAATTCACATCTCTTTATCACTGTTTATATCTCGCTATTTATGTGGAATATCCAGCTTTTTTTGTCATTTTTGTTTAATAGCTATCTTTATATTGATCCCTTTTTATATAACTATATTCTTATTTCTATGTTATATCCATTTTTCTTCGTCGTTTTTATCAGCGTCTTCCTTTCCAAATATACTACTACTAATACGCATGAAAACATTTACGATTAATACTTTATTATTCCTTTCATCAATTCATTGACTTCTGTTAAAGTTCACAGTTTATTCTACGTGGAAGAAACGAATTCATTTAACGAACATAAAGCAATTTGCGTGCAAATTTCGTTTTACCTCTCTAACTTTTCATTTTCGCATCTAAAATAATCATCTTATATATAAAGTACAGTGTATGTTTGTGCGTATGTTTAAGTAACTCCTCCGCTCCCACTGGTCCAATTTCAATGATTCATAGCTCATTCAAAAGCTCTAGAGAAGTTAAATGAACGGAACGATTTTCCTTGAGTTCAGATTCAGGGTTGTCAGATTATGCGAGGTTAAAAATATACATTAATATATACTAGCCATTATCGTTGTTTTCATAGCCCAAGGTGAGTAACACTTATTTTCATTTTGTATTCAAAATAGCAGTGTACGTTTTATTATAAACTAAATTAATTTCGCCCTATCTAGCTAGCTCCTGTGGAGGACTCTTGGTTTGGCTATCATCACAGTATCTAGGGAAAAGTAGATGCGATAGACATCAATAAACTACAGAAGGACTCAAATCTGATCGCTGTATTTAAGTATTGAATTGATGTTTCAGCTCTACGTTTTAAAAGTTCAATGATAATTCTTAAGTCTAATTAATTTATAGACGATTTGATGTAGGTAGATCAATTATTTTCCGTACAAACAATTATTTTTATTTCATGGGTGACAGAACAAGGGACAATTTATAAGATAAAATTAATATAGTGCAAAGATAGGAAAATAGAATTAGTTATACATTCAACGTCTGAAGAGTTAGAGAAATATGATAGCTAATTAAGTAAAATCTATATTATGGAATCTATATGAATAAATGCGATATTGAAGTATAATTAAACACGAAGTTTTGGGTTAAAAATCCACAACTCTATCTTTATAGTAATTTATACGGTGTTTACTTGTTCTCCCACGAGGACGAGATATGACACAAGGTCTTTTTAAAGTTGGGACCCGAGCGTATGCACCCCGGCATATACTATAAACTCAATATCTGTATTATATATTATCTACTTCTAGATGATATCACTCTTCACGCTTAACTAATTTGCATATTGATTTTAAAAAAGTATATTTTATTAATTAACTGTCCTTCATTAATGTTCTTTTATTTAAAGATTGTTTTGATTTTCATATCATAAATAGTTCTGTTTAGGAATATTGTCTTATACAGTGCAGAAAAGTATTTGAAATTTACTTGGCCTTCAACAAGTTGGCATCTATTTGTAAAACTTTCCTAAACTATAACAAGCGAAATTTATGAATGAAATCTTCATTTAAATTTTTTGTTTCAAAGATTTCAAGTAGTGAATATATCTTACTTTGCGAAGCGATAGCGACCGGGCAAAGCCTGCTAGTTAGAAATACAAATTTAAGCACAAAGACATTCTGAAAGTAGTCTTTAGCTAATGTTTCATTGAATGTCTTTTATATAGATTGGCAGTTATTACTTCTAAAATTTGTTGTTCCAGATGCTGCATATGTGTCTATCTGTTATTTTCTTATGATATATATTCTTCGGTTTAATAAAATGTACCACTAGATGACCCACAAATGTTTAAAAATTTTAAAGTATGTGTAACATTTTCAATGGAAAAATGGACAGGGGAATTGAATGAGAACAGTCCCCAACCGTAAAAGAGATACATCCTTGTGCAAATTAATTGAAACAAAACGGATAATTCCGTTATCATTTACTTTTTTTCATATTTTTCCAATGAAACATGACGCAGTACACATGATAGTACTTTGTATGTCCATTCCACGAAGTCTTTTCTTGCAGATTGATCACAGATTCTCGATTGGATTTAAATAAGGATAGTTTCCGGGCCAGTTTATAGTACTCTGATTTACTCATTGGTACGGCTTGCCAGTGTGTTCGTACAGTGTTACAATTTTCGTACGTTTCCTTGGAGTAAAGTCCATTGCAGACAATGGCCGTAGGACAACTAATCGATGGTCGAGACAATAGTGTCTGGGTGTGATGAAAATCTGATTCAATCACGGATGGCGCAATATTTTTGAAGGCCAAAGAAATTTCATCATACATCCCGAAAATAGATTCATCTTACTGTACGCCACTGCAAATGACCTAATCCGAGGAAAAATAAAAATCGATTACACCCTGTAACTCCAGTGGGTCTAAATCTGACTGTATAGAGAAAGAAAGGTAACTAAAGCGGCTGTTTCAATTGATTTGCACAACGGTGTATTTACAATGGAGAATTTATATATTTATTAATTTTCATCACAGTAATGATACCAATTCTTGATGGTAAATAATGCAGCTTATCAATTTAAAATACAGAAAAATATTTTTACCGCCGAATATATTTTGATGACGTAGATATTTCAGCTACATATACAAAAGACCTGAATAAATAAATACAAGCAGTCAGACTCTTTAGCATATAACTATGGATCAGAATAAAAATGTACGATATTTGTGATGCCCTAATCTCAAGATGAAACAATAGAAGGAAAAGAAATGGCCGGAAATATCTAGAAATATCGGAAACAGAATGAATTGAAAGAAATGTAAGCAACGTTTACCCAGATGACGATTGAAAACATTGGACACTAGATTAAAGAACAGAAATATGATCAAAAGAATGAATACTTAGACAGCATCCATTGTGAAATATTCTGAACTGTTCTTAAGCTGAAAAAAAATTTGAGAATTTTGGATTACAAAACAAGAAAGCTGATAACAAGGAAGAAAGAAGAGAACTTGATTGATGATGTCGATATAAAAAGGAATGAGTGCACGGGAGGACATGTTTGTATTAAAGATTTTGTTAGTCGTGCTCTCAAGGGATGAGGATGACAAAAAGCATAGTGATGAAAGATTAATTATAACAGCCAAAGTAGAACTGATGAGGAAAGAAAGAGAGGATAAGGTGACTTCCAAGTGAGACAAGACAAAACTGGGAAGAATATTTCAAAAGAGAAACAAAAGGAATAGCAAATAAAATTACATGGACATATTATAAAAATGAAGCTTGAATAGAGAAACTGAATATCTATTAACAGTTGCAAAGAAATATTCTATACGTATCAGTGATTTGACCATACAGACCAATGGTGCAAACTAGAATCTCTTTTAAGGAATAAAACGTTTGTAATAATTAATGGGATCATCCAAGTCAGATGAAAGATATTAGATATTTTTTTATAAACAAGAAGAAAATTCCTCGTGGCCTTGAGAAGGATGGGATACGCCAGGTTTAATTTGCCCTAGAATGTCTTGAATGGGTAACACTCCAACTTTCATATCTAATCAGTCGTTACCTGTTTAAAATCAAAGATCAGACTCTTAGGTGAACTGACTTTCTCAGTATTTCCGTACCCCCGAGTATCTTGGACATAGACGACTAATGGAAAAGTAAGATCAGAACAAGGAACACCATCACCATTGCAAGATGGCGTGTGTAGTCACTGACAAAACCAGAAAGACTCCAGGAACTAACGGACCAACAGAATCTATGCACCTGGTACGTCGTAGGAACACGTGAAACAAGGTAGAGGGGTATCAGTGAACATTAACCTGAAGAAGGACATGTATACATGTATTCTACAGCGGAGAAAAGAAACCTTATACGCACATAATAAGATTCATCCTCAAGACTTTAAAAGATCCACGCTTGAGTGATATTCTATACTAAGTAAACTTATAACCATACATTTAAAAGCATCCTCACTTTAATATCATCATCATCCAAGTCTATGAAGACACTATAGGCCATCAAAGGAATATTGGAGTTGTTTGAAGAGCATTAGGCACACCATAGAAACGTGACATTAGATAGAAGTTAACAAGAAAATAAGGATAAGAATGAAGAAAGCAAAGAAGAATTGATCAAAAATCAATACTCAAGGATTGAAGAAAATCCAAGTGGGAACACGACCAATAAAGCATTCAAGATTGTGTAAGCTATTGACAAGCCGAAACAAACTAGAATTTTACACTATCCAAAACAACAATGGAAACTATATTACATAATCCACGAGCATCATGCAGAGAGGTACGGAGTACATCCGTAAATTGTACAACCACCATGTCATAGAAAACACTGACATTCTTGTAGTCCCAGTGTCATCAAATAGTGATGATTTCTTCATATTGAGAGACCAAGTAGAAGTAAGAGTAAAACTGATGTAGAAAGGTAAGTTCGAATTCCAGTCGAGTCGAATCCATTACATTCACTTACGTGCTAATACCCTTGGAAAAGGTATGAATCCACTTCTTCTCCCCACTCCCCAGATATGGTTAAATAGCAGGACAGACCGGGTTCTAAAGACTTGGATGGGAACTGGTCTACCGCAGAAAGAAATGGCAACCTACTGCAGGAAAAAGTCTGCCTCGTCAGTCATGTATTGAAAGATACATGAAAGCCTAAGCTTGTATCACGCATGGCACATAACTGACTGAGAATGGTAAGGCAGCTGAAATCATTTTATATGGCGGTGGATAAGTGACGTATATGTTAACAAACATCTGTAATAAGACCTGGCAATCAAACAAGATAAGTGGCTGACATGTACCCAGTCACTGATTATTATGCTCCCACCCACCAAAAAAATAAAAAAGACAATCTCCAATGATGTCAAAACAACGGAACTATCAGTCGGATTATCCAACTAAAGAACATGATAATGAAAATCAAGCTAAATAAATTGAAATCATTGCTGAAGAACATGGTTAATTTTGACGCGGAAGAAGCAATACGGAACAGGTATTCAAATTCAGAGTTCTATACGATACAAGAAACATTAATAAAACATCTACCATGTCTTTCTATATTTAAAAAGTTCTTTGACAGACTGTAGCACGTGGCATTGTGGGCAACAACGAATAACCACAACATGATTAAAAAGCTGATCCATACTGTCCGTCAGCTGTATAATGAAGCAAGTAGCACCAGGAAGTGTTCCAGGATTCTATAGAAAAGTGGTTCTCTACATCAGTGTCTGCCCGACAAGTATGTCGACATTCTAAGATTTTCCTTGAATGCAACATGAGTGACACCGTTGAGGAATACCAGAGCACTGTCAGCAGAGTTCGCAATATCAAAAAACCTTCGTTTTCAAAGAGATGGTCTAGCTAGTAAAAAAAGAGGAACTCGTAAGTCTGGTGAAACATTCTCCAGAGATTTCATGGAAATTAATGGCGAAAAGAAGACAAACTCTTGACGTAAAATGAGTTAGGGTTTTAAAGCAATATAAAAGTCAGAGGTCAGGAACTTAAAGTAGCGAAATAACTTAAATATCTTGGCGAAGAGAGTACCAGAATAGAAATCATTTCAAGAGTATTGCAAACAGTAACGCCTGTCGCAAAACTAAAAAAAAAACTAGAAAGACAAGAACATCTGCTTAAAATTGATGATCAAACTGTTGCATGTGGTGGCCACGAATTTTAGCAGTTATCAGCAGAATTGCAGCGAATAATCTAAATATTAGAAATGAGATACTACATTTCCTGCGTAGACCGCATCACAACTGGCGCAAAAAGAAATAGGCCCATTGGAAAAGACCATGAACACCGTCAAGAATAAAAAAGTTGAAATGTTCTGACCACATCATAAGAACCAACAATCTTTCCACTGCCACCCTACAAGGTTCGCCTTAGGCAAAAGAAGAAGTGGCAGACAAAGGAAGAGATGGGATGACAACATTTTCGTGTGGAGAGGAGGACCATTCACGGAGATTAATACATTGGCACTCAACCGAAACATTTGAAGGGAGTTGTTGAGGTGTCCAGTTGCGTAATTACCTTACAATCATACCCGATGACAATTAGGATATGATGGTAGGTATCGTGAATAAAACGATATAGAATAAAACGGAAGAAATTAAAAGATGGAAAATATCTATCTCTTGCGAGGTCACTGAAAAAACTTTAGAAACCTTCATTAATGTACACTTGGAACAGCTTCAAGTCTCTTGAAGCGATATTGGACAAGTAAAATTTATCCAGACGAAGAGATTACTAAAGTCAATATTGAAGAATCTTGCTGTCACTTAACCTCGAGTGAATATCACTAAGTACAATTGGTGTGAAAACTCAATAATAATCTTGAGGTCAAAATGGATGACGCTAGTCGTATATTTCTCTATTTGTTTTCTTCAAGAGAAATCCTTTTTCTGGTTTACTGACCAAGTAATTTTTAAAACAAACTGAATATTATTTCGTTAATAAATTTAATGAAATGTCTGGCTTATTCTCACACATGGCGTGTTTTCATGCCTCCAGATATCCATCCATTCTAGCACACACACACGCATATATATATATATATATATATATATATATATATATATATATATATATATATATATATATAAGATAAAAAACTAGGAACTTAATGAAAGAAAGGTGAGGCATTTTGAGCAACGGTTATCTGCAATTTTATTTCTTTGGCGACAGCAAAAGACAACAATACCAACACAAGAAAAAAGTTGCTGAAAAAAACCCCCCCAAAAAACACAGAAAGAATTAAATGAAAAACATCAGTAAAAAGGTAAAAAGAGTAAAAAGGAAGAAAGAGTGAACTTAATTCTTGTTTGTTTGTTTTTGTTTTTGCCTAAGGTGTTTGAAATTTTCGATGATGCTTGCAGACGTACACTTGTGTTGGTGACATGTAAATCTACAGATTCAATTGAAACTTTTGTCTTAGATGGCAAAGGGAAGAGTGAAAACGAAAGGAAAGAAGGCCAGGAAAATAAATGGAAGAAAAGTAATGTTCAATAAAAAAAAAAATACCCGGCAAAATAAAGAGAAAATAATTTCTTTAACTTTAATAAAAGGAGTGGAGCGAGATTTTACTAAAAAGCAGAAGGAATAAATAGACAGAACCGGGAATAAAAAAAATAAAATGAAATGCCCGTATGTGCATCAGATTTTACATAAATTTGTTTCGGTGAAACACCGTCAGTATTAAAAATGTATGCAGTTTGGACGCTTTATTTGAATTGGCTTCGTCAAGTAATTCTTCAGACGTAGAATTGTATTTCGATGATTGTTCTTTTTGTTTTGTTTCTTTTTCATCGGTATCACCCCAGGAAAGGCAATAAAGCCACTGAGACAGAAAGGGTTACAGGATGTGGATGAATTAGGAACAGAAACATTAATACTGAAGAGGAAAGAGTAATCAGGAAGGCAGAACATAGCGAGTGACATTGCATTTAAATTTTTGCAGATTAAAGTTTGCTGGAAAGCATGGAGCCGAAATGGATTTTTACAAGCGAAAAGTGCGAGGAAAGAAAACTGTTAGCATAGAATTTACGGTTACGCCTAGCCACCCACACTTGATGAGATCTCGACGCCAGACTAGTACTGCGCTTAAATTCAACAAGTCTAGGTACCATAGAGAAGAGTTACTATGAAAATATTTATAGAAGTCCCACAGAGAGGAAGCCTTATGGCGGTGGGAAAGTGACTGAAGCCGAGTTACCACATCGGGAGCAATAATATTGCCGATTCTTCTTTGGATTTTATCAAGGAGCTCAAAGTAAATAGCAGGAGAACCGGGCCATATGTGGCAGCAATATTCTAAGCATGGACGAATAGTAGACTTATAGATATGTAAGATAGATTCTGGAGAGAAAAAATGTCTCACACGACACTGTGGACCATCTTTCTTAGCAGCTGACCTAGCAATTAATTCAATATAATCTTTCCACTTCATGTCAGCTGAGAACGTTAGCCCGAGAAGGCGAAACGAGTCACTTTCCTGGAGGTTAGCATCAGCTATGTTGTAATTGTTTATTTCTGTCTTTTGTATGTACGAGCATAGCATTTTCTTTGCTCTTTTGACTTTTATTGCACATGAGGCATTTGAATAACAAAATGGAAAAAAGCATTTCTTCCTCTAGAAGTACTTTGTTGCATTAAAGTAATGTTTCTATTGATGGAATTATATATGTGTGGGAATTTCTTCATCCAGTTACCTAACATTATTCTGATATATATAAAAATATATATATTTTCCCACATATGACTAGATAATAGAGTGCAGGTAATATAGTTGTAAAGAATCCTAATTTGACATTTGCCCATTAAAACATGTACAAATGTTTTGAAATTATCATTTCATGTTATTTTCATTTTTCTTCCGATCATTCTTGTTTCTTTTCTGCTTTTTGTTTCTGTTGTAGCATACATACAGATGATAATGGGTATGTCCCCGTTCACATAAATAGAGTAGTAAATACTGTATGTTGGTCTGCAGTTGGCGAATCGGACAGCGTTGAAGTCCTTACCAGACTTGATAAGACCGTTTTTCTGCCACGTTTGGATATTCGTTTTTTTGTTCCACAAACTCCGTTTAGTTAAGTTCTGATTTATTTAATTTTTTTTACGTTTTCTTTTACTGACTGTTATTTGAAAAAGTTTTTCATTTTTTCTTTTTCTTTTTTTTTTACTATTTATTACTTAGCCTTTTTTTATTTTTCCTTTTATTTTGTATTTATTCTTCTATTATTAGTTTTTGATTTTTACGTTAAAGTCTCCTTTTTCAGTTATTTTTTTTTCGATTTTGATTTTCTATACCCACTCCCAGAGTTTATCTGTTTATTTTGTCTACGTGTTAATATTTCTGTTGTCGTCCGACTTTATTTTTTCTTTGTTTATTTACTACATGCTATTTATAGATCGTAGTGGGCCAAAATTGGGTACTGACAACCGAGATGTGAAACCATTTCAGGACTTCATCGACAAGTACAATCTTGTCGATAAGTACCGGAATGATCACCCTCGGGAGGTATTTTGGACCTGGACAAATAGTGGCGGCTCGGCTGCAGGGGTGCTTTCTAGCTACCTCGACCTAATCTTAGTTAGGAGAGTCGATCTAGTTCTCTTAGAGTGTCCAAGTTTTCATTATATATTTTGTTCGGGTCCGTGTAAACTTAGATATGCCTAAGATTAGGTTGGCTGGCTACTGGAAATTAAATTGCTTATTTTTTGGTGAACAGGATTTCCGGGACCAGCTGCTACTAATGATAAAGAGGGAATTGACGGGGGCTGTGGTTGCGAATGCCTGGTGGGACAAATTAAAATCCCAAATTAGAACGTTTGCTGCTGATTTTAGTCGTCGACTCAATCTAGATAGATTAGCGGCGCAAACGGCCTGTGAGCAAAAAGTCGATCGGGCAGTTAAATCCCGTGATAGTGGGGAATTAGCTAAGGCAGAGTTGTCCTCCTTGCTTATCAAGAAAGATCAAGCTCTGGTAGTTAGGGCTAGGTTAAAAAAAATGTCCTCTGAGGAGACAAATATGTCCGCTGAATTGTGCTCAGAGGAGAATAGGTGCGCGTCTCGGCGAAATATCGCCTTGCATCACATTGCCGGATAAGCGGACCGTGACTTCAAACGCCGGCGTATGTGAGGCTTTTCGGGATTACTTTCAGGAACTTTTCACCAGGGAGCCCGGTCTGAGTCCGTCTCAGTTCGACGCCTCTTTCACAGAATTTCCCTGCCTTGAGGCAACTGAAGCGGCTGGGTGCGAGGGTGCTAACACAGAGTCGCAAATCTGGGAAGCGCTGAAACATGTTGGCCTGGATAAATCTCCGGGACTAGATGGTCTTCCTTACGAAGTTTACTTAGGGCAGTCGCCCGTTTTTGTTCCTTTGCTGGAACTGATTTACAACAACTGGATGAAGCAGGGGTCTATACCTCAACACTTCACGTGGGGTGTGATCAAGTTGGTATGTAAGGACAAGAACGATAGGGATTGGTTAGATAATTTTCGCCCTTTAACCATGTTAAATACAGAGTTAATGATATTGGCGAATATCTTAGCCAACCGTTTGCAGCTTGTCCTGTCTAGTGTGATTGGCTCCGATCAGACTTGTGCTGTGAAGGGCAGGGTCAACCTTCATATAGTACGCTTGATCTTAGAACAAGTTGACACTGAAGCCGCGCTGATCAATTTAGATCAGTCCAAGGCCTTCAATATGGTTGACCATCGATTCCTGGAGGCTGTCCTTTCGGCGGCCGTTTTGGACTTTCGCACCTGGATCAGACTTCTATTTTCCGGTGCGCTGGTGGAAGTGAATGGGGTAAGATTGGAGCCTTCCGTATTGTCTAGCTCCATTCGTCAAGGTTGTTCGCTTTCGCCTTTGGTTTACGTTCTTGCTAGTTAAAAACGAACCCGGTCCTGCGCGGAATTTCCCTGTCTGGTGCTATCACCTCGGCCAGGTATTCTGCTTATGCTAATGACGTTTCGGTTCTTGTGTCGAGCAGAGCCGAGATTGACGAAGTCAGCAAAGAAAGCAGAGGTCATGAGATGGTGACAGGGGTCAAAGGTGAACCGCGATAAGTCTGTTGGCTTGCGGTTGGGTGCATGGAAGGGAGTTTCTCTTCCCGGACCTTTCCTCTGAACTGATGGGCCGGTCAAGATACTCGGCGTCTGGTTCGGTCCTTATCTCCAGATGGATATGAATTGGTCGGAGGTACAAGGGAAGGCTAAGATCGCAGTTAATCATTTATTCGGAGGAATCTTTTCTTAAAGGGGAGGGCGGAAGTATCTGCTTCACACATCTACCCGATTCTTCTTTGCCGACTCTCTGTACTTCCACATCCGTATGCCACACTACTATCATTAATAAGGCGCTTGTTCTCTTGTGAAGAGGCAAGGCCGCTATGTTATCTCGGGAGATCAGTTGCCTTCATCCATCTGAAGGCGGTCTGCGTATGCCTAGCATTGAGATTCGTCAATATATGCTTCGCATCGCCTTCCTAGACCGAATGTGTCGCGAATCGGATGAGGAGGACGCCTTCTGGAAGGAAGACGCCCATAAGAACTTCCCATCTCTGAGAAGTGTGCACTCGAGCGTGGAGGAGGTCCACCGTTTACCACGAGCCGAATGCTCCTTCTATCGCGAATGGCGTCGTGCTCTGAAACGTCATTTATGGGCGTCGGATGACTTCTCCAACGTCCAGACAATGAGGTATTATGGTAGATGTAGTAAGAAAGTTAAGTAAATCTGCGTTGTTTTGGTGTTAGGAATATTGTTTGTATGTCTGGGTCAGTGTTTGTGGCTCGCTAAGTTTAAAATTAAGAAAGATGAAGACCGTCCTTTTTTACCCACATTTTGTATTTTATTACAAATAAATATTGCAGTTGGAGATCCGTCTCCAGTTGTGCTGGTCAAACTCTCTGCCTCCGGGCACAGACGATCCCCAGACGAGGCTATGTCGAAGACTACTCCACATTAAATTCGTGTTTGTACCACATCTGAACGTGGAATTCACTTGACTCACTTCTAGCAGTTGACTACTACTTCTACGTGCCGCTGGCGAATCTTATATGTGTTGTTCGTATCCTAATTACTATCGTTCATTACCAACCTTCGTGTCATTATTCTATACAGTAACCTTCCCTAAGTTACAACAGTCTCGTCTCTTTTGATGTATTGATTTAATATCACTAGCATCATTTTACATATATAATTTTTAAATTTTTAAATACGCTGTGTGTGCATGTGTATTTATTTTTTTATAAATTTTCATTTTATAAAATGATATACAGTTTTAATTCTGAAACTCTGAATTCTAATCCGTGGAGTGGACAATGGGAAATTATTTCACTATATCACTTAAGAATGCATGGTATTTCAACAATACCAAATAAAATATTCCTATGGAGAGTCAAGATCAATCACGTCCTGAAAGGACATATCATTAAAAAATGTCCTCGTTAACGTATTCTAGCGTCGTTGTTACATTTATTCATCTGTGTTACTACGGTTTATTTACAAAAACACATTTACAATTTTCTTAATAAATAAAGGGTGTTTCATTAAGACGGATTATATATAAGGGTGTTTCATTAAGACAGATCAAAGTCAGCGGTAAATAAATCAGTGTTATTCGTGGAAATTCATTTCTCTACTGGATCATGTTATTTAAGTCATGTCAATTCTGTGTGAAAAATAATATCGCCGAAATGTCCGTCAAATGTGAAAGAAAAAGAAAAAAAATCATTAGATGCTTAAACTTAATTCACATTTAAAATCTGTCCAAGTTATTGGTACATCCGTATCTGAACTTGTATTTTCAGTACTAGTATATTAATTATTAAAACTTTACCCAATATGAAATCAGAATAACTCATCAAAATCATGTTAAATCTTTATGAAAAACAAGCAATGAATCTTACTATATACCTTCCACCAGTAAATATATGTGTTATTAAAGTCTAAAAAATATGGAGTTGATGGCAAATACAGGTTCCAACTTTAATGAATAATAATTAAAACTATGAGAATTTATTTGGAATGTATATGAACTTCCATTCATTTTTAAATTAAATATAATAATTCAAATTTACTGCAATAGAGTTATTTTTTGAATTACCTGATATATTTTACTTCAGCACTAAACTTCATGAATATTAAAATTTCTTTTTAGAACTTCAAAACTCTTACAAAGGTAAGATTTATAAAAAATTCGTGTTTAGACTATATATATTAATTCTGAGCAACCTTTCCTCTGAAAGCAGTATCAATGATTGCTGGGTCTAAATATAATATCTGTGACTTATATTGCTGATTCTCTGGTAGTATCCCCACCCCCATTTTTGAGCGTTGTGCACATAGATGTTTTGTTCCCGATTGAGCTCTGAAGAACGAAATATTTCTTGACTTTTAGGAAAAGATGGCAATTGCCGTAATATATTAATATTTTAATTAAGAATTATGTTTAATAAAGAAAACTTGAAAAATACAGAAAAATTAGCTCATTCATCTCATGGTTGTTTGAATTCAAAATCAGATATTTATGTTGTCTGAAAAGTGAAGATATGTTTATTTGATTTATTTTAATAATTCAACCATAATTTGATAGATTTCAGTCATATTTGTAGTCTGAGAATAGTAATAAGAAACTGATGATGAGAAAGTTCATCATAGCAGTATCTTGTAATATTCGTTAGGGATTAATAAGGAAATCATAGCTTCTTGGATATTTAATTAGTGGATATTGATCCCATTATTTGTAATGATTTAACTGTGTATGTATTAATCTTTGAACAAAAGCTTATATTAGGTACCTTCAAGGCTTTGAAAATAAAATGTATTGCAATCATTTAAATATCTTCTTTGGAGATTTAATTGCAAGAAAATAACATAGCGTTAGCATATGGGATGGCATAATAAAAAAAGACAAAAGATTTTTTAAAAATACGTACAAGTATTTTTCTTTTTTTAATTTTTCGGTCATGTCATCCAATATTACTTCTGGTACGTCATTATTGATGAAAACCCGATTAAATTTCCTAGCGTCTCATAATATAAAATAACGGAACCTCTTTTCTTTGTGCGCACAAGCTCGTATGCTAAAATATTCCAGATGTAGCGAAAGGTTTCTTTTTGATAACGATTATCCACCCGATCATTACGCATAATTGCTTTACGCAATAAAAAATTACAATGTTCTATTAAAATCTCCTGTTCATTGAATTTTGCTAAATTTTACATTATTATTATTATTATTATTATTATTATTATTATTATTATTTAATAATAGCGTTTCATAATTGACCAATTAAAATAATGAATAATAAAATTAAAGATTTTATTTTCAGATATATTTTTTATACTTATTTTAAGATTCAAGGTATATTTTCTACATTTTGTTAGTTTCAAATAAAATTTCAACTGATTTAAGTTCTCGCACTTAAGTTCTCAGTAACATTAAATGAAAGTCATTTGAACTTCACAAAATGACTTCCTAAAACTTTCCTTTCAAGATTATCTTTTCATGAATAAATTTATCCATAAATAAATACAAACCAAATGTTTAACTGAAATTCAATATTTATGAATTTTTGATAGATATTAAAAATCTCGGCGATTTTTGCATAAAGATTTTCTTATAACATTTATTGCGTCCTATTATTTTATACAGTTTAATCTATTTTTCAAAACCAAATATTTGCGAATCTACAGAGGAGAAAGAAATACATTTCATGTCGGAATTTACACCAAATATTATTTGACTTTTTAGGAAAAGATAGCAAATAAGAGCTAAAATAGTAAAACATTGGTGTTATGTGCAAAATCCTAGTTGCTGAGTGAAACTTTGAGCCACAGAATTGAGAGAGACATTGGACCAGAGAATTGAGAGAAACTTTGAACCAGAGAATTGAGAGAAACTTTGAATCAGAGAACTGAGGGTAACTTTGAACCAGAGAACCGAGAGAAATTTTGAGACAGAAAACTGAGAGAAACTTTGAACCAGAGAATTGAGAGAAACTTTGAAACAGAGAACTGAGGGAAACTTTGAACCAGAGAACTGCGGGAAACTTTGAGCCAGAGAATTGAGAGAAACTTTGAACCAGAGAATTGAGAGAAACTTTGAAACAGAGAATTAAGAGAAACTTTGAACCAGAGAACTGAGGATAACTTTGAACCAGAGAACCGAGAGAAATTTTGAGACAGAAAACTGAGAGAAACTTTGAACCAGAGAATTGAGGGAAACTTTGAACCAGAGAACTGAGGGAAACTTTGAACCAGAGAACTGAGAGAAATTTTGAGACAGAAAACTGAGAGAAACTTTGAAATAGAGAACTGAGATAAACTTTGAGACAGAAAACTGAGAGAAACTTTGAACCAGACAACTGAGAGGAACTTTGAGGCAGAATTCTGAGAGAAACTTTGAAATAGAGAACTGAGAGAGACATTGGACCAGAGAATTGAGAGAAACTTTGAGACAGAGAATTGAGAGAAACTTTGAGACAGAGAATTGAGGGAAACTTTGAACCAGAGAATTGAGAGAAACTTTGAAACAGAGAACTGAGGGAAACTTTGAACCAGAGAACCGAGAGAAATTTTGAGACAGAAAACTGAGAGAAACTTTGAACCTGAGAACTGAGAGGAACTTTGAGACAGAAATCTGAGAGAAACTTTGAACCAGAGAACTGACAGAAAGTTTGATAAAAAAACTCCCATCCACCAAACATTGCCATGCTCTTTCGTCTAAGTACCACCATTTTTGCTTTTCGGTATAAATTACGTAAGAATAATCGCACCCTTCAAAGACTTTCGTTGTCATGTTCTTTCGTCTAAGAAGAAAGTAAAAATAAGGCGAGAAAGTGACAGGGATTTTGGCACTTTGTGTTCCTAAAATTTAATCTCCATTATCATTCAAATGGATAATCACAAAACAAGTTAATATAATGAAATTCATTGTTTAGACATAACTTGAATTATATTAACTGCTAATGATTTATCTTCATTTACTTCCTCTTAACTTGAAGGCCATTTTAATATCAACCGTACATTTCTTAGTAGTAAATATTCTTTATTGCTTTATATATATTCACCTTACTTAGAGATGTGATGACAATATTGTCGGGACAATTGTTCAAATGAATCATTTTAATGTCCTTAAAATGACTAGCGTAAATATATAAATATCCTTCTAAATATACGGAATTGTCTATGCACTAAATATTTAATTTTGAATGCAAATAAATGAAATAATAGGATGTTTTGTTTAAAAGAAACTTTTTTTTTATAAATACATAAGATGTTAAAAGTGCCTCAGTAAAAACGTAATGAGATTATAACATGAAAAACTCTGTTTCTACCTACGTCCGATACTTCAGTAATGAATAAATTAATTAAATAAACATTTAAAAAACTTAATAATTTAATTTACAATGGGACTGGAATTTTCATTTTTCAGCCGTAAACAAAAACTCTTGCGGCCTTAGATTATCGAAGGAACTATCGATAAGCTTGAAATTCTTACTTTATGACAAACGATGACAAAATTAATAGCAATTTTACGAGTCTAATTGATAATTAAGAATTGTCACAGAATACATGTAGATACCTATAGTGAGTCGTAAGCAAGTAATGTATTTTTAATCTGACAATATTACTGTACAAGTTATATTTCGTAGGTATACATGTTTAGTAGATCTCCCTGTTTCTCGTGTCTGGATAATTGAGCATTACTTTGCTCTTATTGCTTCACATAGCTTAATGGAAAAGCACACATGGCTGGAAATTTGTTTCCCAGTTTAAAAAGGAAACACGGGTTCCATTTCTTTATTCATAATTAAACCTTCAGACCGGTAGATATTAATTTCACTGTTTAGAAAACAGGATTGTTTGGTGAATGTTATTTTGCCACTAAATATAGGAATCGATTCCGATGCTTATCTACCAATCTATTTATCTTTCTTTTTTATGATTTTTATTTGAAATATTGGGTCTTTGAACGACACACTGTTAAAATGTAGAAATTCTACGTTGATCTTAAAAAAAATTCCTGGCTTTCTTTAAATCAACCATGCCCAAGAGGTCTAAACATTTGAGTCTGTCTTAAACCGGATGCAACAAGGAATCTACGATGTCTGCATGCATGTGTATTATTTCTTCTGGTTTTCCCGATTCTTTATATGCCACCAGAATATGGCAAGTGTCCAAAAGCATTTTAATTTCACTCGTTGTATCAAAAGCAGGTTTGCTGTTAAATTATATTGTTTTCTTCATTTTTTTTCTAGTTTTGCCTTCATGCCCCCTTTTCCTTTTTATGTGGAACGTCTTTTGTTCTCTCTCATGACGCTGTTGTTGTCATTCGTCTTTCCAGTCGTTTACATGGTGAGACGTTCTTTTGCCGACAGTTTTTTCTTCGTCTTCTTCTTCTTCTTCTTCTTCGTCTTCTTCTTCTTCTTCTTCTTCTTCTTCTTCTTCTTCTTCTTCTTCTTCTTCTTCTTCTTCTTCTTCTTCTTCTTCTTTAAACATCTTTTCAATTGGCCAAATGGCGAAGTGAGAAACAAAAAACTTCATTCACAAGCAAGAACAATGTGCGGGGTGATTTTGAACGGGGTGGAATTTAATGGATTCTGGAGCGTCTGCGTAAGGGAAAGGCTCGTGGATAAAAAAAAAAAAGGTTAACAAAATATGTGGACAGAATATCTAAGAGAAAATTAAATGAAATAAAATCAAATGAAAAATTACGTATAAAATAAAATACATTTTTTTTCAAGATTTAACAAAAGGTCTTCGTTTTGCATAAAAAAATTCTCCCGTCTTTGCGTGTAAATTGTATGTCTACATACATAGAGAAAATACACTACTCAACACAGCGATTGTCGTATACTCTTCGACGAGACATTTACGCATATTCTTAAGTATAGATAGGCATATTGTGCCATATTTTGAACCAGAGAACCGAGAGAAACAATATCAGAAATATATCAGCATAATACATAAAGTTATGTTTTTGTTATATAAGAATAAAGTGCCGCTGCCGACACTTGAGTTTGAACATAAGATCGCCAGGCGATCCCATTACTGAATTAAGTGGATCACGTGACCATAGAGGAAACACATATATAGGAATATATAGGACGTCTAGATTGATCTCCATTTCTAGTCTATCCTCTATTACCATACGGATCACTAATTCTACTCTGTCCTCTATTACTATACGGACCGCTATTCTGTACTCTATTTACTGTACTATTTCTTTTATTCAGATCACTATACGGTGGTTACTTTTCGAGCGGGTCTTGTCGAGCAAGTACTTTTAGTGCGAGTGATGTTCGAAGGCGTCTGAAAACAGTATTGTTCCACGCCGTTACTAGTTGCATCTGCGATTGCAAAGTCTCTACTACAACGAGCATTACGAAATGAGTATTCGTTGACATCGACGAAGTGGCAACGAGTGTTCGTTGACATCACAAAAGTTTTAAACGTTCAAATTATTCCAATGTACTTATAAAAATAGAGCAATGAACTCTGTTATTATATATATATGTGTGTAAAAAACAACTGCACATTTGCCAAGGACAAAAACATTTTGAAGATTGTGAATGTGTTCAATGGGAACATTTTGAATGTGTTGAATGTGAATATTTTGAATGTGTTCAATGGGGACATTTTGAATGTGTTGAATGTGAATATTTTGAATGTGTTCAATGGGGACATTTTGAATGTGTTGAATGTGAATATTTTGAATGTGTTCAATGGGGACATTTTGAATGTGTTGAATGTGAATATTTTGAATGTGTTCAATGGGGACATTTTGAATGTGTTGAATGTGAATATTTTGAATGTGTTCAATGGGGACATTTTGAATGTGTTGAATGTGAATATTTTGAATGTGTTCAATGGGGACATTTTGAATGTGTTGAATGGGGACATTTTGAATGTGTTGAGACAATCTAAAGTAGAAGTACATAAAGATGTGCACACCAAAAGCAAGCATAATCCCATATGAGTTAACATATATATATATATATATATATATATATATATATATATATATATATATATATGTATATATATATATATGCACACACACACACACACGCACACACACACACACATATATATATATATATATATATATATATATATATATATATATATATATATATATATATTATTTTTATATATATATATGCCAAGTACGATAGATAAATTGTCGTCTAAATTACACAAAAATGAAAATAGCACTAACATCAGATTTTAACAGATATATTTACCTAAATTACACAAAAATATCTTGAAATACTAAAACGTATCTCCTGCACCTCTTCTGGACGGTCTCCTTGTTTAAGCTGATGAATGCTTCCATAATCCTTGCCTTCGGTTCATCTTTGGTGTTACAAGGAGTTTTTTGGTCTCTCATTCAACTTGTTGTATAGCCTCCACGTTCTCTTTTGGTTGACGGAGTTGTATCTTCTCTCGCTTGTCTTCTCTCGGTCGTGTGTCGAAATGTTTTGCCATAATCCTTGCTTTCAGTGCATCTTTGGTATCTACTAGCATAAATTATGTTTAGTTTAAAATTGGTTGAATTTTTGTTTGTTATTGGGTTCATCTCCCTCCCCTTTCATCTTTCACTATTAGATTTTTAATGTATTGTTATCATCATCCAATTTTGATGGTGTGGGGCGCGTTTTTGTAGGTTCTCCTGTGAGGATGTGGTATTACGGTGTATGAAGGATTGAATGGTGACGGATGAGTTCTTGTGGTGAATGGGTTAATTGTAATGTATGAATGGGTCGTGAATCTGATTAGCTAGGTATAGGATAGTTAGTTATGACCAACCTCTATCCCTCAAATTTTTGGCCTTGTGCCGCAATTGTATTTTTTAATACAACAAATAACCTAGTATATAATGGTACACAAAAATTGTAACAGCTGTGGGAAGATGAATGGAGACATAACGTCGCCATCATTTGTGATCACTCCAAACACCATGATGTTGACTGGATATATCATCCAACTTTTTCAGAATCCTCTGCACTGTCCTCAAATCCAAGCTCTCTGAAATGTTTGCATTGGAGCGTCCGGCATGAATTCCAAGCAGTACAGGATGCTGTTTTCAAATTTCTGGCCGAGTGAATTGCGTCATGGTGCACTTTTTCTCACAGACGGTGTCCAGTTGAACCAAGTATAATGTGCTTTCGACAAAATAAAAAAAAACAACGCGCATGCGCGAAATTAAAAATATAAAATTGCGACAATTTACACATCGCTCCCTCATATATATATATATGTATATATATATATATATATATATATATATGTGTGTGTGTGTGTGTGTGTGTGTGTGTGTGTGTGTGTGTGTGTGTGTGTGTGTGTGTGTGTGTGGAGGAAGAGAAAAATTGTTGTTGCAGAAAAAGAAAAGTAAAGAAAATGATTATTTGTAGATAGCCGACCATATGGATAATTCATGCCTATTTTGGGGATTTTGCAACCACACTCTAGGGATTTAGTCATCTTTCATGTAAGGAAGCAATATGATGAAAGAAACAATATAGTCTTTTTATATAAGCAAAAGCCGTTGGCCTAAAATTATCTGATTACATCGAAACTATGCTAGGTTTTCAAAACTCATTGACGGACATTTTAGGTCAAGAATGTGTACAACATTCTACTTAAATAAATTACAAGAAAAAACAGTTAGCCAATCAAGTTTTTTGTTTTGTTTGTGACTGTTTTTTTGTTTTAAGCGGTTTGAATAAGAGTTTCCTCTTCAAATTTATTAACTCCGATTTTCTTTCACTTTTTGTGAAAATGTTTCAGTCAAAAATGCTATGTAAAACAAATGAAAGTGCATTTACATAAAATAAGTAAAACGCACGTACACATACACAGACACACACGTAGACAAATGCTAATTTATATGTAACATAATAATTTAGAATTATTCAGTGTGTTGCCAATTTGAATATTTGAATGCTTATTCTCTTTTCAAATTTCCTGTCAGCAAACAAAATTTCATGATGTGATCAAAAGTAGCCCGACTGAAGAGCTGATTTAACCCTTTCAACTCATGTACGAAGCACATATTTTATGACGTTAGGAAAAAATTAAAATGTTAAACTAGAATTTATCTTATAAAATAACCATTAAATATAAAATTAATTTATTCTGAATATCATTGAAATCGGATATTCCTCTGATGTTTGATAATTTTTAATCTAGTGTTGTTTTCTAAGTGCATACTCGATCATGAACAGATTGTTTTTGTATCTACGGATAAGCATATACAATGATAAACTATAAACTATACATTTTTTTACTTACAGCTAGTAAATGCATTTATAAATAAAATGGAATTTCCTGGCCTGAATCACATACTAGATAGATAGATAGATAATTAACAGACTGAGATAGATAGATAGATAGATAGATAGATAGATAAATAAATAGAGAGAGAGAGAGAGAGAGAGAGAGAAAGAGAGAGAGAGAGAGAGAAATAAACGTTAAGGTGGAAACTAACACGGAAGTTTTTTTAAACTCGAATTTACCCTGAATAAATTTGATCCTCTTCACTATCAAACTCCACACATTCATCTTTCTCTATTTTATGTTGTCCACCAACAGTTCATCCTTATACATGGGATAATTTTCATTGTATTCACTTCTCTTGCAGTTAGCTCTACAGTTAACTACCTCTATTACACAAGTCATCCAGTCAATAACACAGTCCTCACTGTTGTCCATCGTTGAGATATATCCACCAAAGTCGAAGTCTATAATATACAGTACGAAGCAAAAAAAAAAATGGACGCACTTATGGAATGTCGATTTTTGTATTTTTACCAAAACAAGTGAGTAATAGAATTCATTTATTAATACAGGGTATTAATACAGGTGCACATATGTTCATTATGCAAGTCAAAAATGATTTAGTAACGTTCACCATCCTAAGCATACTTCCTTAAAGAATAAACGTTATCTAGAGAGGAAGCTCGACGAGAATAAATTGCAACTCTTCCAGTGGCCTAGTCAGAGTCCTGACCGTAACCCAATTGAAAACATTTGGGCGATAATGGACAAGCATGGTCGTAATAGGAAAGTTAACACAGGAGATGAGATGCTGGGAAGATCTTGTGAAGACCGTTAAATTACTAAATAATTTAATTTATAGCATGACACGAGGAATTAAGTCGGTTATTAAAGCAAAAGCTACCCAACGAAAATACTAAATCACTTTTTGATTTGTATAATGTACATATGTATACCTGTATTAATACCCTGTATTAATAAACAAATTCTATTACTCACTTGTCTTGGTAAAAATACAAAAATCGACATTTTATGGGTGCGTCCATTTCTTTGCCTCGTACCGTATATTATTTAAAAAAAAGTATCTAACAGCATTCTACCATTAAGTAATTTATCTTAGGCTTATTGGATTTTTTGTTATGGTTAGAATAACATTATTTGACATCTCTGAGGATTCTTATCTTTAAAGAAATGTTAACATTTTAAAAATCTAGGTTTGTACTTTAAAAGCAGACTGAGATTTACCAAAACGTAACTGACCTAATGGAGATTTTCGTTAATTTTTCTCATAAAATATTCATTAAAAATAAAATTAATTAATTAATTCTGGAAATCATTGAAATCTGATATTCCTCTGATGTTTTATAATTTTGTTTTAATCTGGTGTCGCTTAATTGTTTTCAAAGTGCATACTCGATTATGAGCAGATTTTTTGCATCTACAAATAAGCATATACAATGATAAAATATAACCTATACATTTATTTATTTACGGCTAATAAATGCAATTATAAATGAATGGAATTTTCTGGCCTGAATCACATAATAGATAGATAGATAATGAACAGACTGGGTCTGTGCATGTGTGTGTGGTCCGACTTGTTTTTTTGGACACCGTGTGTATTTTGTGTGTTTATGAATGTGATTTGTTTAGTGTTGGTTTAAATATATCTATGAATCTTTTTCTTACATTTTTAGGTAAGAGTAATTTTCCGTTTGATATATTGGCATAATTTTAAATTTATCTTTGTTGCATTTGTGGATGTGTTATGACATAAAGAGTTTCCTGTTGTCTGGTAATTTAATGTTGCTTTTAAGAAGGGAAACTCAGTTGGTTAGTGCTTGGGTTATACCTATATAGGATTTGTTGCATATTGTGCACTTGAATGCATAAATTAAATTTGTTTTTTTTTATTGTGAATGTTATGGGGTTTTCAAAAGTGTAGGCGTTTACTTCTATAATGGTATCACAAATCCCCACATCTTTTCTTGTTGCATTTTGTGACCCCTTGTATTGTGTGTTGACTAAATTTGGATGAGGTTAATATGTGTTTTAGGTTTTGTGATTGGCGTTTGCTTTTAATTATTTTAATTGTTTGTAGTATAGTTTTATTTTATTATTCTTGTTAAGTAGGTCTAAATTTTTTGTTATTTCTGTAAATAATTCTGGATTTTTCTTGTTGTATGTTCAGACGTATGCTAGAATTTGTTCCTTGTTGCGTTTCTTTAGGTTTCTTAGTTGGTCTAAAGGTATTTTTCTGTTAGTTCAAAACCGTTGTTTATTAGTTGTGTTGGGTAACTTTGTTTTTTTAGAGTTTTATTCTAAGCGAGTTTTTCGGAGATATTTGTCGGTCACTATAGTGCAAAAATTACGTGCTAGGGAATAGTGGATGGATTTCAGACAGCTTTTTGGTTGACGAAATAAAGATATTGTTGGGTGTCTGTAGGCTGGTGGTAGATATCCGGCATAATGTGGTTATTTTTTATTCCTGATGAGTTTATCTAAGAATGGCAGTTCGTTAAAATTATGTTCACGAGAGAATTTGATCTTCGGGTGTAAGTTTTGGAGTAGATCGTCCAATTGGTTAATATCGCCTCATGAGGATTTCCAAAAGATGAAGCAATCATCTAAGTATCGCTTCCAAGATTTAGTGTAGTGCTTTTTAAAAATATTTTCTACATATGTTTGCTCTATCTTAGAGGTTTTTTTCTCTAGTTAAGCTAATGTTAAAGTCGCATATGTCGGTGCCATTTTCGTTCCCATTGCGGTACCTATGGTTTGTATATAGTTTTGTTATCAAATTCAAAAGTCTTGTTTTTCCGGATTAAATCTATACTATCGATAACGAATTCCTTATGTAGTATTTCTGGGTGTTTTTCACTAGAAAATGAGATTGCCTGTGTACCAGGTGTCTGTTGTTACATAGGCTACTAATGCCAAACGTTGCCATGCGTGTTCCTGGATCTACTTTTTGTGATATGAAATTAAGGAAGTGGATATCGTCTCTGATGTAGCTTTTAATCTGTTATGAAATGGTTCTAATATGGTCCCTATTATGTTACTGGGTCTTCTAGTTGTACATTGCTGGTCATTGGGATGTAAAAATTCAGATTTTTTCGTCTGGATAGCTGCCTTTATTTCACTCGATTTTCGGTAGTCCGTAAAAATTGCTCTTTTTTGGGGATGAAGTTTATTAGGAAGTCCTTTTTTTCTTTATTCATATTTTATTGTGTTGCGCATAGTTTTGTAATTTTTTATATAATATTTTTGTCAATGTTTTGTCGATTAATTTAAAGTTAATTCTGACCTAATGCCCCCCCCACCACTTTAACTTTCGGAAAGAGGTAATGATTTGTTTTTTTAAATTTCCCTAAAAATCATTTTTATCACCAGTTACCAACCATCGCCCGAGGAAGTACAACCATACTATTGAAACATGAAAGCTTTTGGGTAGCAATTTGAAATGTTTTTTTTATTATAATCGTATAATAACGTTCTTCCATCGGACACACACACACAACACTCTCTCGCAGATTGCCTTGTCACTTCTCGAAACTTAGGGCAATCCTTGCTCATATCGACCAGAACATCATGAAGTACAAAAATACAACATAAGACTAATATTAATGGTTAATACTAAAGTAGTCTACAATATCCAATGCAAGCAAAGGCTAAAAAATCTAGAAGCTATTATTATGCAAAATAAACAACCCACACTAAACAAAATATCATTCACCACAGGAGAAGTTATCCTGAAGTGCATACGATATATCTGATTTGCGTATATATATATATATATATATATATATATATATATATATATATATATATATGACTCTCTTATCGAAATCGAGGTACAAGGGCCAAGCAGATCAATTCCTAGGAAGCAACATCCCGACACCAGCACATGAGATTTGATTATAGTGGTGATGGTTTTGTGCAGAGCCATCCACACTTTTTGAAGGGCTGAATACAGAGGCCTGGTGCATTACGTGCCACAAGTTCCCCAAATGAACCTCCGCAGGCTTTGAATTCTGAGTTGTCCTTCTCCTAGACCAGTTGCCATCCAAGGCTATAGAACCCAGATTGTCCTGCTATTTACTCATATATATCGCTGACGATCGCAAAGGGCGTGAAACCCAGGGTCACAAACTCACATCATCGCAAATAAATGTTAGCTCTATCACTGATACTGACCGCTATAAAAATAGCATATATATATATATATATATATATATATATATATATATATATATATATATATATATATATATATTAAATTCGCATTCCTTTTGTTGTAGCCTCGTTCTCAATAACCATTACACATAACGACAATTTCAAACCTCCTGCTTTCCAAAGAATACCATGATATAAGCCAATGAATTCTAGCTAGCAAACAGACATCACATTGGTTTTTGAAAATGTACTGAGATGCTTGAAAGTACTTGAAAACAATAATAACAGAGTATGAACTTTGGACAATTTATTCACAATTTTGAGCACAGCACTCAACATATTATTAGAAAATTGGAATGTTTGATCAAAAAGAACCGTCGAGGCTTGTCTTTTCGAATAATGGTGTTGCGTATGTACATGTGTGCATATTTCTTTTATTTTTGTCTCCAAAAGCGAAGTTGCTATGTGTTTTGTTATGTGTTGAAAACCTTTTAGACTAAATTCAGTTTCTTGTAAAATATTTTCCAGTCATTTATCAATTCCAGTATAACTTCTACACACAATGCTTACATGCTTATGAAATATTTATCAGTAACAATGTGTCTATTCATGCGTGTATAATTATGAGAATACTGCGAAATAACATTTCAAAAATAACAATTTATTTAATTGAATTTCTTTTTTCTGACAAGCTGAGCATTTATTCTGTTGGTTTCTTTCAGCTAACATTTCGCGAAGGGGTGCTTATGTTGGACAAAACAATATCAACTTTGCACTGTTTATCCACAATTTCGAGCACAATAATCAACACATTATTCGAAAATTGGAAAAAATACAATAAAAAAAATAAATTTAGAGGATTTCTATTCAAACAAAGTAATAAATGAATAACACAAAAAGATATATAAATCAAACGACAACGTAAAAAAAAAGGATAATAAACTGCTCAAACACGTGAACTCAGTAAAGCAAAGGTATTCTAATTTGTAGACATTTAATCAAATTTCCTGATGGGGTGCTTATGTTGGACAAAACAATATCAACTTTGGACAGTTTATCCACAATTTCAAGCACAATATTTAATAATTATGAGAATACTGCGAAATAAAACTTTAAAAACTAACAATTTAATCGAATTTATTTTCTCACAAGCTGAGCATTTATTGCGTCTGTTTCGTTCAGCGAGCATTTTTGAAACTTATGTTAGTATAAATTTATTATAAAAGTTTGTAAGGAAATTTCAAAATAATGATCTGTACATATTCAACATTTGGAACGGAGAAAATTAATGTAGACGGACAATGGAAAAACTATCCCGACTCATATAACGAAAGCATAATTTTGCGTTACAATGGCTTTATTTATGTATTTGCAATTGCCTTATTTGCCTCGTTACAATTCAAGGTGGTTGGAAATACACGCAAATACTTCGTTATGATATGTACTGGTGTTGGAAGAGTAACAACCATTTACCATTGTTCTTGAAATCACGCATCTAGGATGAGGTGTAGGAAATAAGATTTTTGCATTAGATTTTGCTGAATGAAATTTCGAACGAGACCTGATAAACTGTAGTAATACTGTAATTTTTAAAGAAAGATTTAGAATGAAAGAAAAGGGCATAAAACCAAAAATTTTATGCTTTCTTTTTTTAAACGACAGAAAATGACTGAAACCTGAAGGCGTATTTGAATAAAGAAACAATTATTAAAAGCTATACAAAATATCAAAAAACAGGAAATCTCCGTTTGATGCAAAGAAAGAACTGCTTGTCTACTATGTAAAATTCCTCCTACACTATGGCAGTGAAGAAGAATCGTAAGATAACAGATGTGGTTCTACAGACAGATGCTGAGAATTCCATAGACGGAACATGGACCCAACAAGGAAGTTATAAGGAAAATGAATTCAAATGAAAGCCACGATTTTACATGCCACTTGTTAAGGAAGGACGAATTTTGGAAGGTTAATACTTTATAATTTCCAAAATAGCTGTTAGTTCATTCATATTATTGCAAAATATTCGGCCCATATGATGTCTGTTCTTATGTCTATTTGTCTGTTCTTGCTGACTCCGTCTCTTTTTAACTCACGTGTTTGCATATTGTTCGTTTTTAGTTTTTCTTTTTGGACTCCAATGCATCAAAACTGAATCTATCACTTACCTATTGGCTGCAATGCCACCTTTTCCTTTGCACCGAGATGTGCTGAGACTTGGATGTACAATAGACTATACTGTTAACAAATCATAAGAATAAAAACTGAGTGAGACGAAGCGAATGATGCCTGTTGACAATATTCAACTTGACTCAACATAAAGATAGGAAATAGAAGCGAAAAGAACGTAGGAAAAAAACCATTGTGATGAAGACTCCATTGTGGTGGGAGGCTTCTGATGTGGTCGGATATATCAACATAATCATTTCTTATGGCGATTAGGGTGGTGATAATCTGACAGTAATCTTTGTAATATCATTATTTCCGCAGTATTTTAATATTATTAATGTTATGGTCCAGGTCCTTGTACCACGGTGATGGTTCAAGATAGAACCAATGAAGAATAACTCGAACACAGGTATGGGATAACACAGATATATATTATAAATAGAATATATATGCACAAGAGTAGAAGTGTTAGTAGTAATAATCAGGTTAGGTTAGAGAGAACTATGTTGTCTCGATGTATCACTATTCCAATGACTTACTGTAATCGTCTGTCTGTCTGTCTGACTTCTGCTTCCTCTTGAGGCGCAGTATTTATGGGGTGCAGACTAGTCCATTACTATTATGTGTAAGTTCCATTAACACCCCCCTTCCGAAGCTTTTGTGTTGGAGCCGTTTTATTTTTTTTTCTTTGGATTTTTTTTACAACGGTTCCGTAAATTTTCTTTTTCGAGACGATTTTCTTGGTTCTGGCATTGTTTGTGGTCTTATGTCAAACGTATCGAAAATCGTGTCCATTACCTCTTCTTGAGGTGGACCGTTAGCGTCCTGTGACAGTCTTTTCCTTATTTGGTTTACGTGTCTTCTGTTTGAGAATTTTTGTCCCTGAACTATGTAAACCATCTTGCCAATTCTTTTCTCAATTGTCCCTTGCACCCAGTACGATGTGTTATTTTTATAAGCTTTAAAAAATACTTTTTCTCCTGGGAGAAATTTTCTTTTTGGTGCATAGGACTGTGTTACTTGTTTTGTTTTACTTGGTATCAGTTTATCAAATGCAGATCTGATCTTTCTAGTAAACATCACTTCTGCTGGTGATAGTCTTGTTGGTGTAGCTAATTCATGATCAATTTTTTCAATTGACTCAACCGGTACACTCCTTTTTTTCTTAAAAATAGGCTGAACGTTATCCTTTACATCGATATTAGCTGCCATTTTCTTACATCTTCCTAGGCCTGCTGAAAATACTTCGGGGAAACTCGTTTTTAGTTTTTCCTTTAATTTGTCTACCTCGGTTGGTAAGCTTTTTTATATTTTGGCAGTACGTACTTATAGGTAGATCCCACAGTTCGAATTTTTGCATCCAGTCCGTTCCGAAAAGGTTTTCGTTATTTCTTAAGACGTACATCTTTAGTTTTTTCGTCATACCATTAAATGTTACGTTTGTAATTACGTCAGCCTCGAAATTTATCTTTCTCCCCGGAACTGATCTAGCAATTTTGTCCGTTTTTAACATGGCAGGTTAATTCAGTCTTCTCCATATGTGTAGGTTTATGATAGTTAAGTCAGCCAGAATCCAGCTGCAGCCTAACCTTTCTATTTTGCATTTCAACTTGTACATATTTTCTTATGTCCGTTTCATCTGCTTGGTCAGTCTTCGTAGCTCTTATTCTGCTTTTGTTTTCTGTTTTATACCAGCAGTGAGAACTTGTGGCCAATTTTTTTTTACATGTTAGGCAGGTTTTGAAACGATAAGTACAGTCTTTAAACCAATGCCAAGTCCCACAGCGATAGCATGGACTGGGTGGTAATTTTTTATTTTTTTTATTTTTAAAGTTAGAAAATTTTGTTTTACCTGTTCTTGAGGGGGGGGGAGGAGTCGGTTTGGTTTGTTTGTGAGGAGGGTAAATTCGTTTGTCTTCGTACTTTATGTATGTGTGCTATGCCAGCTTCTATGTCTTTTGAGTATTTCTTCACACTGATGCATCTTTGGCAGTCTTCGGCTAGCTTTTGCAGTGTCAAATCAGTTTCACTCTCCAATTTAGTAAGGATTCTGCGTCTCATTTCCGCGTCTTTGGTTGAGACCAGACCTTGGACGTAAATTCGAAATTGTCTGAGCTGAGTTCTGATAATTTGAAGTCGTCACAATATTTGTTGACGATGGACGCGAAAGTTATGAAATCTTCGTTGTTCTTTTTTGTAAGGTTCATGCATTTCCATCTTTTGTGGAATAGTGAAGTATTATGGCTGAAAAGTTCCGTTAGCAGTTTAATGGATTCTTTGAACGTTAACTCGCTTGTTTTTCATGGAAGGATATGATCTACGAATTTGGTATATTCGCATGTGCCTAATTTCCTTAGCAATAGGCGTACTTAATGTGCGTATACCAATCTTTGCAGTCGAATTCATATAGGTCTTCGTACCTTCGGAAGTAGTTTGCAAAACTTTTATCTTCGTCGGGTGCGTGCTTGAAAACTTCGATTGTACTCCAAATAGCGTCTTGTCAGAGAACTGTTTCTTTCTCGGATTTTTGCTCCTTATTTGACATTACACGTAGTAATAATTCTTGCAATTTCAAAAATTTCTGTTCGTTCTTTTGCTGCTGTAGAAATTGGGTTTTGATAAGCCCTATAATGGTTGACTTGAAATCTTCCATGTTGACATATTTTTGTGCAACCTGATATTTTGTAACCTGTGTACGTAAAAAATTCCTTTGTTGCCAGTGAAATTTGATATTCAAAAAGAAAAATTGTGTTCGCGCAGAACTATTTTTTTTCTTAGAATCTCGAAGAACTTTTTTTTTTTTTAGAATCTACTCGACCACTGTTATGTGCGACGGATAGCAAAAAAAAAGTATGTCCTCTGCGTAAAGAATGTTTATCTTTTGGGGTTTTCCAAGTCGCCACTAGTTATGTGTGACGCATAGCAAAAAAGTATGTTCTCCGCGAATATAGTTCGTTTGTCCTTTAAGGGTCACCTCCTCGCCAATGTTATGGTCCAGGTCCTTGTACCACGGTGATGGTTCAAGGTAGAACCAATGAAGAATAACTCGAACACAATATGAATTAACACAGATATATTATAAATAGAATATATGTACAAAAGAGTAGAAGTGTTAGTAGTAATAATCAGGTTAGGTTAGAGAGAACGATGTTGTCTCGAAGTATCACTATTCCAATGTCTTACTGTAATCAACTAGCCGACTGCCCGACTCACTCTGTCTGACGATGTTCAACAACACGCCCACGAGTGTCGAATGTGGCACAAGGTCTGTTTAATGTGGGGTCACCGAGTCCGTAGGCTCGGCCACAAAATGCCCGTAGAACCCGTATAAACGGGATCGGGTTGGTTAACCTCCCCGAACCTGGTGCTCCTGTTATAATGACCAGCGTTCTGGAGCAAAAATAAAGCCATGGAAAGTTAAAGATTTGTAAGAGGAGGAAACCATGAATTCGCTCGACATATGACAGAAGCGATAAAAATTTGTATGTTTCTCGATTTAATTAATGTTGATAAAAGTATATTTTGCTTAATATATCGAACGGACGTTTGAAGTTACACCAGGTATCCTTTATCTTTTGTTTATCTTTGCTATTGTTTTAAAGGACATTTTACACATCGACAAGCACACATTGAACCATAGATGCACAAGCAGTCAAGTCGAATAATGCAGATATGCATCCGCATAGCGATTTCCGTCTTTCTTTGTTTTTACCCATTAAACTAATTGAAGAAGATAGACTCTGTTACATCTAAACATGATGCTGTTTTTGATCCATTCTAATTGAACGCTTTTTCTCATCGACCAGCTAGGTATGGCTGCCAGTATCTCTCTATATTTCTGTTATGAATTATTGTAATTATTTACATTGTTCGGACTGTTGTGAGTTCAATATCTGGCTTAAGCTGAGGTGAATAAAAACTTGGAGAATTGAGTTAATGGGAGATAACTGATACTGACACATCTGGAAAAGGCATGACACGTGGAACTAGAACAATATACCCTGATGAATGTCATAAAGGTTTCAGTTCGCGATTTCAATCATCGTAAGAGGGTCCGAGCGTACAACGGCCAAAACGTCGTGAATATGCCAACGAAGATAGGAAAACAGTCCGAACAATGTAAATAATTTCCTCACCGATGAAAAGGAAACTTCAACCAACAGAAATGTGGTTCTACAGAAGGATACTGAGAATACCATGGACGGTGCATGTATGCAAATAGGATGCACGAAGGAAAATGGAAACGAAATAGATACTTTTACTTAGAAAAATACAGTTGAAATGTCTGGGATGCATAAAGCAAACTTTGAGGATTTGACACACACAGGACATACTGAAGGGGAAAGTGGGGTAGAGTAAAACGGTGATTAATGAGCGTTTGTAAATGGATGGCAGGGTAGGAACTGGAATGGAATATTAAGGCGACAAACACTGTTTAGAGCTACGAAGAATAGGAAGTTATGGAGCGTCACGAGTGTTCAAGTCCTGAAGGAACATGGCAGATGGAAGAAAGTTTTAGTACAACAATAGAAAATCCGTAGAAATCCCCCTATCCCAACATTAAATATTTGAGCTCAACAATTTTAACAAAATATCGCAATGACAATCATCAATATCAATGTTGGCCGTTATTTTAAGAAGTGGGTACAAATGAAACGATTTGAAAATTGAAATTGACAACGTTTCTATTATCACTGAAACAACCGTTAAACACTTCTATCTGGTCCTTTTCTTTCTTTCATTTTCTCACTAAAATCAAGTAGTGTCTTTCCCCCCTCTTTCAACGTGATTAAAATGGAATAGTCCATGAGGTATTGGCAGGCGTAACGGTCGCACAAGCTAACAAAATCAGAGACAAGCACAATTATTATAGGATAATACAGAAAAAAAGATACTTCTGATCAGTTTAAAATTTGAAATGTCCTTTGTTGTTTGTTACTGCAACTTAAAAGAAATTCCATATGAATTTCATATGGATTATAAAAACAATAGGTAAATACATTTAGAAGGAAAATATTTGAGCAAATTATATTGCTTCCTTCACCAACCTGTAGTTTGAAATCAATTTCGAATCGCACAAGTCTCGTAAATATATATATTATATTATATTATTACTGTGTCCTTGTTAAGGCCAGATATAAAGACGCAAGAGAGGAATTGAGTTAAACAAATATGTTAACAGAAACAGTAATACAAACATATACAAACAAGAGTGTTACAGCATGAATGTTCGGTCCGACTGTCAGAGCTGGCTGCTGGAAACTTCCCTCTCCAAAAGGCAGTACCTGCTCCTATTTATAGCTGTTATAGTAATTTCCCATGCGTGCGTGGGTAAATTACCATAACAATTATATACACATACAGAAACACACACACACACACATCTACATACATACACATACGCACACATATACATACATAGACACACATATACACATGCGCACACATATACATACACATACATACATACACACATATGCATACGCATACATACACACATATACATACATATATATACATACATATATAGATACATGCACATATACATACACACATATACATACACACACATATTTACATACGTACACACATATATACATACACGCATATACATACGTACACGCACATATGCATACACACACACACACACACACACACACACACACACATATATATATATATATATATATATATATATATATATATATATATATATATAGATAGATAGGTAGATAGATAGACAGGGATAGACAGTGATTTCCAGTTTTACAAGTAAAGCAGAAGTAAAAAGAATAAATAATGACAACACTACGCATCGTATTTTAAAGCCATCTGCTTTTCGATTCTATATAAAACGAAAAAAGTTAGAAAAATGAAAACAAGTAACAACAAAAGAGAATGTATAACATAAGAAAGCGCTGAGGGCGAATATAAACTGGTGATGAAGAAATTTGGTAAGGATGTTTCGTTTAGCAACGAATAAAAAAAAAAACAGTGGTGATATTCAAAATAAAAACGCTAAATAAAATTAGTTAAAAACAAAATTTATTTGCGAATTTGTGAGAAAAGAAAAATTATAAGAGACAGTGATTTTAAGAAAATCAGTAATTAACCAGATGGGTGATTTGCACAATGTTAATGTTAAAAATGTTTGAAATAATTTGTTTTTATTTGTTTTTAGAGTTACTAACGGTGAATAATGAACAATTCCCTTACGAATTAAGAGGCTAACTTGAGGTAACGTAGACGTAGTTCATCAAAAGTATACTTCATCATTTCTCACATTTTTCACCCATAGTATCTATGGGTGAAAAATGTGAGAAATGATGAAGTTTTAAGGAAAATAGGAACGAAAAGGTCAATTTTTGTTTATTGTTAGAAAGAGACAATAGAAACTTATAGTACAAATACACTGAATAATATGGGTTTAGAGAATTTGTTACTCAGTAAACATATTAAAGGCAAGAGACGTTAGAGAGAAACATCGAATAATGAATTTCGTTAAATTGATGACAGAATAAGGACTGTGAGGTATGATAAGGGTATAAAAATTGCTTAGTTACAAAAGATAGAAATATGACCGCGAAAATCCTGAATGGAGACGGTAGATAAAAGAACAAAAGTTGTCATAAATTGTACAAAAAAAAAAAAAAAAATCTAAAAAGAAATAAAATCAAATGTTTCTAAAAGATTATATATATGAGTTTCTAAAGTCTCCGATTTCATAATTATTATTTGCTCTGTTCTTACATTGAGCTCTCTTTGGATTCATATTCTCTCTGGAATTGTCCATACGGATTATCAAATAATTATTTATATTATATTATATTATATATATATATATATATATATATATATATATAAAAGTGGACATGGAAGTCAGCACTTAGAGGCAACAGTCTGTTTCATGCTAGTGCAATCGTCATGCACTAGCATGAAACAGACTGTCGCCTCTAAGTGCTGACTTCCATGTCCACTTTTATATTTACACACGCTCTATCTCTGATATTGAGCACTTTACCCCATAAATATAGCACACTTTAAGACTATATTTCTGCATATATATATATATATATATATATATATATATATATATATATATATATATATATATATATTATATGAAAACTATGTTTATTCATTGGTTGAAAATACAATAAATTAAAAATTTGTAAAAATTTGTACAAATGTTTAATTTATTGTATTTCCAACTAAAGAATACACATACTTTTCATATAATTAACTATACACAGATGCATAATAACTAAAAATGCATAGAAAACAGAAACAAATTATATATACATACATACATTGTATATATACAGTGCTGCACAAAAGTAAGTGAACCTCTAAGATAGTATTTAAGAAAAGAATGTCTCTTTTTCTAGATAATCAACAAATCTTAATTCAATTATATATGCTTTAGCAAAAAACTTTATTAAACGAATTACAACCACTTTCAAATATTTTTTATCAAGCTGGAATAAAAACATTAATTAAAATCAAAAAGGTCAAAAGTCAATGAACCCTTAGATTTACACTATATATTTTTGTTTTACTTGGTTGTCAATGCAACTAATTTTTTGTGCACTTGTAAAAATCAAAATGACACATGTTCATTTTTTTGTAAGTTTTGTATACTGCAGTCAACTAATATAATTCATTGTATATGCAAAAAGGTGCAGTTAGGAACTAAATTAAAAAAAAATATGCCCAAACGAAAGGAACTTCCTGAAGCTTTTAAAAATTGAATAGTTGAAGCCTATGATGATGGAGGAGGCTACAAAAAGCTACCAAAGCTATTTGGAGTGCACGTCTCCACCTTGCGAGATAGTATTTATAAATCGAAGACCCTTGGTATGACGGCATCGCAATCATGTCACATGTTCCTATTTTTGGTAAGTTGTGTATACTGGAGTCAACCAATATGTATTGTGTATGCAAAAGGGTACAATTAGATGTTAAATTTTAAAAGAAAATACGCCAAGATCAAAGAACTTCCTGAAGCTTTAAAAACTCGCATAGTTGACGTCTATAATGATGGAGAATGCTGCAAAAGACTTTGGAGTGTAAGTCTCCACTGTGCGATAAAACTATTTGTAAATGGACGGCCTTTGACGGCATCGCAATCATCGCATGGCCGTCCATGAAAAAGAACTGAAAGAGGATGTAGACATCTTTTTCATGTTCTTCAAGCCAAGTCGAATCCTGCTGTAACCTCTGCAGTTCTCCCAAACACTCTAACCGATTTCAGAATCAATGTGCGACGAAATCTGAACGATGTCGTTCTACGTGGCAGAACGCCTAGTAAAAAGCCACTGCTTACGAAAAAGCACAAACAAGCCTGTTTCAACTAATTGATAAGCTAGAAAACTTCAGACAAAAGATATTATGGTTGGATGTGAGCAAACTAGAGGTTTAAGTGGGTGGAACGATAGGTAGTATTCCTGGCAAGCTCATACTAAGGCTTTTGAATAGAAAAATTTGGTGCCAACAGTTAAACAAACTTGTCTATATTTCTGAGATGTGGTATTTTAATTATGTACATTATTTTCATTGTTCGGGCTGTTGTCCTCGTCTTTATTGACATATTCCCAACGTTTCGGCCGTTGAACGCCCCGGCCTTCGTCATTGATTGGAATGTGGCAATAAAGAAGAGGAAAACAGTCCGAACAATGTAATTAAGGTAAATAGTAAAACAGAGGTAGGCTTCAAATATGCAATTTTTTTTAAAACTTCCGGAAGTTCTTTAAGTTTTGTCATATTTATAAAAATAGTTTTTAAAATGATACTGGTCAGATTATAGTCTGTTTTGAAACATATTGCTTAATACTGTGAAAGGATATATCTTCAACGTTATATTTTTTTTTGCTTCTAGCAATCAAGTACATTTGCTATTTGTAAAATCAGTGAGAGTTCATTATTATATTTATTAGTATGCATCCAGTTTCGTTGTATCGAGAATGATGCTAATGGTATCACGAAAGAAATAAAACATCTTTAGCAATAAATTTACAACAGTATATGTGTAACAGCAAAAGTTAATGGTTTGTTATTAATTCAAACGATTTAAAACTTGTAAGGCCTTTTTTATGCATGAGACAGCAAAGATTTGTCAAGCACTGTTCACAGTTAAAGAGACCTGGCGCTAGAAAAGAAAAAAATATGTAAGTCATACGTGTATTGAGATTGCATGTTTCTATTTTGGTTCATATTCCTAAAAAAAAAAAAATGACGACGGATTTGTCGGAGGCGAAAGAAATAAATAAATAACGCAGAGAAAATAGAAAAATATAGACAGTTCAATGTTTATATTCACACCAGGTAGAGCCGACGCGGCGTTTATTTTTGTGCAACGAATGGTGAAGTTATTTAAAAAGTGACATGGAGCTTTGCAAGATGTATGAAAAACATTCCGTGAATTTACAACGAAGTTATGAAATAAAGATTAAATAAAAATAAATGTTTGTTTATTTATTGATATGGAACGAGATAAGACTTCTAAAGAGTGATTATATTAACATATTTCTTTCACTCTCTCTAAGGAAATTCCTATAAGCGGTTGCTTATGTGTATGGAATACATTACGTTCTTTAATATATATAATGCATTTCACTGTTTCTCCAGTACTCGCCTTCCCACTTGTATCCTAGTATATAAACCCATAGAAAATGTTACCGAATATTTTATTAATTATCGTTAACCTTCGCCCTTGGCAAAGTCATGAATCCATCTCATGTCATCCCCCCCACTAGCTATGGGTTATATAGTAGGGTAGACTGGACTCTCTAAACTTGGGTGAATGACAGTCTACGAGAAAGATTATGATGAATTGAAAAAACTATAGAGAAGACAACTGGAAACGGCCCCACCGTCCTTCCCACCACGTCATAACAATTCGCAGATAAGAAACAAGAAAATAGTCTGTGTGGATCCGTGATTGCTTATGTTACGTTTCTAAGATCACAAACACACACACACACACACACACACACACATATATATATATATATATATATATATAGTCATCCACAAACAGACTGCTGCGTAGCTCGTCAGTGTGGCTAGATATCCAATTGCGTCAAGCTGGGTCCGAAACCCAATTGATTCAACAACAGTCGGAGACTTTCACCCTAAGCTATCGGCGCACGGTTGAAAGAAAGGCAAATTTTTCCGTACTTATTCTCTGAATAAACACGCCAATGACTGACAGTGCTCAATTCAGGTAAGGGAAGAGCCTTGTAATAGCAGTAATAGTCATTGTTTACAAATTCGCACTTACAAAATTAACCTGGCCGTTCGTCTCGAAAAGGACCTTCAATCAGTTGTGAACTAGGGCAGGAATTGGCTGGTTAACTTTAATGCCTCCAAAACAAAACTGCTCTCTATTAATCACCACAAGGATCCTTCCTTGCATCACATTAGAATGTCTGAAGCTCAACTTCTCGAGAGCTCCTCTCTGCAGCTGCTTGGTCTCACGCTGTCTGCTGACCTGAGATAAAACAAATACATGGAGTCAATTGCTTCATCCACCGCAAGAAAAGTTGTCTCCATGTGCCAGGCCAGGAAATTTTTCTCCCCGGAATCGATCCTCCAAAATTACAAATCAGTCATTCGCCCTTGCATGGAGTATTGCTGCCATATATGGTCTGGAGCCCCTTCTGTTTGCCTCGGGGTTCTTGATAAGATCCAGAGACGGGTATGCAATGTAATTGGCCCTGATCTGGCTTCTCGTCTGCAGTCTCTCTCTCACAGATACGCCGTCTCCCCTCGCTTTGTCTCTTTTACAAATACTTTCACGGTAATTGCTCCAAGCTCCATGGATTCAAGCGTCCTACGAGGCTGGCATCCCGTTCCCACCCTTTCACTGTTGAAACTGTTAAATGTAGACGTCTCTTTTATTCCAATAGCTTCATATCTCGCACATCACGCCTGTGGAACTCCCTTCCCTACTCCTGTTTCCCTGTCAACTATAATCTCCAACTATTCAAATGTACCGTCAATCGACATCTCCAGTTGCATTGATCTATCCACTCTCCTTTGGTCGCTTCTGACGAGATTAACATTTTCCAGATTTAATATATATTTTATATAAAATTTCATTATTATACAGCCGCACACGACAGAGAAACAGCAACATTACAATATCATAATGATGTCTACAAATTCACTTGGCGGTTGAAGATTATATTTCTGAAAATAATCTATACAAAATCTAATACAGGATTTACAATCGCAAGTCTTTATCACACACGTAAACGGTAAGTGTTATATAGTAACATTTGATACAGAAACATAAAAAAGTAATAATATGGGACAGTTTCTAGTGAATATGATACCTAAGAAAACAAACTGTAAACAAAGGTTACAAATTTTTGAAGCTATACATATACAATCAATACAACTAATAATTAACAAAATCAGTTATGATTTCTGGATAGACACTATAAATTGCATTTACATTCTGAGAATCCACACGACGTCAAGTTCATGCGAGAACTTCTTCCTCCTCTGTGGGCCATGCCACTACAGGATGTTGTTGATAGGGACTCTCCACAATTTCCTATCGCATGTTTCTCTTAGTAAATTGTGTCTTTTTGCTGTATCCCCTAAACCCTACCCTGCCATCCATTCACAAAAGCTCGTTATATGCAGCTTTCCTCTGCCTGTATTGCGGTCAACTTGTCCTGTGCGTATCAAATTTTTCAAACCCTCTTTCCTCATTATGTGTTCTAGAAATTTATTACTAATATTACGTATCAGTGTCCTGTTTTTTTTCTATCTTCTCTAAAACTTCGTTGCTCACATGTTAAGTCCTTGATATTCTCAGCATCCTTCTGCGAAACCCCATTTTTTCCTGCAAATTTCGTCTTTGCGGAGATTGCCCCGCATTCACTGCTATATAGAACTTATATTTTTCTATATCTCTGAGATGCGGTATTATGATTACTTACGTTATTTACATTATTTGGAATGCTATCCTCATCTTCATTGCCATGTTTCCTCAAGGATAAATACCAGTGGATAAAGGCGTTGGTTAGATCCAGTGACTGGACCCAAAGAGTTGTGAGTTCAAATACCAGGCTACAGGCAGTGGTGAACCAAGTGTTGAGTTAAATGGAAATAACTGAAACATCCGGAAGAGGCATGGCACGTGGAACTAGAACAATCTACGCCGGTGGACGAAATGAAGGATTCGGTTCGAAATTACAGTCAGCTGAAGAAGGCGGGAGTGTACAACGGCTGAAACGTTGTGAATATGGCAATGATGATGAGGACAACAGCCCGAATAATGTAAATAATGTAAGAATTTATATTACATAATATTTCAGTTTCTTTTCTTTGTTCCAGTGTAATTATTGTTTCTTAATACTTTTGCTTAGCTGAAGAAACTGACAAAAGAACATAGATTGGTATAAAAATAATTTAAAGAATTACCGTTTTTGCGATAAGCAAAGGATTTTCCAAGTATGCGTTTATTCTGCGTCTGCAATTATTTGATACGAGCAAAAGTTTCTTACCAGAAACTAATTATAAACTTTGCATTCTCGAATAGTCAAATGAAATCGGTGGGAAGTTTTGTACACATAAACTTCCCTGAATTTTGGTATTTATTTACAATGCTTTATACTCTTAAAAAAGCAGATAGTCGTAGCTTGTTTAAAAAGTGACTATGAAACCTTTTATTCCAGTGTTAAGCTCATTATGAATATTAATAGGTTTATAAATAATATTACTTTGCTGACTTTTATCAAGAGTATGTAATAATTCTCTATACTTATTATCATAAGCACCGAAATGGCTAGTTCATAAAATTATCAGCCAACACTGTTGATGTAAATGTTTCCAATACTTTCAGGTTTATATTTGAGAAATATTAGAATTTAAATTTAAATTAATAAATAAATTTAAAATTAAATTTAAAGAATTACCGTTTTTGCTATAAGCAAAGGATTTTACAAGTATGTGTTTATTCTGCGTCTGCAATTATTAGATATGAGCAAAAGTTTCTTACCAAAAACTAATTATAAACTTTGCATTCTCGAATAGTTAAATGAAATCGGCGGAAAATTTTGTACACATAAACTTCCCTGAATTTTGGTATTTATTTACAATGCTTTATAATCTTAAAAAAGCAGATAGTCGGAGATTCTTTAAAATGTGACTGTGAGACCTTCTTTTCCAGTGGTGAGCTAATTTCCTCTGTCTCTATTGCATTCAATCTGTCCTGTGAGTATCAAATTTTTCAGGTCTCAGTGCTCATACTGAATTTTTTTTCGATATTATTATTGCAATTTTGTGTTGATATTCATTGCTTTTCTCTAGCACTCCTTATTACTGGTTCCCATATTGTATTCATTTCTATGCTAAGTCGGCTCAGGAGATTTTTGTGGCCTAGCATATGTACTGATTCCTTAAGTTTTCATATTTTTCAGTGATGCCCTCTATTATTTTAACCTCATCCCACAGGGGGTGGTGATCACGTTTCTCCCTCCATATGTGGTCAGTTGTGGGGTGTCTTACTTACTCAGAAGAGGTGTTTGCGAAGTGTTGAACCACTTTTGAAGATTGTCCTGATCTTATATGGACCACAGATCTTTTGTATTTTCTCCGATAATCCCTTCACATAGGGTAGGCAGATTGAAGAGTTCGGCTCGAAATTCCAATCATCTGAAGAAAACCGGAGCGTACAAAGGCTGAAACGTTGTGAATATGGCAATGAAAATTAGGATACCAGTCCGAATAATGTAAATAATGCAAGTAATCATAATACCTCATCTCAGAGATATAGACAGATATAGAGAGAGACATAGACATAAAGGCCGGTGCATACAACGGCCGAAACGTTATGAATATGGCAATGAAGATGAGAATAACAGTCCGAATAATATAAATAATATAAGTAATCATAACACCTCATCTCAGAGATATAAACATAATAAGGAACGAAGGCTTGGAAAATTTGATACTCACAGGACAGATTTAATGAAGAGGAAAATAATGCATATCCTACCTAAAGACGGCAGAATAGGGTTTTGGAGAGATAAATAAAAAAGACAACATTTATTAAGGGCTTCAAAGAACAGAAATGAGGCTTGAAGTTACACGGCATATAGAAAGAGATATGGAAATTAATACATCAACAAGAAAAAAATTATAATAGGCATAGAACATAATTTGTGTGCATGTTTATGCTGCTGATCAGTTATGTTTGTGTATTTATCTCAGAGCGCATTCCTCTATTTGGTCGCAAGTTTGAGTTTAGTACGTAGTTGTTCATGCGTGAGTCAAACATCTGAGTGCTTGCCAGCGTCAAGGTTGATCTTTTGCAAAAGAACCATTAGTAGCTAGACAGAGTGCCGATGTACGTACTGTGCCGAAGTGAACCGAACAGCGACTTTAGAACTCGTTGTTTCATGCCGAGAAACGGTGGTGTTTAACTGTCTCGGACAGCCAACAGGGTCGAATGACTGTTTAGGAAACGAATCACTGACTTTAAGTGCAGGGTTCATGTTGCGGTCACAATTATATGCACTCGTACAGAGTTCTAGAGATATGTTAGCCAACGCTGAAAGCGAACGATTATTATCATTAAGGAGTAAAAAAAGTGTTAATTGTTAATTTTCAAGAATATCTTTACGCATTTTAAATAATTTAAATGCCTTCTTTGAAAAGAAATTTCGGTTTTATTTCGGTTGTGTTTGAAATACAGTATCCAAAAGCTAATCGTAATTAAAAGAAAAAATGAATTTCCGTATATAAATGAAGATTTTAGACATTTTTAAAACAGCATTTTTTTCGTCAGTTATCGACACAGCAAATCGTTATTATAAACAAAAATGTAAAGAACAAATTTAAAACTCTTTTAAAATTCGAATATTTATCCTAGAGATGTGTTTTGAAGTCATTTAGTAAATTTATGGATTAAACTTTGGTAACAAAAAAAAAAGAGTACTGAGCTGCTACGTGACATCTATTAGCCATGTCGTACTTGGAGTGATCTACACACAACTTCCTAAGGGCATTTTTTTTTTAGTTTACTGAGAGCCTCAATAAGTTAGGAGAGCGAGAAGAAGGGACTAAGCATCAACTACAAGACATAATGCATCGTAATCAGTAAAAGGATGATCCCGAAATGCGATTTGCAGATCGGGGACACTAAAATGAAACATGTGAGGAAACTTAAATATCTGAGAAGTGTTTTGACAGAGGACGGTAATTAAGACGCTGAGAACCGAAGATGTATTGGGATGGCCAAAGAGGCATTCCAAAAGCTAAGCAGAGTATTTCGAGACAGGAGGATTTCTTTGGTAACAAATAAAAGTGTACTGAGCTGCTACGTGACATCCGCCCCTCTTTGCGGCAGCGAATGTTGGACGGTCTCCTCAAGAATGAAGAAGAGACTCGATGCAACGGAGATATGGTTCTACAGAAGGATGCTGAGGATATCATGGATCAAGTGCGTGAGCAACGATGAAGTTTTGGAGAGGATGCAAACAAGGAGGAAGCTTATACTTAACATCAGGAAAACAACTGACACGTCATGAGAAAGGACGGCATGGAAAATCTGATACTCACAAGTCAAATAGAGGGAAAGTGAGACAAGGGAATGCAACGTTTATTTTGTTTTACGGCATAC